>JBBDHG010000019.1:21552500-21650000 GCA_037951165.1 Lophius americanus | reverse complement strand
TAAAACCTGCTTCTAAGTGCTATTGGAACAAGCTGACACGTTTGTAAAAAATAGACTAAGTTCAGCCAGATAAGGCCAAAAAACAAAGTATTTGATAGTAGCTGAAACACACTAGAAAGTTAGTAGAAACCTTTTGTGCCTTCATATTAAGCCAAATCTGACTATTAGTAAAAACCTTGTGTGTCTTCAAATGCTGCCAAATCTGACTATATTTAGGCTTGAAACCTGCTTCTAAGTGCTATTGGAACAAGCTGACACGTTTGTAAAAAATAGACTAAGTTCAGCCAGATAAGGCCAAAAAACAAAGTATTATATAGTAGCTGAAACACACTAGAAAGTTAGTAGAAACCTTTTGTGCCTTCATATGATGCCGAATCTGACTATTAGTAAAAACCTTGTGTGCCTTCAAATTATGCCAAATCTGACTATATTTAGGCTTGAAACCTGCTTCTAAGTGCTATTGGAACAAGCTGACACGTTTGTAAAAAATAGACTAATTTCACCCAGACAAGGCCAAAAAACAAATTATTTGATAGTAGCTGAAACACAATAGAAAGTTAGTAGAAACCTTTTGTGCCTTCTTATTAAGCCAAATCTGACTATTAGTAAAAACCTTTTGTGCCTTCTTATTAAGCCAAATCTGACTATTAGTAAAAACCTTGTGTGCCTTCAAATGATGCCAAATCTGACTATATTTAGGCTTGAAACCTGCTTCTAAGTGCTATTGGAACAAGCTGACACGTTTTTAATAAAAAGACTAAGTTCAGCCAGATAAGGCCAAAAAACAAAGTATTTGATAGTAGCTGAAACACACCAGAAAGTTAGTAGAAACCTTTTGTGCCTTCATATTAAGCCAAATCTGACTATTAGTAAAGACCTTGTGTGCCGCCAAATCTGACTATATTTAGGCTTGAAACCTGCTTCTAAGTGCTATTGGAACAAGCTGACACGTTTTTAAAAAAAAGACTAAGTTCAGCCAGATAAGGCCAAAAAACAAAGTATTTGATAGTAGCTGAAACACACCAGAAAGTTAGTAGAAACCTTTTGTGCCTTCATATTAAGCCAAATCTGACTATTAGTAAAAAACCTTGTGTGCCGCCAAATCTGACTATATTTAGGCTTATAACCTGCTTCTAAGTGCTATTGGAACAAGCTGACACGTTTGTAAAAAATAGACTAAGTTCAGCCAGATAAGGCCAAAAAACAAAGTATTTGATAGTAGCTGAAACACACCAGAAAGTTAGTAGAAACCTTTTGTGCCTTCATATTAAGCCAAATCTGACTATTAGTAAAAAACCTTGTGTGCCGCCAAATCTGACTATATTTAGGCTTATAACCTGCTTCTAAGTGCTATTGGAACAAGCTGACACGTTTGTAAAAAATAGACTAAGTTCAGCCAGATAAGGCCAAAAAACAAAGTATTTGATAGTAGCTGAAACACAAAAGAAAGTTAGTAGAAACCTTTTGTGCCTTCTTATTAAGCCAAATCTGACTATTAGTAAAAACCTTGTGTGCCTTCAAATGATGCCAAATCTGACTATATTTAGGCTTGAAACCTGCTTCTAAGTGCTATTGGAACAAGCTGACACGTTTTTAATAAAAAGACTAAGTTCAGCCAGATAAGGCCAAAAAACAAAGTATTTGATAGTAGCTGAAACACACCAGAAAGTTAGTAGAAACCTTTTGTGCCTTCATATTAAGCCAAATCTGACTATTAGTAAAGACCTTGTGTGCCGCCAAATCTGACTATATTTAGGCTTAAAACCTGCTTCTAAGTGCTATTGGAACAAGCTGACACGTTTGTAAAAAATAGACTAAGTTCAGCCAGATAAGGCCAAAAAACAAAGTATTTGATAGTAGCTGAAACACACTAGAAAGTTAGTAGAAACCTTTTGTGCCTTCATATTAAGCCAAATCTGACTATTAGTAAAAACCTTGTGTGCCTTCAAATGCTGCCAAATCTGACTATATTTAGTCTTCTAAGTGCTGTTGGAGCAAAATGACACATTTTTGTATCACTAGAATTATCTCAGCGAGACAAGGCCAGAATGACAGAGTATGTAATTTCAGCTGAAATACACATGAAAGTTAGTAAAAACCTTGTGTGCCTTCAAATGATGCCAAATCTGACTATATTTAGGCTTGAAACCTGCTTCTAAGTGCTATTGGAACAAGCTGACACGTTTGTAAAAAATAGACTAATTTCACCCAGACAAGGCCAAAAAACAAAGTATTTGATAGTAGCTGAAACACACTAGAAAGTTAGTAAAAACCTTGTGTGCCTTCAAATGATGCCAAATCTGACGATATTTAGGCTTGAAACCTGCTTCTAAGTGCTATTGGAACAAGCTGACACGTTTGTAAAAAATAGACCAATTTCACCCAGACAAGGCCAAAAAACAAAGTATTTGATAGTAGCTGAAACACAATAGAAAGTTAGTAGAAACCTTTTGTGCCTTCTTATTAAGCCAAATCTGACTATTAGTAAAAACCTTGTGTGCCTTCAAATTATGCCAAATCTGACTATATTTAGGCTTGAAACCTGCTTCTAAGTGCTATTGGAACAAGCTGACACGTTTGTAAAAAATAGACCAATTTCACCCAGACAAGGCCAAAAAACAAAGTATTTGATAGTAGCTGAAACACAATAGAAAGTTAGTAGAAACCTTTTGTGCCTTCTTATTAAGCCAAATCTGACTATTAGTAAAAACCTTGTGTGCCTTCAAATGATGCCAAATCTGACTATATTTAGGCTTGAAACCTGCTTCTAAGTGCTATTGGAACAAGCTGACACGTTTTTAAAAAAAAGACTAAGTTCAGCCAGATAAGGCCAAAAAACAAAGTATTTGATAGTAGCTGAAACACACCAGAAAGTTAGTAAAAACCTTTTGTGCCTTCATATTAAGCCAAATCTGACTATTAGTAAAAAACCTTGTGTGCCGCCAAATCTGACTATATTTAGGCTTAAAACCTGCTTCTAAGTGCTATTGGAACAAGCTGACACGTTTGTAAAAAATAGACTAAGTTCAGCCAGATAAGGCCAAAAAACAAAGTATTTGATAGTAGCTGAAACACACTAGAAAGTTAGTAGAAACCTTTTGTGCCTTCATATTAAGCCAAATCTGACTATTAGTAAAAACCTTGTGTGTCTTCAAATGCTGCCAAATCTGACTATATTTAGGCTTGAAACCTGCTTCTAAGTGCTATTGGAACAAGCTGACACGTTTGTAAAAAATAGACTAAGTTCAGCCAGATAAGGCCAAAAAACAAAGTATTATATAGTAGCTGAAACACACTAGAAAGTTAGTAGAAACCTTTTGTGCCTTCATATGATGCCGAATCTGACTATTAGTAAAAACCTTGTGTGCCTTCAAATTATGCCAAATCTGACTATATTTAGGCTTGAAACCTGCTTCTAAGTGCTATTGGAACAAGCTGACACGTTTGTAAAAAATAGACTAATTTCAGCCAGACAAGGCCAAAAAACAAATTATTTGATAGTAGCTGAAACACAATAGAAAGTTAGTAGAAACCTTTTGTGCCTTCTTATTAAGCCAAATCTGACTATTAGTAAAAACCTTGTGTGCCTTCAAATGATGCCAAATCTGACTATATTTAGGCTTGAAACCTGCTTCTAAGTGCTATTGGAACAAGCTGACACGTTTGTAAAAAATAGACTAAGTTCAGCCAGATAAGGCCAAAAAACAAAGTATTATATAGTAGCTGAAACACACTAGAAAGTTAGTAGAAACCTTTTGTGCCTTCTTATTAAGCCAAATCTGACTATTAGTAAAAACCTTGTGTGCCTTCAAATGATGCCAAATCTGACTATATTTAGGCTTGAAACCTGCTTCTAAGTGCTATTGGAACAAGCTGACACGTTTTTAAAAAAAAGACTAAGTTCAGCCAGATAAGGCCAAAAAACAAAGTATTTGATAGTAGCTGAAACACACCAGAAAGTTAGTAGAAACCTTTTGTGCCTTCATATTAAGCCAAATCTGACTATTAGTAAAAAACCTTGTGTGCCGCCAAATCTGACTATATTTAGGCTTATAACCTGCTTCTAAGTGCTATTGGAACAAGCTGACACGTTTGTAAAAAATAGACTAAGTTCAGCCAGATAAGGCCAAAAAACAAAGTATTTGACAGTAGCTGAAACACACTAGAAAGTTAGTAGAAACCTTTTGTGCCTTCATATTAAGCCAAATCTGACTATTAGTAAAAACCTTGTGTGCCTTCAAATGATGCCAAATCTGACTATATTTAGTCTTCAAAGTGCTGTTGGAGCAAAATGACACATTTTTGTATCACTAGAATTATCTCAGCGAGACAAGGCCAGAATGACAGAGTATGTAATTTCAGCTGAAATACACATGAAAGTTAGTAAAAACCTTGTGTGCCTTCAAATGATGCCAAATCTCACTATATTTAGGCTTGAAACCTGCTTCTAAGTGCTATTGGAACAAGCTGACACGTTTGTAAAAAATAGACTAATTTCAGCCAGACAAGGCCAAAAAACAAAGTATTTGATAGTAGCTGAAACACAAAAGAAAGTTAGTAGAAACCTTTTGTGCCTTCTTATTAAGCCAAATCTGACTATTAGTAAAAACCTTGTGTGCCTTCAAATGATGCCAAATCTGACTATATTTAGGCTTGAAACCTGCTTCTAAGTGCTATTGGAACAAGCTGACACGTTTTTAATAAAAAGACTAAGTTCAGCCAGATAAGGCCAAAAAACAAAGTATTTGATAGTAGCTGAAACACACCAGAAAGTTAGTAGAAACCTTTTGTGCCTTCATATTAAGCCAAATCTGACTATTAGTAAAGACCTTGTGTGCCGCCAAATCTGACTATATTTAGGCTTAAAACCTGCTTCTAAGTGCTATTGGAACAAGCTGACACGTTTGTAAAAAATAGACTAAGTTCAGCCAGATAAGGCCAAAAAACAAAGTATTTGATAGTAGCTGAAACACACTAGAAAGTTAGTAGAAACCTTTTGTGCCTTCATATTAAGCCAAATCTGACTATTAGTAAAAACCTTGTGTGCCTTCAAATGCTGCCAAATCTGACTATATTTAGTCTTCTAAGTGCTGTTGGAGCAAAATGACACATTTTTGTATCACTAGAATTATCTCAGCGAGACAAGGCCAGAATGACAGAGTATGTAATTTCAGCTGAAATACACATGAAAGTTAGTAAAAACCTTGTGTGCCTTCAAATGATGCCAAATCTGACTATATTTAGGCTTGAAACCTGCTTCTAAGTGCTATTGGAACAAGCTGACACGTTTGTAAAAAATAGACTAATTTCACCCAGACAAGGCCAAAAAACAAAGTATTTGATAGTAGCTGAAACACACTAGAAAGTTAGTAAAAACCTTGTGTGCCTTCAAATGATGCCAAATCTGACGATATTTAGGCTTGAAACCTGCTTCTAAGTGCTATTGGAACAAGCTGACACGTTTGTAAAAAATAGACCAATTTCACCCAGACAAGGCCAAAAAACAAAGTATTTGATAGTAGCTGAAACACAATAGAAAGTTAGTAGAAACCTTTTGTGCCTTCTTATTAAGCCAAATCTGACTATTAGTAAAAACCTTGTGTGCCTTCAAATTATGCCAAATCTGACTATATTTAGGCTTGAAACCTGCTTCTAAGTGCTATTGGAACAAGCTGACACGTTTGTAAAAAATAGACCAATTTCACCCAGACAAGGCCAAAAAACAAAGTATTTGATAGTAGCTGAAACACAATAGAAAGTTAGTAGAAACCTTTTGTGCCTTCTTATTAAGCCAAATCTGACTATTAGTAAAAACCTTGTGTGCCTTCAAATGATGCCAAATCTGACTATATTTAGGCTTGAAACCTGCTTCTAAGTGCTATTGGAACAAGCTGACACGTTTTTAAAAAAAAGACTAAGTTCAGCCAGATAAGGCCAAAAAACAAAGTATTTGATAGTAGCTGAAACACACCAGAAAGTTAGTAAAAACCTTTTGTGCCTTCATATTAAGCCAAATCTGACTATTAGTAAAAAACCTTGTGTGCCGCCAAATCTGACTATATTTAGGCTTAAAACCTGCTTCTAAGTGCTATTGGAACAAGCTGACACGTTTGTAAAAAATAGACTAAGTTCAGCCAGATAAGGCCAAAAAACAAAGTATTTGATAGTAGCTGAAACACACTAGAAAGTTAGTAGAAACCTTTTGTGCCTTCATATTAAGCCAAATCTGACTATTAGTAAAAACCTTGTGTGTCTTCAAATGCTGCCAAATCTGACTATATTTAGGCTTGAAACCTGCTTCTAAGTGCTATTGGAACAAGCTGACACGTTTGTAAAAAATAGACTAAGTTCAGCCAGATAAGGCCAAAAAACAAAGTATTATATAGTAGCTGAAACACACTAGAAAGTTAGTAGAAACCTTTTGTGCCTTCATATGATGCCGAATCTGACTATTAGTAAAAACCTTGTGTGCCTTCAAATTATGCCAAATCTGACTATATTTAGGCTTGAAACCTGCTTCTAAGTGCTATTGGAACAAGCTGACACGTTTGTAAAAAATAGACTAATTTCAGCCAGACAAGGCCAAAAAACAAATTATTTGATAGTAGCTGAAACACAATAGAAAGTTAGTAGAAACCTTTTGTGCCTTCTTATTAAGCCAAATCTGACTATTAGTAAAAACCTTGTGTGCCTTCAAATGATGCCAAATCTGACTATATTTAGGCTTGAAACCTGCTTCTAAGTGCTATTGGAACAAGCTGACACGTTTGTAAAAAATAGACTAAGTTCAGCCAGATAAGGCCAAAAAACAAAGTATTATATAGTAGCTGAAACACACTAGAAAGTTAGTAGAAACCTTTTGTGCCTTCATATGATGCCGAATCTGACTATTAGTAAAAACCTTGTGTGCCTTCAAATTATGCCAAATCTGACTATATTTAGGCTTGAAACCTGCTTCTAAGTGCTATTGGAACAAGCTGACACGTTTGTAAAAAATAGACTAATTTCACCCAGACAAGGCCAAAAAACAAATTATTTGATAGTAGCTGAAACACAATAGAAAGTTAGTAGAAACCTTTTGTGCCTTCTTATTAAGCCAAATCTGACTATTAGTAAAAACCTTGTGTGCCTTCAAATGATGCCAAATCTGACTATATTTAGGCTTGAAACCTGCTTCTAAGTGCTATTGGAACAAGCTGACACGTTTTTAAAAAAAAGACTAAGTTCAGCCAGATAAGGCCAAAAAACAAAGTATTTGATAGTAGCTGAAACACACCAGAAAGTTAGTAGAAACCTTTTGTGCCTTCATATTAAGCCAAATCTGACTATTAGTAAAAAACCTTGTGTGCCGCCAAATCTGACTATATTTAGGCTTATAACCTGCTTCTAAGTGCTATTGGAACAAGCTGACACGTTTGTAAAAAATAGACTAAGTTCAGCCAGATAAGGCCAAAAAACAAAGTATTTGACAGTAGCTGAAACACACTAGAAAGTTAGTAGAAACCTTTTGTGCCTTCATATTAAGCCAAATCTGACTATTAGTAAAAACCTTGTGTGCCTTCAAATGATGCCAAATCTGACTATATTTAGTCTTCAAAGTGCTGTTGGAGCAAAATGACACATTTTTGTATCACTAGAATTATCTCAGCGAGACAAGGCCAGAATGACAGAGTATGTAATTTCAGCTGAAATACACATGAAAGTTAGTAAAAACCTTGTGTGCCTTCAAATGATGCCAAATCTCACTATATTTAGGCTTGAAACCTGCTTCTAAGTGCTATTGGAACAAGCTGACACGTTTGTAAAAAATAGACTAATTTCACCCAGACAAGGCCAAAAAACAAAGTATTTGATAGTAGCTGAAACACAAAAGAAAGTTAGTAGAAACCTTTTGTGCCTTCTTATTAAGCCAAATCTGACTATTAGTAAAAACCTTGTGTGCCTTCAAATGATGCCAAATCTGACTATATTTAGGCTTGAAACCTGCTTCTTAGTGCTATTGGAACAAGCTGACACGTTTTTAATAAAAAGACTAAGTTCAGCCAGATAAGGCCAAAAAACAAAGTATTTGATAGTAGCTGAAACACACCAGAAAGTTAGTAGAAACCTTTTGTGCCTTCATATTAAGCCAAATCTGACTATTAGTAAAGACCTTGTGTGCCGCCAAATCTGACTATATTTAGGCTTAAAACCTGCTTCTAAGTGCTATTGGAACAAGCTGACACGTTTGTAAAAAATAGACTAAGTTCAGCCAGATAAGGCCAAAAAACAAAGTATTTGATAGTAGCTGAAACACACTAGAAAGTTAGTAGAAACCTTTTGTGCCTTCATATTAAGCCAAATCTGACTATTAGTAAAAACCTTGTGTGCCTTCAAATGCTGCCAAATCTGACTATATTTAGTCTTCTAAGTGCTGTTGGAGCAAAATGACACATTTTTGTATCACTAGAATTATCTCAGCGAGACAAGGCCAGAATGACAGAGTATGTAATTTCAGCTGAAATACACATGAAAGTTAGTAAAAACCTTGTGTGCCTTCAAAAGATGCCAAATCTGACTATATTTAGGCTTGAAACCTGCTTCTAAGTGCTATTGGAACAAGCTGACACGTTTGTAAAAAATAGACTAATTTCACCCAGACAAGGCCAAAAAACAAAGTATTTGATAGTAGCTGAAACACACTAGAAAGTTAGTAAAAACCTTGTGTGCCTTCAAATGATGCCAAATCTGACGATATTTAGGCTTGAAACCTGCTTCTAAGTGCTATTGGAACAAGCTGACACGTTTGTAAAAAATAGACCAATTTCACCCAGACAAGGCCAAAAAACAAAGTATTTGATAGTAGCTGAAACACAATAGAAAGTTAGTAGAAACCTTTTGTGCCTTCTTATTAAGCCAAATCTGACTATTAGTAAAAACCTTGTGTGCCTTCAAATGATGCCAAATCTGACTATATTTAGGCTTGAAACCTGCTTCTAAGTGCTATTGGAACAAGCTGACACGTTTGTAAAAAATAGACCAATTTCACCCAGACAAGGCCAAAAAACAAAGTATTTGATAGTAGCTGAAACACACTAGAAAGTTAGTAGAAACCTTTTGTGCCTTCATATGATGCCGAATCTGACTATTAGTAAAAACCTTGTGTGCCTTCAAATTATGCCAAATCTGACTATATTTAGGCTTGAAACCTGCTTCTAAGTGCTATTGGAACAAGCTGACACGTTTGTAAAAAATAGACTAAGTTCAGCCAGATAAGGCCAAAAAACAAAGTATTTGATAGTAGCTGAAACACACTAGAAAGTTAGTAGAAACCTTTTGTGCCTTCATATGATGCCGAATCTGACTATTAGTAAAAACCTTGTGTGCCTTCAAATTATGCCAAATCTGACTATATTTAGGCTTGAAACCTGCTTCTAAGTGCTATTGGAACAAGCTGACACGTTTGTAAAAAATAGACTAATTTCACCCAGACAAGGCCAAAAAACAAAGTATTTGATAGTAGCTGAAACACAATAGAAAGTTAGTAGAAACCTTTTGTGCCTTCTTATTAAGCCAAATCTGACTATTAGTAAAAACCTTGTGTGCCTTCAAATGATGCCAAATCTGACTATATTTAGGCTTGAAACCTGCTTCTAAGTGCTATTGGAACAAGCTGACACGTTTTTAAAAAAAAGACTAAGTTCAGCCAGATAAGGCCAAAAAACAAAGTATTTGATAGTAGCTGAAACACACCAGAAAGTTAGTAGAAACCTTTTGTGCCTTCATATTAAGCCAAATCTGACTATTAGTAAAAACCTTGTGTGCCTTCAAATGATGCCAAATCTGACTATATTTAGGCTTGAAACCTGCTTCTAAGTGCTATTGGAACAAGCTGACACGTTTTTAATAAAAAGACTAAGTTCAGCCAGATAAGGCCAAAAAACAAAGTATTTGATAGTAGCTGAAACACACCAGAAAGTTAGTAGAAACCTTTTGTGCCTTCATATTAAGCCAAATCTGACTATTAGTAAAGACCTTGTGTGCCGCCAAATCTGACTATATTTAGGCTTAAAACCTGCTTCTAAGTGCTATTGGAACAAGCTGACACGTTTGTAAAAAATAGACTAAGTTCAGCCAGATAAGGCCAAAAAACAAAGTATTTGATAGTAGCTGAAACACACTAGAAAGTTAGTAGAAACCTTTTGTGCCTTCATATTAAGCCAAATCTGACTATTAGTAAAAACCTTGTGTGCCTTCAAATGCTGCCAAATCTGACTATATTTAGTCTTCTAAGTGCTGTTGGAGCAAAATGACACATTTTTGTATCACTAGAATTATCTCAGCGAGACAAGGCCAGAATGACAGAGTATGTAATTTCAGCTGAAATACACATGAAAGTTAGTAAAAACCTTGTGTGCCTTCAAATGATGCCAAATCTGACTATATTTAGGCTTGAAACCTGCTTCTAAGTGCTATTGGAACAAGCTGACACGTTTGTAAAAAATAGACCAATTTCACCCAGACAAGGCCAAAAAACAAAGTATTTGATAGTAGCTGAAACACAATAGAAAGTTAGTAGAAACCTTTTGTGCCTTCATATGATGCCGAATCTGACTATTAGTAAAAACCTTGTGTGCCTTCAAATGATGCCAAATCTGACTATATTTAGGCTTGAAACCTGCTTCTAAGTGCTATTGGAACAAGCTGACACGTTTGTAAAAAATAGACTAAGTTCAGCCAGATAAGGCCAAAAAACAAAGTATTTGATAGTAGCTGAAACACACTAGAAAGTTAGTAAAAACCTTGTGTGCCTTCAAATGATGCCAAATCTGACTATATTTAGGCTTGAAACCTGCTTCTAAGTGCTATTGGAACAAGCTGACACGTTTGTAAAAAATAGACCAATTTCACCCAGACAAGGCCAAAAAACAAAGTATTTGATAGTAGCTGAAACACACTAGAAAGTTAGTAGAAACCTTTTGTGCCTTCATATGATGCCGAATCTGACTATTAGTAAAAACCTTGTGTGCCTTCAAATTATGCCAAATCTGACTATATTTAGGCTTGAAACCTGCTTCTAAGTGCTATTGGAACAAGCTGACACGTTTGTAAAAAATAGACTAAGTTCAGCCAGATAAGTCCAAAAAACAAAGTATTTGATAGTAGCTGAAACACACTAGAAAGTTAGTAGAAACCTTTTGTGCCTTCATATTAAGCCAAATCTGACTATTAGTAAAAACCTTGTGTGCCTTCAAATGCTGCCAAATCTGACTATATTTAGTCTTCTAAGTGCTGTTGGAGCAAAATGACACATTTTTGTATCACTAGAATTATCTCAGCGAGACAAGGCCAGAATGACAGAGTATGTAATTTCAGCTGAAATACACATGAAAGTTAGTAAAAACCTTGTGTGCCTTCAAATGATGCCAAATCTGACTATATTTAGGCTTGAAACCTGCTTCTAAGTGCTATTGGAACAAGCTGACACGTTTGTAAAAAATAGACTAATTTCACCCAGACAAGGCCAAAAAACAAAGTATTTGATAGTAGCTGAAACACACTAGAAAGTTAGTAGAAACCTTTTGTGCCTTCATATGATGCCGAATCTGACTATTAGTAAAAACCTTGTGTGCCTTCAAATTATGCCAAATCTGACTATATTTAGGCTTGAAGCTTCTAAGTGCTATTGGAACAAGCTGAAACGTTTGTAAAAAATAGACTAAGTTCAGCCAGATAAGGCCAAAAAACAAAGTATTTGATAGTAGTAGTAGAAACTAGTGTGTTTCAACTTTCTAATGAAACACACTAGAAAGTTAGTAGAAACCTTTTGTGCCTTCATATTAAGCCAAATCTGACTATTAGTAAAAACCTTGTGTGCCGCCAAATCTGACTATATTTAGGCTTAAAACCTGCTTCTAAGTGCTATTGGAACAAGCTGACACGTTTGTAAAAAATAGACTAAGTTCAGCCAGATAAGGCCAAAAAACAAAGTATTTGATAGTAGCTGAAACACACTAGAAAGTTAGTAGAAACCTTTTGTGCCTTCATATTAAGCCAAATCTGACTATTAGTAAAAACCTTGTGTGCCGCCAAATCTGACTATATTTAGGCTTGAAACCTGCTTCTAAGTGCTATTGGAACAAGCTGACACGTTTGTAAAAAATAGACTAAGTTCAGCCAGATAAGGCCAAAAAACAAAGTATTTGATAGTAGCTGAAACACACTAGAAAGTTAGTAGAAACCTTCTGTGCCTTCATATTAAGCCAAATCTGACTATTAGTAAAAACCTTGTGTTCCTTCAAATGCTGCCAAATCTGACTATATTTAGTCTTCTAAGTGCTGTTGGAGCAAAATGACACATTTTTGTATCACTAGAATTATCTCAGCGAGACAAGGCCAGAATGACAGAGTATGTAATTTCAGCTGAAATACACATGAAAGTTAGTAAAAACCTTGTGTGCCTTCAAATGATGCCAAATCTGACTATATTTAGGCTTGAAACCTGCTTCTAAGTGCTATTGGAACAAGCTGACACGTTTGTAAAAAAAAGACTAAGTTCAGCCAGATAAGGCCAAAAAACTAAGTATTTGATAGTAGCTGAAACACACCAGAAAGTTAGTAGAAACCTTTTGGGCCTTCTTATTAAGCCAAATCTGACTATATTTAGTCTTCTAAGTGCTGTTGGAGCAAAATGACTTTGTAGCACTAGAATTATCTCAGCGAGAGCCAGAATGACAGAGTATGTAATTTCAGTAAAAATTAATGTATTATGTTTCGTCGCATTAATGAAATTATAGTAATAAGTTTTAGACACAGTTTAAACTAATAAGGCACAGTGACGTTCAGTGAGTGAAAAAAGTTGTTCCCAAAATGTACATCTTAGAGTTGATTCAAGCCACTAATGCATTGAGTTTCAATACCAACAAAATATATCAAGAGAAGACTTGTTAAATAGGCTCATGCACCCATACTTTGGCCTAAATTTACTATCATATACACTGAGTTATTGCTTCAGGATGTGATTATGTCAATATTCTTCTGACTTTCTTTAAATGACCTATGACTATGTACACTTACCAGAGGATTTGATACTTTCTTATTTTTATTTTATCATGTAAATCTGAACATTATTGTGTTATAACTAGCCAACTGCTCCTTCAGGGTTGGGCTAAATGAAGAGAGAAAATGTCCCTATGTTGTACGATGTATGGCCGTATGTGTTCAATGGAGGATTTCTTCTTCTAAAGATTAAATGTTCAATAAAGTTTTTAAGAACAAACGGCATTGTGATTGGTTTGGGAATCACTGAGACCCCGCCCCCTAAATTCGATGTAAACAAACTCAGACTGAGCATGCGTTGCTAGAAAAATGGAGGACTGTTTTTCTCGAAGCGGACTGATGATGCCTGTATATTCACTCTACCACCTGTGATCTGAAAGTATAGCAACTCAACAACGTTTCATCGTATGTAAGGTAGTATGTGCCACTCTATAAATGGCTTGTTTGACGGAAAGTACATGTTACTCTTCTGTTTGTATACAAAAAACTGACTAACAGCAAGATGTTGCTAACGTGTTAGCTGTGTAAGCAGCTTGTCTGTCCTCCCCTACACACTAGCGTCAGCGTTTTCTTCAGTTATTTTAAATAATTAATTTGATATAGCCAGCATTGTCTCAGCGAGACGAGGCCAGAATGACAGAGTATGTATTTTCAGCTGAAATACACATGAAAGTTAGTAAAAACCTTGTGTGCCTTCAAATGATGCCAAATCCGACTACCTTATATAAGCCTTATAATGAAGGCAACACATGTTGTAAGTGTCTATATTAGCTATATTAGCCTACTATCAAAATGATAAGTAGGCTGCAAATACATAATGAGCATTCATGATTAAACGTTTATTTTACCTGCAGCGCATCCTGGAGAGAATGTCGCACCACGTGACTACTCTGCTGTACGATGGCGCTTTAAGTTTAACTTCCATTATAATATTAATGTATTATGTTTCGTCGCATTAATGAAATTATAGAAATAAGTTTTAGACACAGTTTAAACTAATAAGGCACAGTGACGTTCAGTGAGTGAAAAAAGTTGTTCCCAAAATGTACATCTTAGAGTTGATTCAAGCCACTAATGCATTGAGTTTCAATACCAACAAAATATATCAAGAGAAGACTTGTTAAATAGGCTCATGCACCCATACTTTGGCCTAAATTTACTATCATATACACTGAGTTATTGCTTCAGGATGTGATTATGTCAATATTCTTCTGACTTTCTTTAAATGACCTATGACTATGTACACTTACCAGAGGATTTGATACTTTCTTATTTTTATTTTATCATGTAAATCTGAACATTATTGTGTTATAACTAGCCAACTGCTCCTTCAGGGTTGGGCTAAATGAAGAGAGAAAATGTCCCTATGTTGTACGATGTATGGCCGTATGTGTTCAATGGAGGATTTCTTCTTGTAAAGATTAAATGTTCAATAAAGTTTTTAAGAACAAACGGCATTGTGATTGGTTTGGGAATCACTGAGACCCCGCCCCCTAAATTCGATGTAAACAAACTCAGACTGAGCATGCGTTGCTAGAAAAATGGAGGACTGTTTTTCTCGAAGCGGACTGATGATGCCTGTATATTCACTCTACCACCTGTGATCTGAAAGTATAGCAACTCAACAACGTTTCATCGTATGTAAGGTAGTATGTGCCACTCTATAACTGGCTTGTTTGACGGAAAGTACATTTTACTCTACTGTTTGTATACAAAAAACTGACTAACAGCAAGATGTTGCTAACGTGTAAGCTGTGTAAGCAGCTTGTCAGTCCTCCGCTACACACTAGCGTCAGCGTTTTCTTCAGTTATTTTAAATAATTAATTTGATATAGCCAGCATTGTCTCAGCGAGACGAGGCTAGAATGACAGAGTATGTATTTTCAGCTGAAATACACATGAAAGTTAGTAAAAACCTTGTGTGCCTTCAAATGATGCCAAATCTGACTATATTTAGGCTTGAAACCTGCTTCTAAGTGCTATTGGAACAAGCTGACACGTTTGTAAAAAATAGACCAATTTCACCCAGACAAGGCCAAAAAACAAAGTATTTGATAGTAGCTGAAACACACTAGAAAGTTAGTAGAAACCTTTTGTGCCTTCATATGATGCCGAATCTGACTATTAGTAAAAACCTTGTGTGCCTTCAAATTATGCCAAATCTGACTATATTTAGGCTTGAAACCTGCTTCTAAGTGCTATTGGAACAAGCTGACACGTTTGTAAAAAATAGACTAAGTTCAGCCAGATAAGTCCAAAAAACAAAGTATTTGATAGTAGCTGAAACACACTAGAAAGTTAGTAGAAACCTTTTGTGCCTTCATATTAAGCCAAATCTGACTATTAGTAAAAACCTTGTGTGCCTTCAAATGCTGCCAAATCTGACTATATTTAGTCTTCTAAGTGCTGTTGGAGCAAAATGACACATTTTTGTATCACTAGAATTATCTCAGCGAGACAAGGCCAGAATGACAGAGTATGTAATTTCAGCTGAAATACACATGAAAGTTAGTAAAAACCTTGTGTGCCTTCAAATGATGCCAAATCTGACTATATTTAGGCTTGAAACCTGCTTCTAAGTGCTATTGGAACAAGCTGACACGTTTGTAAAAAATAGACTAATTTCACCCAGACAAGGCCAAAAAACAAAGTATTTGATAGTAGCTGAAACACACTAGAAAGTTAGTAGAAACCTTTTGTGCCTTCATATGATGCCGAATCTGACTATTAGTAAAAACCTTGTGTGCCTTCAAATTATGCCAAATCTGACTATATTTAGGCTTGAAGCTTCTAAGTGCTATTGGAACAAGCTGAAACGTTTGTAAAAAATAGACTAAGTTCAGCCAGATAAGGCCAAAAAACAAAGTATTTGATAGTAGTAGTAGAAACTAGTGTGTTTCAACTTTCTAATGAAACACACTAGAAAGTTAGTAGAAACCTTTTGTGCCTTCATATTAAGCCAAATCTGACTATTAGTAAAAACCTTGTGTGCCGCCAAATCTGACTATATTTAGGCTTAAAACCTGCTTCTAAGTGCTATTGGAACAAGCTGACACGTTTGTAAAAAATAGACTAAGTTCAGCCAGATAAGGCCAAAAAACAAAGTATTTGATAGTAGCTGAAACACACTAGAAAGTTAGTAGAAACCTTTTGTGCCTTCATATTAAGCCAAATCTGACTATTAGTAAAAACCTTGTGTGCCGCCAAATCTGACTATATTTAGGCTTGAAACCTGCTTCTAAGTGCTATTGGAACAAGCTGACACGTTTGTAAAAAATAGACTAAGTTCAGCCAGATAAGGCCAAAAAACAAAGTATTTGATAGTAGCTGAAACACACTAGAAAGTTAGTAGAAACCTTCTGTGCCTTCATATTAAGCCAAATCTGACTATTAGTAAAAACCTTGTGTTCCTTCAAATGCTGCCAAATCTGACTATATTTAGTCTTCTAAGTGCTGTTGGAGCAAAATGACACATTTTTGTATCACTAGAATTATCTCAGCGAGACAAGGCCAGAATGACAGAGTATGTAATTTCAGCTGAAATACACATGAAAGTTAGTAAAAACCTTGTGTGCCTTCAAATGATGCCAAATCTGACTATATTTAGGCTTGAAACCTGCTTCTAAGTGCTATTGGAACAAGCTGACACGTTTGTAAAAAAAAGACTAAGTTCAGCCAGATAAGGCCAAAAAACTAAGTATTTGATAGTAGCTGAAACACACCAGAAAGTTAGTAGAAACCTTTTGGGCCTTCTTATTAAGCCAAATCTGACTATATTTAGTCTTCTAAGTGCTGTTGGAGCAAAATGACTTTGTAGCACTAGAATTATCTCAGCGAGAGCCAGAATGACAGAGTATGTAATTTCAGTAAAAATTAATGTATTATGTTTCGTCGCATTAATGAAATTATAGTAATAAGTTTTAGACACAGTTTAAACTAATAAGGCACAGTGACGTTCAGTGAGTGAAAAAAGTTGTTCCCAAAATGTACATCTTAGAGTTGATTCAAGCCACTAATGCATTGAGTTTCAATACCAACAAAATATATCAAGAGAAGACTTGTTAAATAGGCTCATGCACCCATACTTTGGCCTAAATTTACTATCATATACACTGAGTTATTGCTTCAGGATGTGATTATGTCAATATTCTTCTGACTTTCTTTAAATGACCTATGACTATGTACACTTACCAGAGGATTTGATACTTTCTTATTTTTATTTTATCATGTAAATCTGAACATTATTGTGTTATAACTAGCCAACTGCTCCTTCAGGGTTGGGCTAAATGAAGAGAGAAAATGTCCCTATGTTGTACGATGTATGGCCGTATGTGTTCAATGGAGGATTTCTTCTTCTAAAGATTAAATGTTCAATAAAGTTTTTAAGAACAAACGGCATTGTGATTGGTTTGGGAATCACTGAGACCCCGCCCCCTAAATTCGATGTAAACAAACTCAGACTGAGCATGCGTTGCTAGAAAAATGGAGGACTGTTTTTCTCGAAGCGGACTGATGATGCCTGTATATTCACTCTACCACCTGTGATCTGAAAGTATAGCAACTCAACAACGTTTCATCGTATGTAAGGTAGTATGTGCCACTCTATAAATGGCTTGTTTGACGGAAAGTACATGTTACTCTTCTGTTTGTATACAAAAAACTGACTAACAGCAAGATGTTGCTAACGTGTTAGCTGTGTAAGCAGCTTGTCTGTCCTCCCCTACACACTAGCGTCAGCGTTTTCTTCAGTTATTTTAAATAATTAATTTGATATAGCCAGCATTGTCTCAGCGAGACGAGGCCAGAATGACAGAGTATGTATTTTCAGCTGAAATACACATGAAAGTTAGTAAAAACCTTGTGTGCCTTCAAATGATGCCAAATCCGACTACCTTATATAAGCCTTATAATGAAGGCAACACATGTTGTAAGTGTCTATATTAGCTATATTAGCCTACTATCAAAATGATAAGTAGGCTGCAAATACATAATGAGCATTCATGATTAAACGTTTATTTTACCTGCAGCGCATCCTGGAGAGAATGTCGCACCACGTGACTACTCTGCTGTACGATGGCGCTTTAAGTTTAACTTCCATTATAATATTAATGTATTATGTTTCGTCGCATTAATGAAATTATAGAAATAAGTTTTAGACACAGTTTAAACTAATAAGGCACAGTGACGTTCAGTGAGTGAAAAAAGTTGTTCCCAAAATGTACATCTTAGAGTTGATTCAAGCCACTAATGCATTGAGTTTCAATACCAACAAAATATATCAAGAGAAGACTTGTTAAATAGGCTCATGCACCCATACTTTGGCCTAAATTTACTATCATATACACTGAGTTATTGCTTCAGGATGTGATTATGTCAATATTCTTCTGACTTTCTTTAAATGACCTATGACTATGTACACTTACCAGAGGATTTGATACTTTCTTATTTTTATTTTATCATGTAAATCTGAACATTATTGTGTTATAACTAGCCAACTGCTCCTTCAGGGTTGGGCTAAATGAAGAGAGAAAATGTCCCTATGTTGTACGATGTATGGCCGTATGTGTTCAATGGAGGATTTCTTCTTGTAAAGATTAAATGTTCAATAAAGTTTTTAAGAACAAACGGCATTGTGATTGGTTTGGGAATCACTGAGACCCCGCCCCCTAAATTCGATGTAAACAAACTCAGACTGAGCATGCGTTGCTAGAAAAATGGAGGACTGTTTTTCTCGAAGCGGACTGATGATGCCTGTATATTCACTCTACCACCTGTGATCTGAAAGTATAGCAACTCAACAACGTTTCATCGTATGTAAGGTAGTATGTGCCACTCTATAACTGGCTTGTTTGACGGAAAGTACATGTTACTCTTCTGTTTGTATACAAAAAACTGACTAACAGCAAGATGTTGCTAACGTGTTAGCTGTGTAAGCAGCTTGTCAGTCCTCCGCTACACACTAGCGTCAGCGTTTTCTTCAGTTATTTTAAATAATTAATTTGATATAGCCAGCATTGTCTCAGCGAGACGAGGCCAGAATGACAGAGTATGTATTTTCAGCTGAAATACACATGAAAGTTAGTAAAAACCTTGTGTGCCTTCAAATGATGCCAAATCTGACTACCTTATATAAGCCTTATAATGAAGGCAACACATGTTGTAAGTGTCTATATTAGTTATATTAGCCTACTATCAAAATGATAAGTAGGCTGCAAATACATAATGAGCATTCATGATTAAATGTTTATTTTACCTGCAGCGCATCCTGGAGAGAATGTCGCACCACGTGACTACTCTGCTGTACGATGGCGCTTTAAGTTTAACTTCCATTATAATATTAATGTATTATGTTTCGTCGCATTAATGAAATTATAGAAATAAGTTTTAGACACAGTTTAAACTAATAAGGCACAGTGACGTTCAGTGAGTGAAAAAAGTTGTTCCCAAAATGTACATCTTAGAGTTGATTCAAGCCACTAATGCATTGAGTTTCAATACCAACAAAATATATCAAGAGAAGACTTGTTAAATAGGCTCATGCACCCATACTTTGGCCTAAATTTACTATCATATACACTGAGTTATTGCTTCAGGATGTGATTATGTCAATATTCTTCTGACTTTCTTTAAATGACCTATGACTATGTACACTTACCAGAGGATTTGATACTTTCTTATTTTTATTTTATCATGTAAATCTGAACATTATTGTGTTATAACTAGCCAACTGCTCCTTCAGGGTTGGGCTAAATGAAGAGAGAAAATGTCCCTATGTTGTACGATGTATGGCCGTATGTGTTCAATGGAGGATTTCTTCTTGTAAAGATTAAATGTTCAATAAAGTTTTTAAGAACAAACGGCATTGTGATTGGTTTGGGAATCACTGGGACCCCGCCCCCTAAATTCGATGTAAACAAACTCAGACTGAGCATGCGTTGCTAGAAAAATGGAGGACTGTTTTTCTCGAAGCGGACTGATGATGCCTGTATATTCACTCTACCACCTGTGATCTGAAAGTATAGCAACTCAACAACGTTTCATCGTATGTGCCACTCTATAACTGGCTTGTTTGACGGAAAGTACATGTTACTCTTCTGTTTGTATACAAAAAACTGACTAACAGCAAGATGTTGCTAACGTGTTAGCTGTGTAAGCAGCTTGTCAGTCCTCCGCTACACACTAGCGTCAGCGTTTTCTTCAGTTATTTTAAATAATTAATTTGATATAGCCAGCATTGTCTCAGCGAGACGAGGCCAGAATGACAGAGTATGTATTTTCAGCTGAAATACACATGAAAGTTAGTAAAAACCTTGTGTGCCTTCAAATGATGCCAAATCTGACTACCTTATATAAGCCTTATAATGAAGGCAACACATGTTGTAAGTGTCTATATTAGCCTACTATCAAAATGATAAGTAGGCTGCAAATACATAATGAGCATTCATGATTAAACGTTTATTTTACCTGCAGCGCATCCTGGAGAGAATGTCGCACCACGTGACTACTCTGCTGTACGATGGCGCTTTAAGTTTAACTTCCATTATAATATTAATGTATTATGTTTCGTCGCATTAATGAAATTATAGAAATAAGTTTTAGACACAGTTTAAACTAATAAGGCACAGTGACGTTCAGTGAGTGAAAAAAGTTGTTCCCAAAATGTACATCTTAGAGTTGATTCAAGCCACTAATGCATTGAGTTTCAATACCAACAAAATATATCAAGAGAAGACTTGTTAAATAGGCTCATGCACCCATACTTTGGCCTAAATTTACTATCATATACACTGAGTTATTGCTTCAGGATGTGATTATGTCAATATTCTTCTGACTTTCTTTAAATGACCTATGACTATGTACACTTACCAGAGGATTTGATACTTTCTTATTTTTATTTTATCATGTAAATCTGAACATTATTGTGTTATAACTAGCCAACTGCTCCTTCAGGGTTGGGCTAAATGAAGAGAGAAAATGTCCCTATGTTGTACGATGTATGGCCGTATGTGTTCAATGGAGGATTTCTTCTTCTAAAGATTAAATGTTCAATAAAGTTTTTAAGAACAAACGGCATTGTGATTGGTTTGGGAATCACTGAGACCCCGCCCCCTAAATTCGATGTAAACAAACTCAGACTGAGCATGCGTTGCTAGAAAAATGGAGGACTGTTTTTCTCGAAGCGGACTGATGATGCCTGTATATTCACTCTACCACCTGTGATCTGAAAGTATAGCAACTCAACAACGTTTCATCGTATGTAAGGTAGTATGTGCCACTCTATAACTGGCTTGTTTGACGGAAAGTACATTTTACTCTACTGTTTGTATACAAAAAACTGACTAACAGCAAGATGTTGCTAACGTGTAAGCTGTGTAAGCAGCTTGTCAGTCCTCCGCTACACACTAGCGTCAGCGTTTTCTTCAGTTATTTTAAATAATTAATTTGATATAGCCAGCATTGTCTCAGCGAGACGAGGCTAGAATGACAGAGTATGTATTTTCAGCTGAAATACACATGAAAGTTAGTAAAAACCTTGTGTGCCTTCAAATGATGCCAAATCTGACTACCTTATATAAGCCTTATAATGAAGGCAACACATGTTGTAAGTGTCTATATTAGCTATATTAGCCTACTATCAAAATGATAAGTAGGCTACAAATACATAATGAGCATTCATGATTAAACGTTTATTTTACCTGCAGCGCATCCTGGAGAGAATGTCGCACCACGTGACTACTCTGCTGTACGATGGCGCTTTAAGTTTAACCTCCCATTATAATATTAATGTATTATGTTTCGTCGCATTAATGAAATTATAGAAATAAGTTTTAGACACAGTTTAAACTAATAAGGCACAGTGACGTTCAGTGAGTGAAAAAAGTTGTTCCCAAAATGTACATCTTAGAGTTGATTCAAGCCACTAATGCATTGAGTTTCAATACCAACAAAATATATCAAGAGAAGACTTGTTAAATAGGCTCATGCACCCATACTTTGGCCTAAATTTACTATCATATACACTGAGTTATTGCTTCAGGATGTGATTATGTCAATATTCTTCTGACTTTCTTTAAATGACCTATGACTATGTACACTTACCAGAGGATTTAATACTTTCTTATTTTTATTTTATCATGTAAATCTGAACATTATTGTGTTATAACTAGCCAACTGCTCCTTCAGGGTTGGGCTAAATGAAGAGAGAAAATGTCCCTATGTTGTACGATGTATGGCCGTATGTGTTCAATGGAGGATTTCTTCTTCTAAAGATTAAATGTTCAATAAAGTTTTTAAGAACAAACGGCATTGTGATTGGTTTGGGAATCACTGGGACCCCGCCCCCTAAATTCGATGTAAACAAACTCAGACTGAGCATGCGTTGCTAGAAAAATGGAGGACTGTTTTTCTCGAAGCGGACTGATGATGCCTGTATATTCACTCTACCACCTGTGATCTGAAAGTATAGCAACTCAACAACGTTTCATCGTATGTAAGGTAGTATGTGCCACTCTATAAATGGCTTGTTTGACGGAAAGTACATGTTACTCTTCTGTTTGTATACAAAAAACTGACTAACAGCAAGATGTTGCTAACGTGTTAGCTGTGTAAGCAGCTTGTCTGTCCTCCCCTACACACTAGCGTCAGCGTTTTCTTCAGTTATTTTAAATAATTAATTTGATATAGCCAGCATTGTCTCAGCGAGACGAGGCCAGAATGACAGAGTATGTATTTTCAGCTGAAATACACATGAAAGTTAGTAAAAACCTTGTGTGCCTTCAAATGATGCCAAATCCGACTACCTTATATAAGCCTTATAATGAAGGCAACACATGTTGTAAGTGTCTATATTAGCTATATTAGCCTACTATCAAAATGATAAGTAGGCTGCAAATACATAATGAGCATTCATGATTAAACGTTTATTTTACCTGCAGCGCATCCTGGAGAGAATGTCGCACCACGTGACTACTCTGCTGTACGATGGCGCTTTAAGTTTAACTTCCATTATAATATTAATGTATTATGTTTCGTCGCATTAATGAAATTATAGAAATAAGTTTTAGACACAGTTTAAACTAATAAGGCACAGTGACGTTCAGTGAGTGAAAAAAGTTGTTCCCAAAATGTACATCTTAGAGTTGATTCAAGCCACTAATGCATTGAGTTTCAATACCAACAAAATATATCAAGAGAAGACTTGTTAAATAGGCTCATGCACCCATACTTTGGCCTAAATTTACTATCATATACACTGAGTTATTGCTTCAGGATGTGATTATGTCAATATTCTTCTGACTTTCTTTAAATGACCTATGACTATGTACACTTACCAGAGGATTTGATACTTTCTTATTTTTATTTTATCATGTAAATCTGAACATTATTGTGTTATAACTAGCCAACTGCTCCTTCAGGGTTGGGCTAAATGAAGAGAGAAAATGTCCCTATGTTGTACGATGTATGGCCGTATGTGTTCAATGGAGGATTTCTTCTTGTAAAGATTAAATGTTCAATAAAGTTTTTAAGAACAAACGGCATTGTGATTGGTTTGGGAATCACTGAGACCCCGCCCCCTAAATTCGATGTAAACAAACTCAGACTGAGCATGCGTTGCTAGAAAAATGGAGGACTGTTTTTCTCGAAGCGGACTGATGATGCCTGTATATTCACTCTACCACCTGTGATCTGAAAGTATAGCAACTCAACAACGTTTCATCGTATGTAAGGTAGTATGTGCCACTCTATAACTGGCTTGTTTGACGGAAAGTACATGTTACTCTTCTGTTTGTATACAAAAAACTGACTAACAGCAAGATGTTGCTAACGTGTTAGCTGTGTAAGCAGCTTGTCAGTCCTCCGCTACACACTAGCGTCAGCGTTTTCTTCAGTTATTTTAAATAATTAATTTGATATAGCCAGCATTGTCTCAGCGAGACGAGGCCAGAATGACAGAGTATGTATTTTCAGCTGAAATACACATGAAAGTTAGTAAAAACCTTGTGTGCCTTCAAATGATGCCAAATCTGACTACCTTATATAAGCCTTATAATGAAGGCAACACATGTTGTAAGTGTCTATATTAGTTATATTAGCCTACTATCAAAATGATAAGTAGGCTGCAAATACATAATGAGCATTCATGATTAAATGTTTATTTTACCTGCAGCGCATCCTGGAGAGAATGTCGCACCACGTGACTACTCTGCTGTACGATGGCGCTTTAAGTTTAACTTCCATTATAATATTAATGTATTATGTTTCGTCGCATTAATGAAATTATAGAAATAAGTTTTAGACACAGTTTAAACTAATAAGGCACAGTGACGTTCAGTGAGTGAAAAAAGTTGTTCCCAAAATGTACATCTTAGAGTTGATTCAAGCCACTAATGCATTGAGTTTCAATACCAACAAAATATATCAAGAGAAGACTTGTTAAATAGGCTCATGCACCCATACTTTGGCCTAAATTTACTATCATATACACTGAGTTATTGCTTCAGGATGTGATTATGTCAATATTCTTCTGACTTTCTTTAAATGACCTATGACTATGTACACTTACCAGAGGATTTGATACTTTCTTATTTTTATTTTATCATGTAAATCTGAACATTATTGTGTTATAACTAGCCAACTGCTCCTTCAGGGTTGGGCTAAATGAAGAGAGAAAATGTCCCTATGTTGTACGATGTATGGCCGTATGTGTTCAATGGAGGATTTCTTCTTCTAAAGATTAAATGTTCAATAAAGTTTTTAAGAACAAACGGCATTGTGATTGGTTTGGGAATCACTGAGACCCCGCCCCCTAAATTCGATGTAAACAAACTCAGACTGAGCATGCGTTGCTAGAAAAATGGAGGACTGTTTTTCTCGAAGCGGACTGATGATGCCTGTATATTCACTCTACCACCTGTGATCTGAAAGTATAGCAACTCAACAACGTTTCATCGTATGTAAGGTAGTATGTGCCACTCTATAACTGGCTTGTTTGACGGAAAGTACATTTTACTCTACTGTATGTATACAAAAAACTGACTAACAGCAAGATGTTGCTAACGTGTAAGCTGTGTAAGCAGCTTGTCAGTCCTCCGCTACACACTAGCGTCAGCGTTTTCTTCAGTTATTTTAAATAATTAATTTGATATAGCCAGCATTGTCTCAGCGAGACGAGGCCAGAATGACAGAGTATGTATTTTCAGCTGAAATACACATGAAAGTTAGTAAAAACCTTGTGTGCCTTCAAATGATGCCAAATCTGACTACCTTATATAAGCCTTATAATGATGGCAACACATGTTGTAAGTGTCTATATTAGCTATATTAGCCTACTATCAAAATGATAAGTAGGCTGCAAATACATAATGAGCATTCATGATTAAACGTTTATTTTACCTGCAGCGCATCCTGGAGAGAATGTCGCACCACGTGACTACTCTGCTGTACGATGGCGCTTTAAGTTTAACTTCCATTATAATATTAATGTATTATGTTTCGTCGCATTAATGAAATTATAGAAATAAGTTTTAGACACAGTTTAAACTAATAAGGCACAGTGACGTTCAGTGAGTGAAAAAAGTTGTTCCCAAAATGTACATCTTAGAGTTGATTCAAGCCACTAATGCATTGAGTTTCAATACCAACAAAATATATCAAGAGAAGACTTGTTAAATAGGCTCATGCACCCATACTTTGGCCTAAATTTACTATCATATACACTGAGTTATTGCTTCAGGATGTGATTATGTCAATATTCTTCTGACTTTCTTTAAATGACCTATGACTATGTACACTTACCAGAGGATTTGATACTTTCTTATTTTTATTTTATCATGTAAATCTGAACATTATTGTGTTATAACTAGCCAACTGCTCCTTCAGGGTTGGGCTAAATGAAGAGAGAAAATGTCCCTATGTTGTACGATGTATGGCCGTATGTGTTCAATGGAGGATTTCTTCTTCTAAAGATTAAATGTTCAATAAAGTTTTTAAGAACAAACGGCATTGTGATTGGTTTGGGAATCACTGGGACCCCGCCCCCTAAATTCGATGTAAACAAACTCAGACTGAGCATGCGTTGCTAGAAAAATGGAGGACTGTTTTTCTCGAAGCGGACTGATGATGCCTGTATATTCACTCTACCACCTGTGATCTGAAAGTATAGCAACTCAACAACGTTTCATCGTATGTAAGGTAGTATGTGCCACTCTATAACTGGCTTGTTTGGCGGAAAGTACATGTTACTCTTCTGTTTGTATACAAAAAACTGACTAACAGCAAGATGTTGCTAACGTGTTAGCTGTGTAAGCAGCTTGTCTGTCCTCCGCTACACACTAGCGTCAGCGTTTTCTTCAGTTATTTTAAATAATTAATTTGATATAGCCAGCATTGTCTCAGCGAGACGAGGCCAGAATGACAGAGTATGTATTTTCAGCTGAAATACACATGAAAGTTAGTAAAAACCTTGTGTGCCTTCAAATGATGCCAAATCTGACTACCTTATATAAGCCTTATAATGAAGGCAACACATGTTGTAAGTGTCTATATTAGCTATATTAGCCTACTATCAAAATGATAAGTAGGCTGCAAATACATAATGAGCATTCATGATTAAACGTTTATTTTACCTGCAGCGCATCCTGGAGAGAATGTCGCACCACGTGACTACTCTGCTGTACGATGGCGCTTTAAGTTTAACTTCCATTATAATATTAATGTATTATGTTTCGTCGCATTAATGAAATTATAGAAATAAGTTTTAGACACAGTTTAAACTAATAAGGCACAGTGACGTTCAGTGAGTGAAAAAAGTTGTTCCCAAAATGTACATCTTAGAGTTGATTCAAGCCACTAATGCATTGAGTTTCAATACCAACAAAATATATCAAGAGAAGACTTGTTAAATAGGCTCATGCACCCATACTTTGGCCTAAATTTACTATCATATACACTGAGTTATTGCTTCAGGATGTGATTATGTCAATATTCTTCTGACTTTCTTTAAATGACCTATGACTATGTACACTTACCAGAGGATTTGATACTTTCTTATTTTTATTTTATCATGTAAATCTGAACATTATTGTGTTATAACTAGCCAACTGCTCCTTCAGGGTTGGGCTAAATGAAGAGAGAAAATGTCTCTATGTTGTACGATGTATGGCCGTATGTGTTCAATGGAGGATTTCTTCTTCTAAAGATTAAATGTTCAATAAAGTTTTTAAGAACAAACGGCATTGTGATTGGTTTGGGAATCACTGAGACCCCGCCCCCTAAATTCGATGTAAACAAACTCAGACTGAGCATGCGTTGCTAGAAAAATGGAGGACTGTTTTTCTCGAAGCGGACTGATGATGCCTGTATATTCACTCTACCACCTGTGATCTGAAAGTATAGCAACTCAACAACGTTTCATCGTATGTAAGGTAGTATGTGCCACTCTATAACTGGCTTGTTTGACGGAAAGTAAATTTTACTCTACTGTTTGTATACAAAAAACTGACTAACAGCAAGATGTTGCTAACGTGTAAGCTGTGTAAGCAGCTTGTCAGTCCTCCGCTACACACTAGCGTCAGCGTTTTCTTCAGTTATTTTAAATAATTAATTTGATATAGCCAGCATTGTCTCAGCGAGACGAGGCCAGAATGACAGAGTATGTATTTTCAGCTGAAATACACATGAAAGTTAGTAAAAACCTTGTGTGCCTTCAAATGATGCCAAATCTGACTACCTTATATAAGCCTTATAATGAAGGCAACACATGTTGTAAGTGTCTATATTAGCTATATTAGCCTACTATCAAAATGATAAGTAGGCTGCAAATACATAATGAGCATTCATGATTAAACGTTTATTTTACCTGCAGCGCATCCTGGAGAGAATGTCGCACCACGTGACCACTCTGCTGTACGATGGCGCTTTAAGTTTAACTTCCATTATAATATTAATGTATTATGTTTCGTCGCATTAATGAAATTATAGAAATAAGTTTTAGACACAGTTTAAACTAATAAGGCACAGTGACGTTCAGTGAGTGAAAAAAGTTTTTCCCAAAATGTACATCTTAGAGTTGATTCAAGCCACTAATGCATTGAGCTTCAATACCAACAAAATATATCAAGAGAAGACTTGTTAAATAGGCTCATGCACCCATACTTTGGCCTAAATTTACTATCATATACACTGAGTTATTGCTTCAGGATGTGATTATGTCAATATTCTTCTGACTTTCTTTAAATGACCTATGACTATGTACACTTACCAGAGGATTTGATACTTTCTTATTTTTATTTTATCATGTAAATCTGAACATTATTGTGTTATAACTAGCCAACTGCTCCTTCAGGGTTGGGCTAAATGAAGAGAGAAAATGTCCCTATGTTGTACGATGTATGGCCGTATGTGTTCAATGGAGGATTTCTTCTTCTAAAGATTAAATGTTCAATAAAGTTTTTAAGAACAAACGGCATTGTGATTGGTTTGGGAATCACTGAGACCCCGCCCCCTAAATTCGATGTAAACAAACTCAGACTGAGCATGCGTTGCTAGAAAAATGGAGGACTGTTTTTCTCGAAGCGGACTGATGATGCCTGTATATTCACTCTACCACCTGTGATCTGAAAGTATAGCAACTCAACAACGTTTCATCGTATGTAAGGTAGTATGTGCCACTCTATAACTGGCTTGTTTGACGGAAAGTACATTTTACTCTACTGTTTGTATACAAAAAACTGACTAACAGCAAGATGTTGCTAACGTGTAAGCTGTGTAAGCAGCTTGTCAGTCCTCCGCTACACACTAGCGTCAGCGTTTTCTTCAGTTATTTTAAATAATTAATTTGATATAGCCAGCATTGTCTCAGCGAGACGAGGCCAGAATGACAGAGTATGTATTTTCAGCTGAAATACACATGAAAGTTAGTAAAAACCTTGTGTGCCTTCAAATGATGCCAAATCTGACTACCTTATATAAGCCTTATAATGAAGGCAACACATGTTGTAAGTGTCTATATTAGCTATATTAGCCTACTATCAAAATGATAAGTAGGCTGCAAATACATAATGAGCATTCATGATTAAACGTTTATTTTACCTGCAGGGCATCCTGGAGAGAATGTCGCACCACGTGACTACTCTGCTGTACGATGGCGCTTTAAGTTTAACTTCCATTATAATATTAATGTATTATGTTTCGTCGCATTAATGAAATTATAGAAATAAGTTTTAGACACAGTTTAAACTAATAAGGCACAGTGACGTTCAGTGAGTGAAAAAAGTTTTTCCCAAAATGTACATCTTAGAGTTGATTCAAGCCACTAATGCATTGAGTTTCAATACCAACAAAATATATCAAGAGAAGACTTGTTAAATAGGCTCAAGCACCCATACTTTGGCCTAAATTTACTATCATATACACTGAGTTATTGCTTCAGGATGTGATTATGTCAATATTCTTCTGACTTTCTTTAAATGACCTATGACTATGTACACTTACCAGAGGATTTGATACTTTCTTATTTTTATTTTATCATGTAAATCTGAACATTATTGTGTTATAACTAGCCAACTGCTCCTTCAGGGTTGGGCTAAATGAAGAGAGAAAATGTCCCTATGTTGTACGATGTATGGCCGTATGTGTTCAATGGAGGATTTCTTCTTCTAAAGATTAAATGTTCAATAAAGTTTTTAAGAACAAACGGCATTGTGATTGGTTTGGGAATCACTGGGACCCCGCCCCCTAAATTCGATGTAAACAAACTCAGACTGAGCATGCGTTGCTAGAAAAATGGAGGACTGTTTTTCTCGAAGCGGACTGATGATGCCTGTATATTCACTCTACCACCTGTGATCTGAAAGTATAGCAACTCAACAACGTTTCATCGTATGTAAGGTAGTATGTGCCACTCTATAACTGGCTTGTTTGACGGAAAGTACATGTTACTCTTCTGTTTGTATACAAAAAACTGACTAACAGCAAGATGTTGCTAACGTGTTAGCTGTGTAAGCAGCTTGTCTGTCCTCCCCTACACACTAGCGTCAGCGTTTTCTTCAGTTATTTTAAATAATTAATTTGATATAGCCAGCATTGTCTCAGCGAGACGAGGCCAGAATGACAGAGTATGTATTTTCAGCTGAAATACACATGAAAGTTAGTAAAAACCTTGTGTGCCTTCAAATGATGCCAAATCTGACTACCTTATATAAGCCTTATAATGAAGGCAACACATGTTGTAAGTGTCTATATTAGCCTACTATCAAAATGATAAGTAGGCTACAATTACATAATGAGCATTCATGATTAAACGTTTATTTTACCTGCAGCGCATCCTGGAGAGAATGTCGCACCACGTGACTACTCTGCTGTACGATGGCGCTTTAAGTTTAACTTCCATTATAATATTAATGTATTATGTTTCGTCGCATTAATGAAATTATAGAAATAATTTTTAGACACAGTTTAAACTAATAAGGCACAGTGAAGTTCAGTGAGTGAAAAACGTTGTTCCCAAAATGTACATCTTAGAGTTGATTCAAGCCACTAATGCATTGAGTTTCAATACCAACAAAATATATCAAGAGAAGACTTGTTAAATAGGCTCATGCACCCATACTTTGGCCTAAATTTACTATCATATACACTGAGTTATTGCTTCAGGATGTGATTATGTCAATATTCTTCTGACTTTCTTTAAATGACCTATGACTATGTACACTTACCAGAGGATTTGATACTTTCTTATTTTTATTTTATCATGTAAATCTGAACATTATTGTGTTATAACTAGCCAACTGCTCCTTCAGGGTTGGGCTAAATGAAGAGAGAAAATGTCCCTATGTTGTACGATGTATGGCTGTATGTGTTCAATGGAGGATTTCTTCTTCTAAAGATTAAATGTTCAATAAAGTTTTTAAGAACAAACGGCATTGTGATTGGTTTGGGAATCACTGGGACCCCGCCCCCTAAATTCGATGTAAACAAACTCAGACTGAGCATGCGTTGCTAGAAAAATGGAGGACTGTTTTTCTCGAAGCGGACTGATGATGCCTGTATATTCACTCTACCACCTGTGATCTGAAAGTATAGCAACTCAACAACGTTTCATCGTATGTAAGGTAGTATGTGCCACTCTATAACTGGCTTGTTTGACGGAAAGTACATGTTACTCTTCTGTTTGTATACAAAAAACTGACTAACAGCAAGATGTTGCTAACGTGTTAGCTGTGTAAGCAGCTTGTCTGTCCTCCCCTACACACTAGCGTCAGCGTTTTCTTCAGTTATTTTAAATAATTAATTTGATATAGCCAGCATTGTCTCAGCGAGACGAGGCCAGAATGACAGAGTATGTATTTTCAGCTGAAATACACATGAAAGTTAGTAAAAACCTTGTGTGCCTTCAAATGATGCCAAATCTGACTACCTTATATAAGCCTTATAATGAAGGCAACACATGTTGTAAGTGTCTATATTAGCCTACTATCAAAATGATAAGTAGGCTACAAATACATAATGAGCATTCATGATTAAACGTTTATTTTACCTGCAGCGCATCCTGGAGAGAATGTCGCACCACGTGACTACTCTGCTGTACGATGGCGCTTTAAGTTTAACTTCCATTATAATATTAATGTATTATGTTTCGTCGCATTAATGAAATTATAGAAATAATTTTTAGACACAGTTTAAACTAATAAGGCACAGTGAAGTTCAGTGAGTGAAAAACGTTGTTCCCAAAATGTACATCTTAGAGTTGATTCAAGCCACTAATGCATTGAGTTTCAATACCAACAAAATATATCAAGAGAAGACTTGTTAAATAGGCTCATGCACCCATACTTTGGCCTAAATTTACTATCATATACACTGAGTTATTGCTTCAGGATGTGATTATGTCAATATTCTTCTGACTTTCTTTAAATGACCTATGACTATGTACACTTACCAGAGGATTTGATACTTTCTTATTTTTATTTTATCATGTAAATCTGAACATTATTGTGTTATAACTAGCCAACTGCTCCTTCAGGGTTGGGCTAAATGAAGAGAGAAAATGTCCCTATGTTGTACGATGTATGGCTGTATGTGTTCAATGGAGGATTTCTTCTTCTAAAGATTAAATGTTCAATAAAGTTTTTAAGAACAAACGGCATTGTGATTGGTTTGGGAATCACTGGGACCCCGCCCCCTAAATTCGATGTAAACAAACTCAGACTGAGCATGCGTTGCTAGAAAAATGGAGGACTGTTTTTCTCGAAGCGGACTGATGATGCCTGTATATTCACTCTACCACCTGTGATCTGAAAGTATAGCAACTCAACAACGTTTCATCGTATGTAAGGTAGTATGTGCCACTCTATAACTGGCTTGTTTGACGGAAAGTACATGTTACTCTTCTGTTTGTATACAAAAAACTGACTAACAGCAAGATGTTGCTAACGTGTTAGCTGTGTAAGCAGCTTGTCTGTCCTCCCCTACACACTAGCGTCAGCGTTTTCTTCAGTTATTTTAAATAATTAATTTGATATAGCCAGCATTGTCTCAGCGAGACGAGGCCAGAATGACAGAGTATGTATTTTCAGCTGAAATACACATGAAAGTTAGTAAAAACCTTGTGTGCCTTCAAATGATGCCAAATCTGACTACCTTATATAAGCCTTATAATGAAGGCAACACATGTTGTAAGTGTCTATATTAGCCTACTATCAAAATGATAAGTAGGCTACAAATACATAATGAGCATTCATGATTAAACGTTTATTTTACCTGCAGCGCATCCTGGAGAGAATGTCGCACCACGTGACTACTCTGCTGTACGATGGCGCTTTAAGTTTAACTTCCATTATAATATTAATGTATTATGTTTCGTCGCATTAATGAAATTATAGAAATAATTTTTAGACACAGTTTAAACTAATAAGGCACAGTGAAGTTCAGTGAGTGAAAAACGTTGTTCCCAAAATGTACATCTTAGAGTTGATTCAAGCCACTAATGCATTGAGTTTCAATACCAACAAAATATATCAAGAGAAGACTTGTTAAATAGGCTCATGCAACCATACTTTGGCCTAAATTTACTATCATATACACTGAGTTATTGCTTCAGGATGTGATTATGTCAATATTCTTCTGACTTTCTTTAAATGACCTATGACTATGTACACTTACCAGAGGATTTGATACTTTCTTATTTTTATTTTATCATGTAAATCTGAACATTATTGTGTTATAACTAGCCAACTGCTCCTTCAGGGTTGGGCTAAATGAAGAGAGAAAATGTCCCTATGTTGTACGATGTATGGCCGTATGTGTTCAATGGAGGATTTCTTCTTCTAAAGATTAAATGTTCAATAAAGTTTTTAAGAACAAACGGCATTGTGATTGGTTTGGGAATCACTGGGACCCCGCCCCCTAAATTCGATGTAAACAAACTCAGACTGAGCATGCGTTGCTAGAAAAATGGAGGACTGTTTTTCTCGAAGCGGACTGATGATGCCTGTATATTCACTCTACCACCTGTGATCTGAAAGTATAGCAACTCAACAACGTTTCATCGTATGTAAGGTAGTATGTGCCACTCTATAACTGGCTTGTTTGACGGAAAGTACATGTTACTCTTCTGTTTGTATACAAAAAACTGACTAACAGCAAGATGTTGCTAACGTGTTAGCTGTGTAAGCAGCTTGTCTGTCCTCCCCTACACACTAGCGTCAGCGTTTTCTTCAGTTATTTTAAATAATTAATTTGATATAGCCAGCATTGTCTCAGCGAGACGAGGCCAGAATGACAGAGTATGTATTTTCAGCTGAAATACACATGAAAGTTAGTAAAAACCTTGTGTGCCTTCAAATGATGCCAAATCTGACTACCTTATATAAGCCTTATAATGAAGGCAACACATGTTGTAAGTGTCTATATTAGCCTACTATCAAAATGATAAGTAGGCTACAAATACATAATGAGCATTCATGATTAAACGTTTATTTTACCTGCAGCGCATCCTGGAGAGAATGTCGCACCACGTGACTACTCTGCTGTATGATGGCGCTTTAAGTTTAACTTCCATTATAATATTAATGTATTATGTTTCGTCGCATTAATGAAATTATAGAAATAATTTTTAGACACAGTTTAAACTAATAAGGCACAGTGAAGTTCAGTGAGTGAAAAACGTTGTTCCCAAAATGTACATCTTAGAGTTGATTCAAGCCACTAATGCATTGAGTTTCAATACCAACAAAATATATCAAGAGAAGACTTGTTAAATAGGCTCATGCACCCATACTTTGGCCTAAATTTACTATCATATACACTGAGTTATTGCTTCAGGATGTGATTATGTCAATATTCTTCTGACTTTCTTTAAATGACCTATGACTATGTACACTTACCAGAGGATTTGATACTTTCTTATTTTTATTTTATCATGTAAATCTGAACATTATTGTGTTATAACTAGCCAACTGCTCCTTCAGGGTTGGGCTAAATGAAGAGAGAAAATGTCCCTATGTTGTACGATGTATGGCTGTATGTGTTCAATGGAGGATTTCTTCTTCTAAAGATTAAATGTTCAATAAAGTTTTTAAGAACAAACGGCATTGTGATTGGTTTGGGAATCACTGGGACCCCGCCCCCTAAATTCGATGTAAACAAACTCAGACTGAGCATGCGTTGCTAGAAAAATGGAGGACTGTTTTTCTCGAAGCGGACTGATGATGCCTGTATATTCACTCTACCACCTGTGATTTGAAAGTATAGCAACTCAACAACGTTTCATCGTATGTAAGGTAGTATGTGCCACTCTATAACTGGCTTGTTTGACGGAAAGTACATGTTACTCTTCTGTTTGTATACAAAAAACTGACTAACAGCAAGATGTTGCTAACGTGTTAGCTGTGTAAGCAGCTTGTCTGTCCTCCCCTACACACTAGCGTCAGCGTTTTCTTCAGTTATTTTAAATAATTAATTTGATATAGCCAGCATTGTCTCAGCGAGACGAGGCCAGAATGACAGAGTATGTATTTTCAGCTGAAATACACATGAAAGTTAGTAAAAACCTTGTGTGCCTTCAAATGATGCCAAATCTGACTACCTTATATAAGCCTTATAATGAAGGCAACACATGTTGTAAGTGTCTATATTAGCCTACTATCAAAATGATAAGTAGGCTACAAATACATAATGAGCATTCATGATTAAACGTTTATTTTACCTGCAGCGCATCCTGGAGAGAATGTCGCACCACGTGACTACTCTGCTGTACGATGGCGCTTTAAGTTTAACTTCCATTATAATATTAATGTATTATGTTTCGTCGCATTAATGAAATTATAGAAATAATTTTTAGACACAGTTTAAACTAATAAGGCACAGTGAAGTTCAGTGAGTGAAAAACGTTGTTCCCAAAATGTACATCTTAGAGTTGATTCAAGCCACTAATGCATTGAGTTTCAATACCAACAAAATATATCAAGAGAAGACTTGTTAAATAGGCTCATGCACCCATACTTTGGCCTAAATTTACTATCATATACACTGAGTTATTGCTTCAGGATGTGATTATGTCAATATTCTTCTGACTTTCTTTAAATGACCTATGACTATGTACACTTACCAGAGGATTTGATACTTTCTTATTTTTATTTTATCATGTAAATCTGAACATTATTGTGTTATAACTAGCCAACTGCTCCTTCAGGGTTGGGCTAAATGAAGAGAGAAAATGTCCCTATGTTGTACGATGTATGGCTGTATGTGTTCAATGGAGGATTTCTTCTTCTAAAGATTAAATGTTCAATAAAGTTTTTAAGAACAAACGGCATTGTGATTGGTTTGGGAATCACTGGGACCCCGCCCCCTAAATTCGATGTAAACAAACTCAGACTGAGCATGCGTTGCTAGAAAAATGGAGGACTGTTTTTCTCGAAGCGGACTGATGATGCCTGTATATTCACTCTACCACCTGTGATCTGAAAGTATAGCAACTCAACAACGTTTCATCGTATGTAAGGTAGTATGTGCCACTCTATAACTGGCTTGTTTGACGGAAAGTACATGTTACTCTTCTGTTTGTATACAAAAAACTGACTAACAGCAAGATGTTGCTAACGTGTTAGCTGTGTAAGCAGCTTGTCTGTCCTCCCCTACACACTAGCGTCAGCGTTTTCTTCAGTTATTTTAAATAATTAATTTGATATAGCCAGCATTGTCTCAGCGAGACGAGGCCAGAATGACAGAGTATGTATTTTCAGCTGAAATACACATGAAAGTTAGTAAAAACCTTGTGTGCCTTCAAATGATGCCAAATCTGACTACCTTATATAAGCCTTATAATGAAGGCAACACATGTTGTAAGTGTCTATATTAGCCTACTATCAAAATGATAAGTAGGCTACAAATACATAATGAGCATTCATGATTAAACGTTTATTTTACCTGCAGCGCATCCTGGAGAGAATGTCGCACCACGTGACTACTCTGCTGTACGATGGCGCTTTAAGTTTAACTTCCATTATAATATTAATGTATTATGTTTCGTCGCATTAATGAAATTATAGAAATAATTTTTAGACACAGTTTAAACTAATAAGGCACAGTGAAGTTCAGTGAGTGAAAAACGTTGTTCCCAAAATGTACATCTTAGAGTTGATTCAAGCCACTAATGCATTGAGTTTCAATACCAACAAAATATATCAAGAGAAGACTTGTTAAATAGGCTCATGCACCCATACTTTGGCCTAAATTTACTATCATATACACTGAGTTATTGCTTCAGGATGTGATTATGTCAATATTCTTCTGACTTTCTTTAAATGACCTATGACTATGTACACTTACCAGAGGATTTGATACTTTCTTATTTTTATTTTATCATGTAAATCTGAACATTATTGTGTTATAACTAGCCAACTGCTCCTTCAGGGTTGGGCTAAATGAAGAGAGAAAATGTCCCTATGTTGTACGATGTATGGCTGTATGTGTTCAATGGAGGATTTCTTCTTCTAAAGATTAAATGTTCAATAAAGTTTTTAAGAACAAACGGCATTGTGATTGGTTTGGGAATCACTGGGACCCCGCCCCCTAAATTCGATGTAAACAAACTCAGACTGAGCATGCGTTGCTAGAAAAATGGAGGACTGTTTTTCTCGAAGCGGACTGATGATGCCTGTATATTCACTCTACCACCTGTGATCTGAAAGTATAGCAACTCAACAACGTTTCATCGTATGTAAGGTAGTATGTGCCACTCTATAACTGGCTTGTTTGACGGAAAGTACATGTTACTCTTCTGTTTGTATACAAAAAACTGACTAACAGCAAAATGTTGCTAACGTGTTAGCTGTGTAAGCAGCTTGTCTGTCCTCCCCTACACACTAGCGTCAGCGTTTTCTTCAGTTATTTTAAATAATTAATTTGATATAGCCAGCATTGTCTCAGCGAGACGAGGCCAGAATGACAGAGTATGTATTTTCAGCTGAAATACACATGAAAGTTAGTAAAAACCTTGTGTGCCTTCAAATGATGCCAAATCTGACTACCTTATATAAGCCTTATAATGAAGGCAACACATGTTGTAAGTGTCTATATTAGCTATATTAGCCTACTATCAAAATGATAAGTAGGCTGCAAATACATAATGAGCATTCATGATTAAACGTTTATTTTACCTGCAGCGCATCCTGGAGAGAATGTCGCACCACGTGACTACTCTGCTGTACGATGGCGCTTTAAGTTTAACTTCCATTATAATATTAATGTATTATGTTTCGTCGCATTAATGAAATTATAGAAATAAGTTTTAGACACAGTTTAAACTAATAAGGCACAGTGACGTTCAGTGAGTGAAAAAAGTTTTTCCCAAAATGTACATCTTAGAGTTGATTCAAGCCACTAATGCATTGAGTTTCAATACCAACAAAATATATCAAGAGAAGACTTGTTAAATAGGCTCATGCACCCATACTTTGGCCTAAATTTACTATCATATACACTGAGTTATTGCTTCAGGATGTGATTATGTCAATATTCTTCTGACTTTCTTTAAATGACCTATGACTATGTACACTTACCAGAGGATTTGATACTTTCTTATTTTTATTTTATCATGTAAATCTGAACATTATTGTGTTATAACTAGCCAACTGCTCCTTCAGGGTTGGGCTAAATGAAGAGAGAAAATGTCCCTATGTTGTACGATGTATGGCCGTATGTGTTCAATGGAGGATTTCTTCTTCTAAAGATTAAATGTTCAATAAAGTTTTTAAGAACAAACGGCATTGTGATTGGTTTGGGAATCACTGGGACCCCGCCCCCTAAATTCGATGTAAACAAACTCAGACTGAGCATGCGTTGCTAGAAAAATGGAGGACTGTTTTTCTCGAAGCGGACTGATGATGCCTGTATATTCACTCTACCACCTGTGATCTGAAAGTATAGCAACTCAACAACGTTTCATCGTATGTAAGGTAGTATGTGCCACTCTATAACTGGCTTGTTTGGCGGAAAGTACATGTTACTCTTCTGTTTGTATACAAAAAACTGACTAACAGCAAGATGTTGCTAACGTGTTAGCTGTGTAAGCAGCTTGTCTGTCCTCCCCTACACACTAGCGTCAGCGTTTTCTTCAGTTATTTTAAATAATTAATTTGATATAGCCAGCATTGTCTCAGCGAGACGAGGCCAGAATGACAGAGTATGTATTTTCAGCTGAAATACACATGAAAGTTAGTAAAAACCTTGTGTGCCTTCAAATGATGCCAAATCTGACTACCTTATATAAGCCTTATAATGAAGGCAACACATGTTGTAAGTGTCTATATTAGCCTACTATCAAAATGATAAGTAGGCTACAAATACATAATGAGCATTCATGATTAAACGTTTATTTTACCTGCAGCGCATCCTGGAGAGAATGTCGCACCACGTGACTACTCTGCTGTACGATGGCGCTTTAAGTTTAACTTCCATTATAATATTAATGTATTATGTTTCGTCGCATTAATGAAATTATAGAAATAATTTTTAGACACAGTTTAAACTAATAAGGCACAGTGAAGTTCAGTGAGTGAAAAACGTTGTTCCCAAAATGTACATCTTAGAGTTGATTCAAGCCACTAATGCATTGAGTTTCAATACCAACAAAATATATCAAGAGAAGACTTGTTAAATAGGCTCATGCACCCATACTTTGGCCTAAATTTACTATCATATACACTGAGTTATTGCTTCAGGATGTGATTATGTCAATATTCTTCTGACTTTCTTTAAATGACCTATGACTATGTACACTTACCAGAGGATTTGATACTTTCTTATTTTTATTTTATCATGTAAATCTGAACATTATTGTGTTATAACTAGCCAACTGCTCCTTCAGGGTTGGGCTAAATGAAGAGAGAAAATGTCCCTATGTTGTACGATGTATGGCTGTATGTGTTCAATGGAGGATTTCTTCTTCTAAAGATTAAATGTTCAATAAAGTTTTTAAGAACAAACGGCATTGTGATTGGTTTGGGAATCACTGGGACCCCGCCCCCTAAATTCGATGTAAACAAACTCAGACTGAGCATGCGTTGCTAGAAAAATGGAGGACTGTTTTTCTCGAAGCGGACTGATGATGCCTGTATATTCACTCTACCACCTGTGATCTGAAAGTATAGCAACTCAACAACGTTTCATCGTATGTAAGGTAGTATGTGCCACTCTATAACTGGCTTGTTTGACGGAAAGTACATGTTACTCTTCTGTTTGTATACAAAAAACTGACTAACAGCAAGATGTTGCTAACGTGTTAGCTGTGTAAGCAGCTTGTCTGTCCTCCCCTACACACTAGCGTCAGCGTTTTCTTCAGTTATTTTAAATAATTAATTTGATATAGCCAGCATTGTCTCAGCGAGACGAGGCCAGAATGACAGAGTATGTATTTTCAGCTGAAATACACATGAAAGTTAGTAAAAACCTTGTGTGCCTTCAAATGATGCCAAATCTGACTACCTTATATAAGCCTTATAATGAAGGCAACACATGTTGTAAGTGTCTATATTAGCCTACTATCAAAATGATAAGTAGGCTACAAATACATAATGAGCATTCATGATTAAACGTTTATTTTACCTGCAGCGCATCCTGGAGAGAATGTCGCACCACGTGACTACTCTGCTGTACGATGGCGCTTTAAGTTTAACTTCCATTATAATATTAATGTATTATGTTTCGTCGCATTAATGAAATTATAGAAATAATTTTTAGACACAGTTTAAACTAATAAGGCACAGTGAAGTTCAGTGAGTGAAAAACGTTGTTCCCAAAATGTACATCTTAGAGTTGATTCAAGCCACTAATGCATTGAGTTTCAATACCAACAAAATATATCAAGAGAAGACTTGTTAAATAGGCTCATGCACCCATACTTTGGCCTAAATTTACTATCATATACACTGAGTTATTGCTTCAGGATGTGATTATGTCAATATTCTTCTGACTTTCTTTAAATGACCTATGACTATGTACACTTACCAGAGGATTTGATACTTTCTTATTTTTATTTTATCATGTAAATCTGAACATTATTGTGTTATAACTAGCCAACTGCTCCTTCAGGGTTGGGCTAAATGAAGAGAGAAAATGTCCCTATGTTGTACGATGTATGGCTGTATGTGTTCAATGGAGGATTTCTTCTTCTAAAGATTAAATGTTCAATAAAGTTTTTAAGAACAAACGGCATTGTGATTGGTTTGGGAATCACTGGGACCCCGCCCCCTAAATTCGATGTAAACAAACTCAGACTGAGCATGCGTTGCTAGAAAAATGGAGGACTGTTTTTCTCGAAGCGGACTGATGATGCCTGTATATTCACTCTACCACCTGTGATCTGAAAGTATAGCAACTCAACAACGTTTCATCGTATGTAAGGTAGTATGTGCCACTCTATAACTGGCTTGTTTGACGGAAAGTACATGTTACTCTTCTGTTTGTATACAAAAAACTGACTAACAGCAAAATGTTGCTAACGTGTTAGCTGTGTAAGCAGCTTGTCTGTCCTCCCCTACACACTAGCGTCAGCGTTTTCTTCAGTTATTTTAAATAATTAATTTGATATAGCCAGCATTGTCTCAGCGAGACGAGGCCAGAATGACAGAGTATGTATTTTCAGCTGAAATACACATGAAAGTTAGTAAAAACCTTGTGTGCCTTCAAATGATGCCAAATCTGACTACCTTATATAAGCCTTATAATGAAGGCAACACATGTTGTAAGTGTCTATATTAGCTATATTAGCCTACTATCAAAATGATAAGTAGGCTGCAAATACATAATGAGCATTCATGATTAAACGTTTATTTTACCTGCAGCGCATCCTGGAGAGAATGTCGCACCACGTGACTACTCTGCTGTACGATGGCGCTTTAAGTTTAACTTCCATTATAATATTAATGTATTATGTTTCGTCGCATTAATGAAATTATAGAAATAAGTTTTAGACACAGTTTAAACTAATAAGGCACAGTGACGTTCAGTGAGTGAAAAAAGTTTTTCCCAAAATGTACATCTTAGAGTTGATTCAAGCCACTAATGCATTGAGTTTCAATACCAACAAAATATATCAAGAGAAGACTTGTTAAATAGGCTCATGCACCCATACTTTGGCCTAAATTTACTATCATATACACTGAGTTATTGCTTCAGGATGTGATTATGTCAATATTCTTCTGACTTTCTTTAAATGACCTATGACTATGTACACTTACCAGAGGATTTGATACTTTCTTATTTTTATTTTATCATGTAAATCTGAACATTATTGTGTTATAACTAGCCAACTGCTCCTTCAGGGTTGGGCTAAATGAAGAGAGAAAATGTCCCTATATTGTACGATGTATGGCCGTATGTGTTCAATGGAGGATTTCTTCTTCTAAAGATTAAATGTTCAATAAAGTTTTTAAGAGCAAACGGCATTGTGATTGGTTTGGGAATCACTGGGACCCCGCCCCCTAAATTCGATGTAAACAAACTCAGACTGAGCATGCGTTGCTAGAAAAATGGAGGACTGTTTTTCTCGAAGCGGACTGATGATGCCTGTATATTCACTCTACCACCTGTGATCTGAAAGTATAGCAACTCAACAACGTTTCATCGTATGTAAGGTAGTATGTGCCACTCTATAACTGGCTTGTTTGGCGGAAAGTACATGTTACTCTTCTGTTTGTATACAAAAAACTGACTAACAGCAAGATGTTGCTAACGTGTTAGCTGTGTAAGCAGCTTGTCTGTCCTCCCCTACACACTAGCGTCAGCGTTTTCTTCAGTTATTTTAAATAATTAATTTGATATAGCCAGCATTGTCTCAGCGAGACGAGGCCAGAATGACAGAGTATGTATTTTCAGCTGAAATACACATGAAAGTTAGTAAAAACCTTGTGTGCCTTCAAATGATGCCAAATCTGACTACCTTATATAAGCCTTATAATGAAGGCAACACATGTTGTAAGTGTCTATATTAGCCTACTATCAAAATGATAAGTAGGCTACAAATACATAATGAGCATTCATGATTAAACGTTTATTTTACCTGCAGCGCATCCTGGAGAGAATGTCGCACCACGTGACTACTCTGCTGTACGATGGCGCTTTAAGTTTAACTTCCATTATAATATTAATGTATTATGTTTCGTCGCATTAATGAAATTATAGAAATAATTTTTAGACACAGTTTAAACTAATAAGGCACAGTGAAGTTCAGTGAGTGAAAAACGTTGTTCCCAAAATGTACATCTTAGAGTTGATTCAAGCCACTAATGCATTGAGTTTCAATACCAACAAAATATATCAAGAGAAGACTTGTTAAATAGGCTCATGCACCCATACTTTGGCCTAAATTTACTATCATATACACTGAGTTATTGCTTCAGGATGTGATTATGTCAATATTCTTCTGACTTTCTTTAAATGACCTATGACTATGTACACTTACCAGAGGATTTGATACTTTCTTATTTTTATTTTATCATGTAAATCTGAACATTATTGTGTTATAACTAGCCAACTGCTCCTTCAGGGTTGGGCTAAATGAAGAGAGAAAATGTCCCTATGTTGTACGATGTATGGCTGTATGTGTTCAATGGAGGATTTCTTCTTCTAAAGATTAAATGTTCAATAAAGTTTTTAAGAACAAACGGCATTGTGATTGGTTTGGGAATCACTGGGACCCCGCCCCCTAAATTCGATGTAAACAAACTCAGACTGAGCATGCGTTGCTAGAAAAATGGAGGACTGTTTTTCTCGAAGCGGACTGATGATGCCTGTATATTCACTCTACCACCTGTGATCTGAAAGTATAGCAACTCAACAACGTTTCATCGTATGTAAGGTAGTATGTGCCACTCTATAACTGGCTTGTTTGACGGAAAGTACATGTTACTCTTCTGTTTGTATACAAAAAACTGACTAACAGCAAGATGTTGCTAACGTGTTAGCTGTGTAAGCAGCTTGTCTGTCCTCCCCTACACACTAGCGTCAGCGTTTTCTTCAGTTATTTTAAATAATTAATTTGATATAGCCAGCATTGTCTCAGCGAGACGAGGCCAGAATGACAGAGTATGTATTTTCAGCTGAAATACACATGAAAGTTAGTAAAAACCTTGTGTGCCTTCAAATGATGCCAAATCTGACTACCTTATATAAGCCTTATAATGAAGGCAACACATGTTGTAAGTGTCTATATTAGCCTACTATCAAAATGATAAGTAGGCTACAAATACATAATGAGCATTCATGATTAAACGTTTATTTTACCTGCAGCGCATCCTGGAGAGAATGTCGCACCACGTGACTACTCTGCTGTACGATGGCGCTTTAAGTTTAACTTCCATTATAATATTAATGTATTATGTTTCGTCGCATTAATGAAATTATAGAAATAATTTTTAGACACAGTTTAAACTAATAAGGCACAGTGAAGTTCAGTGAGTGAAAAACGTTGTTCCCAAAATGTACATCTTAGAGTTGATTCAAGCCACTAATGCATTGAGTTTCAATACCAACAAAATATATCAAGAGAAGACTTGTTAAATAGGCTCATGCACCCATACTTTGGCCTAAATTTACTATCATATACACTGAGTTATTGCTTCAGGATGTGATTATGTCAATATTCTTCTGACTTTCTTTAAATGACCTATGACTATGTACACTTACCAGAGGATTTGATACTTTCTTATTTTTATTTTATCATGTAAATCTGAACATTATTGTGTTATAACTAGCCAACTGCTCCTTCAGGGTTGGGCTAAATGAAGAGAGAAAATGTCCCTATGTTGTACGATGTATGGCTGTATGTGTTCAATGGAGGATTTCTTCTTCTAAAGATTAAATGTTCAATAAAGTTTTTAAGAACAAACGGCATTGTGATTGGTTTGGGAATCACTGGGACCCCGCCCCCTAAATTCGATGTAAACAAACTCAGACTGAGCATGCGTTGCTAGAAAAATGGAGGACTGTTTTTCTCGAAGCGGACTGATGATGCCTGTATATTCACTCTACCACCTGTGATCTGAAAGTATAGCAACTCAACAACGTTTCATCGTATGTAAGGTAGTATGTGCCACTCTATAACTGGCTTGTTTGACGGAAAGTACATGTTACTCTTCTGTTTGTATACAAAAAACTGACTAACAGCAAAATGTTGCTAACGTGTTAGCTGTGTAAGCAGCTTGTCTGTCCTCCCCTACACACTAGCGTCAGCGTTTTCTTCAGTTATTTTAAATAATTAATTTGATATAGCCAGCATTGTCTCAGCGAGACGAGGCCAGAATGACAGAGTATGTATTTTCAGCTGAAATACACATGAAAGTTAGTAAAAACCTTGTGTGCCTTCAAATGATGCCAAATCTGACTACCTTATATAAGCCTTATAATGAAGGCAACACATGTTGTAAGTGTCTATATTAGCTATATTAGCCTACTATCAAAATGATAAGTAGGCTGCAAATACATAATGAGCATTCATGATTAAACGTTTATTTTACCTGCAGCGCATCCTGGAGAGAATGTCGCACCACGTGACTACTCTGCTGTACGATGGCGCTTTAAGTTTAACTTCCATTATAATATTAATGTATTATGTTTCGTCGCATTAATGAAATTATAGAAATAAGTTTTAGACACAGTTTAAACTAATAAGGCACAGTGACGTTCAGTGAGTGAAAAAAGTTTTTCCCAAAATGTACATCTTAGAGTTGATTCAAGCCACTAATGCATTGAGTTTCAATACCAACAAAATATATCAAGAGAAGACTTGTTAAATAGGCTCATGCACCCATACTTTGGCCTAAATTTACTATCATATACACTGAGTTATTGCTTCAGGATGTGATTATGTCAATATTCTTCTGACTTTCTTTAAATGACCTATGACTATGTACACTTACCAGAGGATTTGATACTTTCTTATTTTTATTTTATCATGTAAATCTGAACATTATTGTGTTATAACTAGCCAACTGCTCCTTCAGGGTTGGGCTAAATGAAGAGAGAAAATGTCCCTATGTTGTACGATGTATGGCCGTATGTGTTCAATGGAGGATTTCTTCTTCTAAAGATTAAATGTTCAATAAAGTTTTTAAGAACAAACGGCATTGTGATTGGTTTGGGAATCACTGGGACCCCGCCCCCTAAATTCGATGTAAACAAACTCAGACTGAGCATGCGTTGCTAGAAAAATGGAGGACTGTTTTTCTCGAAGCGGACTGATGATGCCTGTATATTCACTCTACCACCTGTGATCTGAAAGTATAGCAACTCAACAACGTTTCATCGTATGTAAGGTAGTATGTGCCACTCTATAACTGGCTTGTTTGGCGGAAAGTACATGTTACTCTTCTGTTTGTATACAAAAAACTGACTAACAGCAAGATGTTGCTAACGTGTTAGCTGTGTAAGCAGCTTGTCTGTCCTCCCCTACACACTAGCGTCAGCGTTTTCTTCAGTTATTTTAAATAATTAATTTGATATAGCCAGCATTGTCTCAGCGAGACGAGGCCAGAATGACAGAGTATGTATTTTCAGCTGAAATACACATGAAAGTTAGTAAAAACCTTGTGTGCCTTCAAATGATGCCAAATCTGACTACCTTATATAAGCCTTATAATGAAGGCAACACATGTTGTAAGTGTCTATATTAGCCTACTATCAAAATGATAAGTAGGCTACAAATACATAATGAGCATTCATGATTAAACGTTTATTTTACCTGCAGCGCATCCTGGAGAGAATGTCGCACCACGTGACTACTCTGCTGTACGATGGCGCTTTAAGTTTAACTTCCATTATAATATTAATGTATTATGTTTCGTCGCATTAATGAAATTATAGAAATAATTTTTAGACACAGTTTAAACTAATAAGGCACAGTGAAGTTCAGTGAGTGAAAAACGTTGTTCCCAAAATGTACATCTTAGAGTTGATTCAAGCCACTAATGCATTGAGTTTCAATACCAACAAAATATATCAAGAGAAGACTTGTTAAATAGGCTCATGCACCCATACTTTGGCCTAAATTTACTATCATATACACTGAGTTATTGCTTCAGGATGTGATTATGTCAATATTCTTCTGACTTTCTTTAAATGACCTATGACTATGTACACTTACCAGAGGATTTGATACTTTCTTATTTTTATTTTATCATGTAAATCTGAACATTATTGTGTTATAACTAGCCAACTGCTCCTTCAGGGTTGGGCTAAATGAAGAGAGAAAATGTCCCTATGTTGTACGATGTATGGCTGTATGTGTTCAATGGAGGATTTCTTCTTCTAAAGATTAAATGTTCAATAAAGTTTTTAAGAACAAACGGCATTGTGATTGGTTTGGGAATCACTGGGACCCCGCCCCCTAAATTCGATGTAAACAAACTCAGACTGAGCATGCGTTGCTAGAAAAATGGAGGACTGTTTTTCTCGAAGCGGACTGATGATGCCTGTATATTCACTCTACCACCTGTGATCTGAAAGTATAGCAACTCAACAACGTTTCATCGTATGTAAGGTAGTATGTGCCACTCTATAACTGGCTTGTTTGACGGAAAGTACATGTTACTCTTCTGTTTGTATACAAAAAACTGACTAACAGCAAGATGTTGCTAACGTGTTAGCTGTGTAAGCAGCTTGTCTGTCCTCCCCTACACACTAGCGTCAGCGTTTTCTTCAGTTATTTTAAATAATTAATTTGATATAGCCAGCATTGTCTCAGCGAGACGAGGCCAGAATGACAGAGTATTTATTTTCAGCTGAAATACACATGAAAGTTAGTAAAAACCTTGTGTGCCTTCAAATGATGCCAAATCTGACTACCTTATATAAGCCTTATAATGAAGGCAACACATGTTGTAAGTGTCTATATTAGCCTACTATCAAAATGATAAGTAGGCTACAAATACATAATGAGCATTCATGATTAAACGTTTATTTTACCTGCAGCGCATCCTGGAGAGAATGTCGCACCACGTGACTACTCTGCTGTACGATGGCGCTTTAAGTTTAACTTCCATTATAATATTAATGTATTATGTTTCGTCGCATTAATGAAATTATAGAAATAATTTTTAGACACAGTTTAAACTAATAAGGCACAGTGAAGTTCAGTGAGTGAAAAACGTTGTTCCCAAAATGTACATCTTAGAGTTGATTCAAGCCACTAATGCATTGAGTTTCAATACCAACAAAATATATCAAGAGAAGACTTGTTAAATAGGCTCATGCACCCATACTTTGGCCTAAATTTACTATCATATACACTGAGTTATTGCTTCAGGATGTGATTATGTCAATATTCTTCTGACTTTCTTTAAATGACCTATGACTATGTACACTTACCAGAGGATTTGATACTTTCTTATTTTTATTTTATCATGTAAATCTGAACATTATTGTGTTATAACTAGCCAACTGCTCCTTCAGGGTTGGGCTAAATGAAGAGAGAAAATGTCCCTATGTTGTACGATGTATGGCTGTATGTGTTCAATGGAGGATTTCTTCTTCTAAAGATTAAATGTTCAATAAAGTTTTTAAGAACAAACGGCATTGTGATTGGTTTGGGAATCACTGGGACCCCGCCCCCTAAATTCGATGTAAACAAACTCAGACTGAGCATGCGTTGCTAGAAAAATGGAGGACTGTTTTTCTCGAAGCGGACTGATGATGCCTGTATATTCACTCTACCACCTGTGATCTGAAAGTATAGCAACTCAACAACGTTTCATCGTATGTAAGGTAGTATGTGCCACTCTATAACTGGCTTGTTTGACGGAAAGTACATGTTACTCTTCTGTTTGTATACAAAAAACTGACTAACAGCAAGATGTTGCTAACGTGTTAGCTGTGTAAGCAGCTTGTCTGTCCTCCCCTACACACTAGCGTCAGCGTTTTCTTCAGTTATTTTAAATAATTAATTTGATATAGCCAGCATTGTCTCAGCGAGACGAGGCCAGAATGACAGAGTATGTATTTTCAGCTGAAATACACATGAAAGTTAGTAAAAACCTTGTGTGCCTTCAAATGATGCCAAATCTGACTATATTTAGGCTTGAATCCTGCTTCTAAGATCGTATTCGAGCAAAATTACACATATCTGTATCACTAGACTAATTCAGCAAGACAATGACAAAGTATGTGATATCAGCTGAAATACACATGAAACCTTGTGTGCCATCATATCATGCCAAATAAGACTACATTTAGGCTTTAAACCTGCTTCTAAGTGCTATTGGAACAAGCTGACACATGTCTGTATCACTAGAATTATCTCAGCAAGACAAGGTCAAAATGACAAAGTATGTGATATCAGCTGAAATACACATGAAAGTTAGTAAAAACCTTGTGTGCCATCATATCATGCCAAATAAGACTACATTTAGGCTTGAAACCTGCTTCTAAGTGCTATTGGAACAAGCTGACACGTTTGTAAAAAATAGACTAATTTCAGCGAGACAAGGCCAAAAAACAAAGTATAATATTAGCTGAAACACAGAAGAAAGTTAGTAGAAAACTTGTGGGCCTTCATATTAAGCCAAATCTGACTATTAGTAAAAACCTTGAGTGCCTTCAAATGATGCCAAATCTGACTATATTTAGGCTTGAAACCTGCTTCTAAGATCCTTTTCGAGCAAAATTACACATATCTGTATCACTACACTTATTTCAGCGAGACAAGGCCAAAATGACAAATTATGTCATTTCAGCTGAATCACACAAGAAAGTTAGTAGAAACGCTGTATGCCTTCATATTAAGCCAAATCAAACTATTAGTAAAAACCTTGTGTGCCTTCAAATTATGCCAAATCTGACAAAATTTAGGCTTGAAACCTGCTTCTAAGTACTATTGGAACAAGCTGACACATGTCTGTATCACAAGAATTATCTCAGCGAAACAAGGCCAGAATGACAAAGTATGTTATTTCAGCTTAAATACACATGAAAGTTAGTAATAATCTTGTGTGCCTTCAAATTATGCCAAATCTGACTATATTTAGGCTTGAAACCTGCTTCTAAGTGCTACTGCAGGGGTCGGCAACCCAAAATGTTTAAAGAGCCATATTGGACCAAAAAGACAAAAAACGAATCTGTCTGGAGCCGCAAAAAATTAAAAGCCTTATATAAGCCTTATAATGAAGGCAACACATGTTGTAAGTGTCTATATTAGCCTACTATCAAAATGATAAGTAGGCTACAAATACATAATGAGCATTCATGATTAAATTATGAATGCCCCTTTGTATGCTCATTAGGCATACAAACATTTCATTAATGTTTCGTCGCATTAATGAAATTATAGAAATACATTATAGAAATCAGATTTTTGATCTCATTTTTATTTTAGGATTCGAAAAAACTAACAAAAAAATGTGCAACGTGCATAATAGTCCTCCTGTAATTTCAGACCGCCCCATGGAAATAAAATGTAGTCCTTTTCAATCCTCAATAATACAATACAATCCTCTTCTCTTTCCCCCCTTATCTGGGCAACAGACAGAGTGCAATAAAACAGCAGCCTTTTGAAAAGGTAAAGTATATAAAATTAAAATAATACAGTTTAAGTTCGATTTCTGTGCATTATCCTCTTCTCTTTAGTTTTCAACAAATGTGCAAGGGTAAAATGCAGCAGCACCCTCTTCTCTTTTGACACGCACAATACAATGCAGCCATCCTCGGACCTGAGCAACAAATCACAATAATATCCTTATGTGTCATTCCAAATATATACTGACCAAAATCAGAAATCACTTTATAAAAACAGCCACTTTGTTGCTAAATATGTGCCTATGACAGGATTGTGTTCTTACCCGTTTAATGTGACTTCTGTTTTCGGACATCACTGGACAGCTTCTCAACATCGGGCATGTAAGATGTAACTTTAATCTTCACGCAGGACTGCAAGCTGTCATCTGTGAGGCGGGTGCGGTATTTGGATTTTATGTAGTTCATGTTTGAGAATATCTGCTCGCACAGGTATGTTGATCCAAAGATGGATAATACTCCAAATGCATATTTCTTCATGTTCCTATAACTGTCAGGAGGAGCATTCCATGTTTCAAACACAAGTTTCTCGGGTGATGGGAGGCTTTCAATTTCGCTCCATTTGTGGCTTGGGCAAGCTGGGCTTTCTGGCGAGTTACGTCTTCAAGCTCGGCTGTCAGACTTTTGAATTTGGACATCCATATATCTTTGTCAGCTAGATCAGCCATTTCCATGTCAAGGTCAGCTTGATTTACTCCTGGGAATGTGTTCAACAAGGACGGGTCAATCTCCAGGGGTGTAACAGGGAAAGATAGTGTCATTTTTTCCTTTCGGAACTCGCTAAATCTGCTCCCAAATGCAGTTTGCATATCAACGATCGCACCTTGTAAATAATCTCCGTTGAGTGTGTGATGGGCTTCAGGTGTGATCGTGATGGGCTTCTTTGAACTCTCTCAGGGAGGGGAAGTGAGAGAGCGTGCCTCGTTGTACATCTCTGGCGAATACAGTCAGCTTGCGCTCGAATGACAAAACAGCTTCCAGCATTTGCAGTGCAGTGTTTCCCCGACCCTGGAGACTTTTATTCAGCATGTTTAGGTGACTTGTCATATCCACCATAAAGTGCAGTTTTTCCAGCCACTCGGTATCTTCCAGTTACGCTTTATTATCTCCCGGGTTGCAACAAAACTAGCTGCAGTAGTGGAGTTTGGAGATGCAATCCACTTCTTAAATCTATGTTTGCGCTCCTCTAATTTCTCCAGAAGTAATGCTATCGCACTTTTTCTCTCACTCCCAACTGGGTACTCGGCTGCAAATGTAGCATGCCTCCCCTGGAAATGGCTTTCCACGTTACTCTTTTTGTTATTTGACAACTTCTCATTACAAAGCAAACATGCAGGCAATCCTTCCGCATTGGCAATGAAAGCAAATGATTCGGTCCAAGAACTGTGGAATCCTCTGTTCTCCTCAGCTATCTTTCTCTTTTTCCCTTTGGGATCCATGGCCCATGACACACCCGCCGGTTTGTTAGCAACAGCCACCTGTCTGGCACTATACCGAGCTGAAAGAAACGTGTGTCCCAGGCTATGACGTAAATCTTCGTTGAAAGAAATGTTGAAATTAAATATTTATTACACACATTTTTACAGCATTGGATAATAAATTATATTAAAATAAAAAATATATTCACACCATCTTTTTCCATTTTCATATTTTTGAAAAAGCTCCAGGGAGCCACTTGGGCGGCGCTAAAGAGCCGCATGGTTGCCGACACACGCTTTAAGGCATTATTACTTTTATCGCACAAGAAACCCTGAAGAGGGCCAGGGATAGAGGTTAAATGGCCTGGAAATTATATTCCAAAAGGAAGCAAACTCAAAATAAGAAATTAATAATTTTTTTCCCTGTTTTTAACTTTTTCTTACAGATTGGGACAGTGACACTCACCCAACTAAAAAGGAAATACAAAAAATCAGTGCAGCTCAGGCCATTGGTCATCTGGTTGTATTCACAAGGTGATCAAATGGACCACAGTATGTGATTTTAAGTGGGTGACATAACAAATACTGAAGACAATATGATAACGTAACATGTTTCATTATTTTTCCATGCATGTAGAAGAAAAAAATTGAGAAACAAAAGGGACATAGCAAGCCATACCTTCTTGCTTCTGGAACCTTCAAGCAAGTCATCACCACACACTGCGTTGTGATTGACAAGAAGATGTCAGGGAACCACGTCACTGGCAGCCTGCCAGCAACTCTTTAAAGTGCACTTCGGTTTCAGCGTAAGTTATGATGATGCTTTCAGCAACATGTACACATTCCTTCAGACAACAGTCTATGGCATAGGTGTTGACACAACTAAAGACAGTCTAAAGGTGAAGGAATTGAGAGCCAAACTCCTGAACATAAGCTAAGAGTAAGGTACTTAAGCAATGTACGGTTGTTCTATTTGCAGATGCGGAATGCACCTTATGCAATTATGCCACATTTTTTCTGTTTTTGCATTGGTTAATTTGAAAAGGTCTTTGTTCTTAGTTGAAAGTATTTCTGTTGGCACATGGCAAAAAGCCACGTTTATATATAGACACTAAGAGCCAAGTTTCTAAACTCTGTATCGGTGTCATATTTTTAAATCCTTGCTTGATGCAACTAGACTATTAATTCAGCACCTTAAGTTTTTTCATGGGTTATATCTTGGAAAAAAAATTGTTGCTATTTGTGCTCAACAAGGATGTTCTTTGCAATTTAAAAGTTTCTCAGGTTTTAAAAAGCATTTAAATTTGAATTATTCCAAGCATTTGAATATTATCTTTGCATTGATAATGGCCTTGTTGTGGTAGCCCCTTGCTGTGTCTCCAGATCTACATGCCATAGATGAGACTGAGTTTGAATGAGAATAAGAATCTACACCAAATATATACCATGTTACGTTCCTTTAGCCTCATCTGCACCTCCCTTTTCACACTGAGCTTCTCATTAGGGAGGCTGCATATTCTTCTTACAAAAGTTGCATTTTGTACACAGTACCTTAAATAGGACAGTACAGATGATGTGTACTTTTGCAATCTAATTTAATGGGATGCATTTAGTAAAATGAAGATGGATCACATCCACTCCCCTGAAAGAGAGGAGAGATCTATCCTTTATTAGCCTTGACCTTTTAAACATTAATGTAAGTTATGGAACAGAGTATCTTAGCAAGTAAGCCTCTGACCTAACGGGCTAGTGATAACTAAACAGGATATTTGGAAGTCCTTATTTTTGACCGGTCATTTTCTGTCAAGGCGTCCTCCTTCTATCTTAAAAACATCACAACACAATGTAGGTTGGAGGCAAAAGATAATTGTATAGCAGGAAAAAATGAATGTACTTGACTTCATCAATTTGTTTTTTTGTACATAGTACATTTTCTACATAGCATAAACACAAAGTATGCATGTACAGTATTTTGTGTTTATGCTGTACTGGCAGATGTGAGATGTGAGATGTCACTACTTGTGTTCTAAATTGCGAGCTTTGTTTTTCCGGTTTTCTTGTGAAATTTTGGAGCTGTGGTAGCTCATGCTTGGTTATTCCACTTCTTCCCAAATATCACAACTGTCAAACTGCTGTTCTCTTTCAGAACGTCTTGTTGTGAGTTTCATCAGCTTGTTTGTGTTGTATTTTAACGGCACACTAATCCTTCTGTCCTGCTGTTTTTTTCTAAGTGCCCACTCATGAGAGAAATAAAGGCCTATAATTATAATGCTACTTCTTCAGAACCAAGGACGTTGCCTGGATTTATCACCAAAAAACACATTTAGGCCATTGATATTACATCCCCATAGGCGAGGAGGTTTTCCAATTACACATATAATAATAATAATAATTATACATTTAATTTATAATGCACTTTACATTTGGATCAAATCTCAAAGTGCTAAAATATCTTAAATTAAAATAAATAAATATAATATAAGATATTAAATTTAATTTAATATCTTAAATGTTCAGTGAGTTAAGTAAAAAGCTATCATAGAGTATGTTCAGTTTAAACTAATAAGGCACAGTGAAGTTCAGTGAGCGAAAAAAGTTGTTCCCAAAATGTATATCTTAGAGTTGATTCAAGCCACTAATGCATTGAGTTTCAATACCAACAAAATATATCAAGAGAAGACTTGTTAAATAGGCTCATGCACCCATACTTTGGCCTAAATTTACTATCATATACACTGAGTTATTGCTTCAGGATGTGATTATGTCAATATTCTTCTGACTTTCTTTAAATGACCTATGACTATGTACACTTACCAGAGGATATGATACTTTCTTATTTTTATTTTATCATGTAAATCTGAACATTATTGTGTTATAACTAGCCAACTGCTCCTTCAGGGTTGGGCTAAATGAAGAGAGAAAATGTCACTATGTTGTACTATGTATGGCTGTATGTGTTCAATGGAGGATTTCTTCTTCTAAAGATTAAATGTTCAATAAAGTTTTTAAGAACAAACGACATTGTGATTGGTTTGGGAATCACTGAGACCCCGCCCCCTAAATTCGATGTAAACAAACTCAGACTGAGCATGCGTTGCTAGAAAAATGGAGGACTGTTTTTCTCGAAGCGGACTGATGATGCCTGTATATTCACGTTACCACCTGTGATCTGAAAGTATAGCAACTCAACAACGTTTCATCGTATGTAAGGTAGTATGTGCCACTCTATAACTGGCTTGTTTGACGGAAAGTACATGTTACTCTTCTGTTTGTATACAAAAAACTGACCAACAGCAAGATGTTGCTAACGTGTTAGCTGTGTAAGCAGCTTGTCAGTCCCCCGCTACACACTAGCGTCAGCGTTTTCTTCAGTTATTTTAAATAATTCATTTGATATAGCCAGCATTGTAGTCATATGCTGGTCATTTTCTGGTTATTAGAGTGGTTTAGTGGTTGATAACTACGCGTTTAATTCCCGAGACGTAAGTTATCCTGTTATTAGCCTTGTAGCTAGCGGACGACTTGATGTTGTTGTCTTTTTTTATCCTAAGAGGGGTGTCGTCAGTGGGCCACTACATGTAACAGTTCTGCGTTGATTGAATCAGGAATGTATCCTGACCCTATCACATAATCATCACACAAACTTTCAGGGGTTTGCCTGTAAAACCTGTACTGGCAGATGTGAGAAACTGTTAAATTGCACCTTGGATGTTTCTTGCTTTTTGGTCGTCTGCTTATCTTATCCCGCGCCCCTACGGTCTAGACATCGAAATGCCTTTGAGGAAGATACCGAACCCCGTAGCTCCCAATGGTTGCCCCATTGTTATGAGTGAATGTAAGAATGGTGATCTCCTAATGAGCAGGTGATGTCACCGCGGTGTGGAATAATATATATGAATAGGTTAATGATCGATTGTTATGCGAGGCACGCCGGTTGTTTTGAATAAGTAAAGAACAGTCCAATTTACAATAGATAAATCATACAACATAATTTGTTCAGACATGAGGATCTTAAAGTAGCCAGCTAAGAAAAACACATGCAAATATTGTAAGCCCAGCTGAATTAAGAAAACATTTTATCAATTTAACAACTCACAACATTTTTAAAACTTAATGCAATATCTACAACACAAAACATTAAGTAAAATGAGCTGCAAAAGCCACAACACATTAAGAAAAAACACAAGGGAAAAGCCACAACACAACAGACGTTTTTACAAAGGACACTTTTTTAAAGATGCGCTTTTTTAATGATTAGTCTTCTGTATGGCTTGGCCACTGCGGCGCTGAACAAAAGAAAGGCAGAAGAGTTGGGAGTGACAGAGTTGAAGATTTTCTTTAGGAGTGAGGAGGATGGACAGTATTAGAAATGAAAACATTAGAGGGACAGCCCAGCTTAGATGTTTCTGAGACAAAGTAAGAGACCATGTTGAGACGATTTTCACTTGTGAAAAGAAGGGATACTGGATATATTGGTAGAAATATGTTGATATGGAGCTGCCAGGTAGTAGTAAAAGGGGTGGACCAATGACGATATTTCTGGATGTGGTGAGAGGAATAGATCCTTGATTAACAATGTTAATCAAGGATGTTTGGCGCTTAAACTCTTACACATAACTATAACTCATGGGGCAGCCCCTCATACACATACAGTACGCACACAGAACCAGTGAGATCATCAACAATAACACCTGTAAGTTCCCTGTCACCTGTTGTACATTTCAAATTTGATGTAACCCGAGTCATGTCTCCTTACTGGTTTTCAATGTTTGCTGCCGGTTGATGCTGTTGATTCAGGGATGCCGACACTGTGTTCACTGTCTTCCGCAGCAGTTTCTACACCGCTGCAAACAATATTCTCCTCCTGATCCACACTTCTTTCTCTTCCTTAAAGTTTCCGTTGAAGCCACGATTGCATTGTTGTTAAACCACTCGTAATTTTAGCTTCCTCAGCTTACTGTCGTCTTGTCCTCACAGTTTAGCTTGTAACGGCCTGGCGCGTTCGCCAAAAACCCGACTATGTAGCAGGCTGATGGAAGTGTATGTATTCTGAGATGTAGAAATAAATATATTCTCCATCCTCCCCGCCTTTGTTAGTGTTGTTCCGTCCATTATATGTTATATTTTGGCTCTATTCTGGGACTTCAGGGCTTGTGGCTGGCTCTGAGCTCCCGCTAGCTTTATCCGCACTTCTGATGTTAGCCTTTAACTTACTATATTCTTTAGGCAATTCAATTTGTGTGTAAAAGTGTGTGATAACGTTTGTTGTGCCAAACGCTCTCGGAGTTGATCCGCCGGAGCTCTTTTTGTCCTGAAGTTTTAAAACCGTAAATGACCATATCGATACGTACATTAAGCGGGCTAGTGGCTGGTTCTGAGCTCCCGCTAGCTTTAGCTGCGCTGCTTACGCAAACTCCTTAGCTCACTATGTTCCTCGGGTTGGTTAAATGTAAAATGTGTGATTAATTTTGTGGTGCCGAACATTTTTGGGTTTGTTCCTAGCAGCTTATTTTGTCACTACTTGTGCTCTAAATTGCGAGCTTTTTTTTTCTGGTTTTCTTGTGAAATTTTGGAGCTGTGGTAGCTCATGCTTGGTCTGCGTGTGCGGCCAATGCGTGCAACCGGCAAGTTTCTGGCTTGCAGTGACTGTGCTCCGATTTTTGTCAAACTTGGCCCGCCTGTGCACCTCTATTTATACGTAGCAATAGCATTTTGACTGATGAAGGGGAAGGCACATTATGCACACTCTAAACATCATAATGACAAACTCCGCCAAAATGCCCTGTGTCCCATTGTGTATACAATATATTAATTTCACAATATTTGCCGTGTTCAATATGCTACAATCCTGTGAACATAAAAAATAAATTATAAAGCTGGGCAATTCTGGCTAAAGTCTAAAAAAAGAATCTCAGATTTTTTGCTTGAAATTGAGATTGCGATTCCCTCCATGATCTTATCATTAATTTGACATCATATTGTACTTTGTTTTTACATGAGAAATAATAAAGCAACACGCGCTGTCTATGTAAGACAGATAGATGTGTATAGGCAGTTAAAACCTCCCACAGCCCGGGTGCACCTTTTATGTCTAAGCCTGACTGTGTCCATGTCTCGACTGAGCCCCACCCGAACCCAGCAGACCTTCTGTTTTCATGTCTGAACACGACGGTGTCCAACACAGCTAACACTAACTAAAGCACTGAGTTTTTATGCTGTCACAGTTGCTAATTTAGCCTTTAGCTTAGCCATTAAGTTTAAGCAAGCTATTGCTAATTTTGGCACTTGGCATGTACCATGACTATGATCGCAACCTTTTTACGATGAATTGCCCATCCGTAATCAATTAAATATCAAATCTTTTGAGTCTGTGGTAGTTTGTGGTCTTTAAACAATGTTTGGCTCTCCTAAACTATCTGATCTAATCACCAACACATTAGTTGTATTAATAAAAAAAAAATCAGACGGAGACAAAAACAAAAGAATCAAATCCTGCTGTCAAACAAAAAAAATATTTCTTCTAGGCAATATTTTATATAGAATTTTTCATTGTAGTATTGCGAATTGGTATCTAAAATAGAGTTGCAAGTCAAAAAATGGTATGGTATTAAATATCCCAACCGTGTACAATTTAAATTTGTCTGGCTTATCATTTAAATCTTATGCCCTTAAAAAAATTCTAGATGAAAGCATTGCTCTTTTTTCTCTTAAGCCAGGTAGTTTTTCAAAAATATCTGAATTCCAAATGTTATACCAAATAATTCATATGAATAGATATCATTCAAATAAGTTATATCGTTTATGAAAATGATGCTCTTTGAACAGACTGTTCCCAGAAAATAGATAATAGGCTTAATATATTGGAGTTAAACTATAAAATTTGTTGCAAAATGGCATGAACATGGCGGGAAATTATGGAAGTGTAACCATGCTTGAACCATGTGTCCAGATAAACGTGATAAATTAGTGAAGATCTTTTGTATACATGGATAATTGGTCTTTGAAATCTGAACTTATCAAAATAGTATATACTTATATTTTGGATGAATGTCAAAAATGATTCGTGAGGAGCAATATATTTTCTGTAACCATGATGCTTTTAAAGCCAGGTTTAATGCTTTACGATTAATTAACTTAACTCCTCCTTCATTCAAGCCATTGTAGAAATATTTTGGCATGATTTATTTCTGGTTTGTTATTCCATATAAAATTAAATACAACTTGATTGTACCTTTTAAAAAAGGCTTCATCAGGAGATGAGAGAGACGTCAACAAGTACGTAAAGTGAGAGCTAAACAATGTATTGACAAGGATGAGTTTACCAAACAATGATAATGTGGTTGATTTCATTGGACATATGATCATCTCAATTTTCATCTCAAAAGTTAGTTTTAGCAAGTTCTTCTATATGTTTTGGAATATGAATACCAAGAACAAATATCGGTCGATCTGACTATATGAGTGATGAGTTGCATGAGAGAATTTGAATGATGAACCATGTAAAGAATCTAACACAAAAAAGTAAGTTTATCATAATTTGGCCTCAAACCAGACGGAGTTGCAAAACAATCCAAATCCCCAGGAAGGGCTTTCAAATAGGGTTCTTTTGGTGAAAAAAATTGTGACATCTGCATATATCAAAATCTTTGATTTGTTTCCTTAACAATCTAACAGTTTTATTATTCCTAATTTTTATCGCTAATACCAGCTTTTACCAGTATCAATAAATATTGGAGTAGAGGCAACCCAGTCTGATTCCCCTAAATATTTAAAAGTTTGTGATGAATAGCCAAGGTTTATAATTTTACTCAACAGCCCATTTATCAAAGAACTACCTAGTTACTTAAAAAAAAATAAAAAATCCAAACATTTAAAAGATGTGTTATCGTGTGAAAAGTCTTTTCAAAATCGGCCACAAAGATGAAAGGTTTTTCTGTCTTTTTCATACAGATCAATAATTTATAAGCTTTTTTCATTTCAATTAATTTCAGTTCAGAACTGACAAAGCCTCTTGGATGAGAGGTGATATCTCTTCAAGCCAAAACAGAAGTCCAGTTGCTTTGGATTCATCTCAGATGGATTAGTCATTTTTTAGGAATGAAATAAGAAATTAGTGGGTAACACTGAATGTGTCTGGATGATCACCACTGAAGACTGGCTTAAAAAATAAAAAAACATTTCTTTGGTGTATATTGCGCTGGAGTTTCAGATCCCTCTTCCTTTTCCATTTCATTGACATCCTGTGCACTGTTTTACGGGTACATGCACTCACATAACGTATGTGACTCGAGACCGGGGATGGATTCCCTTGCGCTTCCGACATAAACACGCCTCTTGAAATTTACTTAGTTTATAGAATGCTTCTACTTCAAAATCACAGAACAATGTAAGCAGCATTCACATGCAGATGGTTTTCATAGTGTAGGTGTCATAGCAAGTGTTTGCACAGACCTATACACAGTGCCTCAAGCACAAAGGGTTTTAAAATCCAACTTTAAAGTGATCCAGATACTGTTGAACAGACATTTAACCTTTATGTTTTCACTGTCATGTCCACAATTTCCTTCATTCAGAGCTGAGGTCATTATAACTATCCCAAGATGACCACAGACCCCCAAGCCCAAAGTGTGGGCTCCAGGATAATGATTTTCACCCCCTCCAAAGAGGAGTTCAAGGACTTCAGTCGGTACATTGCTTATATGGAATCACAAGGAGCTCACAAAGCTGGAATGGCAAAAGTAAGTAGACTCCTTGTGTTTTGTCAGATTATTATGATACAATGTGCTGACTAATAATTTATCTTCAAATGTACTATCTTTTGTATACATTATACTACTGGTATTTCATAGAAAATTATTTTTTGACTCACCTGAGAAGGTAGCTTTGTCAAGGTAGGCAGCTTTGTCAAGCTTGAAGTGTCCAATGTGGGTTCGTTTTCAATTGTGCTAATATAAAGCTGGCTTTGAGGTTCTTGGCTAAGGCCATCTATGGATGGTTGCCTCTGAGGTGAACCAGTTATAGTAGAGCATTCCAGCGTCGTATGTTTTCTGCTTAAAGCTTGTATTAAAAACATGTTTGTTTTTAATACAAACTCTCCAAAAACCAAATGTGAAATTAAGAAATGATAAACTCTAGAAACACGTCCAAGAAAATCTACCAGGAGCTGTGATAGACTGATGTTGTCAAAAAGTTAAAAAGCAATGGAAAACATTGCAGATTCTAAGGATAACTCTAACAACAAGAAATCTCATTATCATAGCTGTGGAGTGAACAATCTGGACAATTGGTTGTTCACTCAATAGGCCTATCGTATTTTCTGTTTTGTGTATTACTATTGCTCCTGAACAAACCAGAAGTGACTTAATTAGAAAATTCTTTGCAGATTTTGCAATATTTCATATTCGATTACTTGATTAATCGCCAGAATAATCGATAGAATACTCGATTCCTAAAATAATCGATTACTGCAGCCCTTCTCAGTACCTTCTTCATGGTAATTCTTCTGTTGCTATGTGGATTACCATTACTTAAAAATATATTTATACATTTACAAAAATATATTCTGTACAATATCTTATGATTTTATACTGTTTAAAATGTAATTAAATGAATTAACAACATAAAACACACTTAAAAGAAAATTATCTACAAAAGTATATAAACAAAAAAATGCAGATCTTGTTCAACTGGGACTGATACGTTTCCATATTTCAAATGGACAACACATTAGATACAAAATACAAAATATGGAACATTGCCATGCAATAAAACTCGATATTCAATAAAACAACACATACCTCAGGGATGACTCAAATGTTAAGAATAAATTTCCTGATATTTTACTGTATGTCAATCAATAAATCACATTCTATTTATATAACACGACTGTCAGAAAGCCAGATTCTCCTTCTGCATGCCGAGACAGCTGACAGGACAGATTAAAAAAAATAACAATAATATAAAAAGAAGGTTGTTTGTAACCTGGACAAGTCCTGTCGCTGTTCTACAGTGAACTCTTAACAGCTGACTGGAAATCCTCAAATAAACTATTGTAACGCAGAAACTCCCACAATAATACTTTCTCTAGGATTTTAGAGAAGGTGGTATTGTAGTAGTAGAATTTTATCATTAAAGAAGGTCATGAAGTCATTGTTACTGAGAGTTATATGAAGACAAGGCTCAATAGAACTCTGACTCTCAGGCATCCTGGCTACAGTGCAGAACAATAATCTGGGGTTCTTATTTTTTTCTATCAGTGCAGAGTAATAGGCGTTACTAGCCTCACAAATAGCCCTCCTATATGTTTTAATGCTATCTTGCCAGGCTAAGCGGGACTTGACAAGCTTAGTTTGATGCCGTTTTCTCTCTATTTTTTGTGTTGTGCATTTCAGATTTAGTCTTGTTGTTAAACCATGGAGCTACTCTTCTGTCCTACCCTTTTTTTAGGGACATTCTAAGTCAAGAATTAGTCTTAGTGACCAACATGCAACTCTACTGAGTTTGGATGGAATGGTTTATTTTAATTTTGCTACAGATTGTTCATATATATTTGTAGTGTAGAATGATTTTTCTAGTAGCGAGTAATTCAGTATTGCATATTCAAAAGTTATCAAACAGTGGTCTGATAGAAGTGGATTCTGTTGATAGATTATTAACTGTTCAATGTCAATGCCATAAGTCAAGACTAAATCCAGAGTGTGATTAATACACTGAGTGGACTCATGCACACTGTACCTGAAACACAGCGCTTTGACTATTGTTGTCTTCATGTGTATGTTAAAGTAGCCCATACAAATTTCTTTATTTGTCTTAAGAACTAGACTTGATAAAAACTCAGAAAACTTACTGACAGTCAGTATGGGTGAGGATATCTCATACCGTTACTAACAGATTTCTAGTTTTAACTCAACGCTGAAGGAGCAGTAGGCGGCCTGCTGCACAACTCACTGAGCTAAAGCTGCCCTAAAGAATTATTCGGAATATTTCTGGTTTGTTAGATGAAGATGGTTGAGCTAAGCTTCACGTTGGTGTGTATGAGCTGCAGTCAAGTGGGAGCTTTACCTCTACATCATTGCTTGACAACATCTATTGACAATGAAAACCAGACTCCTTAAATTAAATGTGAAGTTATTTCAACAGAATTTTTCATAAAAGAAAGAAAAAGCTCCCTAATTTGAGTAAATTATGAGCTATTAGATTTAAATATTGGTAAAAGAAAAAAAAAATATCCTCGTGGATTTGCATACACCAAATTTGGACAAAATCCTAAGTATGCTTGAGAATTTGGGCCAAAACCTTTTGGCGATACAGCTCCACCTAGTGTCAAAACTACACAACTGACCTTTCCCAAAATCAACGAAATTGTTCATCGTACTACAGTCTATTTAGGAATAAAATTTGAAAATGATCCATGAAATATTTTCATGAGTTAGGTCTGGAAAACAGTGTTTTTAGTAGAAATGTCTACCCCAAAGGAGTGAAATATTAACGATTACAGTACAATACGATAGTTACAAGATTGAGCTCCTTGAGTCGATTCAAACTTGGACTTGGAAATTTGGACTATATTCAGTATCTTGTGAACTGATTAGTAGGGCTCAAACGATTCCTTGAATAATTGATTTGTTTACGTTCCCTGTTCAGTCCACAGGAGATAGCAATTATCTTCCCTCTGAGTATGAGCATCGCTGTTTCCCATACTGTTGGCATGCGCCAGCACCTTTACTGTAAATTGAGTTATAATCCCTGATGTATGGATAATGCTTTTTTATATTTTGTGCCTGATTTCACAGTTCAACCATGTACAGTAACAAACATTTTCTTCGTGTGTGTTTGCGTGTGCATGCTGAGGAACACTTAACATAAAAACATATAATCGAAAGAACCTGGATCAAACTTGCATTGAACGAATTTGGCAACCAATTTTCCAGTGGATTGTCTCAACCAGAAAAGTAACTCTGTCTCTGCGAAAAGTAAGCTTAAAGCATCCACCTCCATACTAACTTGGGCGGATAGTTGCGACTCTCCAGGACTTACACACTAAGTATAACTATAACGGTCCAACAGGAGCCTCTGGTTTGGGGATTCACATTGTTGCATCACTCTTATGTGAGCATGCCACAAACCCATTAATCCCCCATTCCCTGATGGCCTGGGGATTCAGGGTCTTGCTCAAGGACCCAATGACAAGTAGACCCTTTTGGGTTTCGATCCGGCTACCTTCCGATCTGCCAATTGGGAAACAGCCCCTCGACCCACTGAGCAACAGCCGCCTCATTTGATGTGGTCTGGAAAACTGCAAATACACGTACAGCTTCACCAAAACGCACATATTTACCATATTAACCATAACAGGAAAATATTTTTAAACTTATTCTGAAGAGGGGTCATCTCAACTGGATCATATTTCGCAAATGTTGCACACACATGAGACTTTTGGAAATATAAACAAAAATATAAACTGCTTTAGGTTTACATAGGAAAAGAGGATACAGTATTTCTCACAGGTTGAGAATTTATTTGTTGTGGCGGGTGGCCCAGCACAGCATTTGACTAACTATCCAAAACTACTCCAATGATTGCAAATGAATAACCACCAAAAATAAGTATCTTAGGTCGACCTAAATAATTTTAACAAATTAAAATAAATCGCGAACAAATATTCACTCCAAATATCTTATTTCGACAGAAATAAATATAAACAAAAAAATATAATTATTATTTACATATTATATTTCCATTTGGGAATGAATAAACACTCAAAATACATATCTCACGCTTACGTCCACTGTATTTTATGTTTAAATATAAATAGCTGTTAATAAATAACTATTAACATATTGGAATAAATTTCCATTTTCAAATTTATGAAGTAACAAAAAACATAGACACTTTAACTCACAGTCTTAAATGCCATGCTTTGTGTCATCCAGTGCTTTTTGTCATTTGCCTAGTTGCACTGTTGGCATTACCTGTTTGAGCATTTGATTTTTCTTGGTTTGGAAAAATATCTAAATTTCTAATGCCTGTCTGAATGGGTATTGTTCAGGGGGAGGTCGATTTATTGAAATTTTGAGGCATGCAGCCAGGTTGTCTCCTTTAGGCTTGTTCCCTACATCAATGTTGACTTCAGGGATAAACAAACACGCATAACCATTTTGAAAGATAGCAGAGCAGAAAATTCTCGCTAACAATTCATACTGACATTTCACAGGGGTGAAGTGGCACTAATTGGGTTAAGATGATCAGCCCAATTTAAAATGGATTCGTAAAAGAAGCGATTAAGAAAGAAAATGCTGCATGGGAACACTCCTTGCCGAAAGAAAAAGGTCATTTCAAAATGGGAAAAGGGGGAAATAAAGATGTCCGCGACTCAAAATCGCAATGGACTCAATCAAGTTAACTTCGATGATGATTAAAGGACAAGTCCTTGTAAGTTGTGTTGTTTTATGCCCAGTGGAACTTTACTCAGTCAAATAAAGAAAAGCTGGTCCTTTCGCCAGTGAGTCCATTGGTTGGAGGTGAGCAGAGCTGTGTGCAAGATCCTGGGATTCAGTGGTTTGGTCCTTGTTGCAGGTCAGGCAGGGTAATGCTTGATTCTGGTTCCTTGGTTATTAGGCGGACTCTTGCAGTGCTCGCTAATGAAATAGTTGTATATGGCTCTGGATGGAACACACTAACAGCAACAGCTAACAGCAGTTGCAACTGAATGAGTTTGGAAAAGCACTGGAGGTTCTGCTTCTTTCCCCAGTTGGGGAAAAGATGAACATATTCCTCCCTCTCCAGGTAGAGAACAGGAGAGAAAGAGGTTTTGAGGAAAACAAAGCTGATGAGGTTCTGAGGAGAGAAGAGCTTTTGAAGAGAGAGCAAGCAGCTCAAGAGCCTGAGCAAACAGCTGAATAGCTAAAATAGTTAAAATCTGCCATTTTCACACTTATCTGTCAAATCCAGGGAGAACTGTGGCAAATAGAGTAAGTTCATGGGCTTGAATCCGAGAAGCCTCCTAAGAGGAGGAACAGCCCTGAAAACGTTCGGGACAAGAAACTTAATCAGATACTTAGAAATGAATCGCCCGAGGAACATACCAAGTTCCAAAATGCTGTCAATTATGGCCTTAAGCTTTGAATGGAAAAAAAAATAGGAAGTTGGTCAGAATTTATAAAAATCGGTAATCTGATACGGCCCAAAAAAGATTTATTAAATTAATTAAAACCTTAATTCTAAACTTCCAACTTTGCTTTTTTTTGTTTTTTTTGTTTACCTTTTGTTAGTAGGGACGAGTTTTAATGATGATAGCAAAGTTGATGCAATTAGAAATAATCATTGAATAGTACCTGTCCAGAAGTATTTAGAGTGGTTTACATTTAGAATACACAAATGAACTCACAACAAAGAAAATGGGGGTTTCTCTTCTCATTGTATTTCTTCTCCTACAGGTGATTCCACCCAAAGGCTGGAAACCTAGACGGACGTATGATGATATCGATGACCTAGTGATTCCTGCTCCTATTCAGCAGGTGGTGACCGGCCAATCAGGACTGTTCACACAATACAACATCCAGAAAAAGCCAATGACTGTCCTTGAGTTTCGCAGGACATCCAACATGGAAAAGTTAGTTTGAATTATGATGATATGACTTGTAAAGCATGGTTCTATACAGCACTAGTCAATAGGTTGCACGGAATTTTACACAGGAAACCAGCTCTTTGAGGCATTGGTCAGCACTCTGCTGTTGGCAGAAGATAGAGCCTTTTGTGTTAAATCCAAACTGTCATATTTATGAAACATTGTCACACTGTTTGCCCTCTAACTCCACACTTTTTGTTTTTGTTTTCTATGATTGGCTATTTGTGTCACTGATAGAATGCTCCTTTTCCAAGGGAATATGACGCTCACAAACCTGGTTGTATTCATTATGCAGTGTTTACCATATATTGGCTCTACTTGGGTTTTGGCAAATTAAGACCTGCCCAGGTAGATAAAATTCAATTTTTTATTTAATTTAATTATTTTCAAGCAATACCCAAAATTGTCAATTCATGATGCACACTAGTCATTCATAGCCAGATGAGATGCACAAAAATCTGTGGACCAATTGGTAGAGCCAGAGGTTGCACTTCAGTTTTGTCCTTATTTTGCTCTCTTAATGTTAGCGCACTTTGGCAGATAATCAGTTCTTCAAACGAAAGACGAAGGCTTCCAGGTGCAGTAAGAATGTTTACAACCATGTTGAAGAGTTTTTTTTTTTAATGAGAGGCTGCTTTGAACATTTTTTGATGACAAAGAGAGTTGAACTACAAACTACTGTTCTAACTTATTTCCTCAAGACGGAACACATACACAATGCCAACCAACTTTACATCCACTGTTTTCCTTCAAAATAAGAGCACTTAAAATACCCTGCTCCGCAACAGGCAACATGAGTATGTGTTTATGCCATAAACCGAAAAAATAGGTTCTAAAGTCAGAACAGCTTTTTCTTGTAGATATGGGATCCACTTCAGCAGCAATCATTTGTTGCACATACTAGATAGTTATCTGATGTGCACAAGATAATTTATTTTCCCAAGAGTCTAGAGGGTTTCTTTAGAAAATGGATGAATCCACAACTTAGTAAATTTGGCTGACCTCACAAATGGAAATTAGTTTGATGTCAAGATTCTAATATAGACATCCTGTTATAGTAGACAATTTCCATTTTCCTACTATTTCGATTACCAATAAAGCACATTATTTGGAACTGAAATTGTTGTCATTGTTAACATCTCAAAATATATTTCACTCTAGGTTTTGTAATCCCCAATATGTGGATTTTGATGAGCTGGAGAGGAAATTTTGGAGGAACCTGACCTTCAACCCACCCCTGTATGGCGCTGACATTAGTGGAACACTATATGATCCAGTGAGTGGTAATAGACTGGATAGTTCCACCAACCACATCTTTTACTTCTCCTAAAACAGACATTTCAATCTTGTGCTCCCACATTCAACCATATCCAGTAATAGTCTCGGTGTTTCTGCATGTGGTACATGTGGTATGATTATTTAATCGTTATTGAGATTTTCAGCTCAATCCCTCCTTTTATAGGGTGTTACTGAATGGAACATTGGCCGACTCAACACAATTCTGGACATTGTTGAGAATGACAGTGGGATCAAGATCAAAGAATTGAATACACCATACCTCTATTTTGGCATGTGGAAGAGTGCCTTTGCTTGGCACACAGAGGACATGGATCTTTACAGCATCAACTACTTGCACCTTGGAGAGCCAAAGTCCTGGTACAGTCAGTGAAATTCGCACTGGACAGACACACATTACTGCTTTTCAGTCTCTTACTCCTGTGTATGTAATGTCAGCTTCTGTTGTAATAACTTAAATTTAATATTATAAAAGCGTTCAACAATCCTCCTTCCTAACAATAATCCCAACTATTAGTCTTATATTAACATTTTAAATTTAAATGTATATTTAAATGTATATCACCTAAAAGTTAGAAGAAATAGTGTAAAAGGGTACCTGAGTTGGTTTTCCTGTCTTGAGACAGAGTTCATCTGGATTTTCCCAGTCAAACCAGTTACTCCAGAACCATCCCAATGCAACATATGATAATAATAATAATAATAATACATTTAATTTATAATGCACTTTACATTTGGATCAAATCTCAAAGTGCTAAAAGTGGAGTAAGTGAAAAAAAGTAAGTAAAAAAAATCATCATTATATCTGAAAAAATGATGATTTTATCAGATAATATAAACGCATCCTGAGGTTGATAGGGCTGCACAGTTATGGCCAAAGTTATGAATCTGATTATTTTGGTCAATATTGAGATTGAGACAATTATTTTTCACCATTATTCATTCATTTGAGGTCATTGACCATGTTTAGTCAACATATTGGACCGTTTATTAGATTAGGGAATGGATTTGTTGATTTCATTAGCAGCTGACAGTTGTATGGGTAAAACTTGAATTTTAAATGTAAATATCGCCTGATCATATTCCTTTATAGTGGGAAACCAAAATCATTATTGAGAATAAAATTGGATTTATTGTCCAGTTTGGTCTCCATCAATATGGATTTCAAGAGTTCTAAAATAATATTATTTTATGAAGCCTCTCCTTTAAACAGATCTGAATACTTTGCTTTTTGTTTGCTTGAGAATATACCGAAGTTTATATCAGTCCATTTTCTAACCGATAACTGTTTATGTTCAGAGCCAGATACTTAAGATGATTAACATACAGTATTTTCATACAGTATTTTCTTATGGCTACTTATTTCGTATGTTATTGATAGGCATCATTCCTCCTTTCTGTGTTTTATTCTTCAAACAAAAATCAACAAATTTAACAAATTTTACTTTGCTGTTGATATCACAACTATCATTCTTTATGATGCATTTGTTCTTCTGTTTTTCCTCAGGTATGTAGTCCCTCCAGAGCATGGAAAAAGACTGGAACGACTTGCAAAGGGTATTTAACAGGTTATATTCTAAAGATGGATTTTTATTTGTTGCAGACGTTGTTATTGAAATGTGCTCACTTATATGAGAATCATCTTTCCTGGTAATTAATTATTAATTTTGTTGTTACCCAGATCTTCATCAGTGAGTACCACAATTCACTTCAGTTTGTCATCTCAAGGGGGAAGTCAAAATTGCTTTCAGTCAACCTCTATAGTGTATGAAAGATTCCTGATAGGCTGTTTATACGTTAAAAGTTTGTCTGGAGACTGCTTATGAAGATTTTCTTCAGTGATGGATGGTGACCTGTATTTCCAGGTTTCTTTCCGGGGAATGCTCAAAGCTGCGAAGCCTTCTTGCGCCACAAGATGACTTTAATTTCGCCCTTAATTCTGAAAAAATACGGCATACCATTTGAGAAGGTGACCTTCGATTTCCATTGTGTTGATCTCAGTCCAATATTGATAGAAATTAACATGTCAGCAGTACATTTAACAATGAATCAGCAGATCATGAAATTACTTATCTAATAGACAATTTTGTAAAAAATAAATGGTGATCTCAGTAAAATGGCGTAACATCTCTTTTTAATCATGTATTGATTTGTTATTCAGGTCACCCAAGAGGCTGGGCAGTTCATTGTGACCTTTCCATATGGTTATCATGCTGGTTTCAACCATGGATTCAACTGCGCTGAGTCAACCAACTTTGCAATGCAGCGATGGATTGACTACGGCAAGCAAGCAATACTGGTAGATAAAATCATAATTTAAATATGTTTGAAACTTCATCTAGTGATTTTTGGATTGTAATGGTTTTGTTGGCTTTGTTGTGGTGTTCTGGTGCATTCCGAGCTTGCACAGATATTATGACTTGTGATGTCATGCAATTTTGTTAACCTAGACTGTACATTTTCTAAGCACGAAGGAATAATCACAAAAATAGATTTTGGTTTATATGACTGCATTGCAAAGCAAGATAATAGTCTAGTAACAGGAACCAACTTTGTAATGATGGTTGCACCTATCTAATTTTCAATAAATTCCACTGCATTACACACTAACGATAAATAAATTAGAAAAAAATCTAATGAGAATAGAATAGAAAAATGTGATAAATCCCCACTGGGAAATTTAGGTGTTACCACAGATCCAACATTTGTAAAGTTACAGTAGCAAAAATAGAAAATAAGATGAAATATAAAGCATACAAGATCCACAGACACACTGAGAAAATTTAAGAAACAATAGAGATATATGGACGTAAGTATGCAGTGTTTCCCCTCTAATATGTTTAGTTTGTCCCACCACTGACTCAAAGAGAACCAAAAATATTTTCTAACTTCAACATTAAAGATGGTTAACTATGTATTTTTGCCCCCCTGCTCCTTCACCCTGAATCAATCAGCCCCTGCACATGCGCACCCTCACCTCCCATCCTATCATAAGTAAACTGCTATTGAGGGCATTTGAACCAAGGCATCGTGATGAGCTGAAGTAACATTAATTATCCTTACAGTCTCTACTAACTGCAGTTATCCACTAGTCCGGACTCAATCTTATCATTATCTCCAGGTTATGACTGTTGCTAAAGTTAAAATATTAGTCTAACTGTAGTCGGGTCAAAGGACCTTTGGTAGCTCTGTCTGGCACTGTGGGTGACGCAGTCTAATGTTGAAGGAGCTGCTCAAAGCCCCAACATTGTCATACAGAGGGTGGGTCGTGTTGACAAGGATGGATGTCAGCTCCTCTCCCCCACCTCCTCTACAGAGTCCAGGGAACAGTCTATGACAGACCTGGCCCTTCTCACCAGCCTCTCGAGTTTACTTTGTGTTTTCTCCACCTCAGAAGACCACAGAGATATTCGCTGATGCTACCACAGTGTCAAATAAAGTGTTTAAAAGAGCCCGGCACACTCAATACGCATGTTTAGCCGAACTTGGCCCTGCTTGTAAAGGCTGGTGCTAGAGCGGGTTCTCTGTTGGTTCAATATACGAACGCCTCACATTCACACTGGCCATAGAGCCACGTCGGTGCGTCACTACTCGGATAGTTCTCCGCTTTCCAAGTAACCTTAGCGCTCATCCCATAACAACAATGGCGGCCGGCGTCCCATGACAGGTGGACTAACGTGATCACACAGCTACTTTAGCGGATTCGTCCGCTCGTCCTGACCGCTATGGATAGCAATTACGTCGGAAAAGAAAGGTAAGTACCTACCATAACCCAACCCTTCATTAACGTTGATCTAAGATATTAGTGTTAACGTGTTAGCTTCAGCCTAATTTTAGCCAAATAGCATTGACGTCCCTGCAGCTGCTTGAACAAATGAGGTGGTTCAAGAGCCAGTTCCAGGGCACTTTGAATTAGTTATGAGTTTCCCCCCCCGCAGAATACCTGGCCCTGGCCCCTGAAAACTGGTCGGCTAAGCTCGCTTTCAGATCTCCCCATTGTTCTGTTGAAATTGTCCGTCTTCTTCCTATAGATGTCCTTCCCCTTCCTGATCTTTTATTGAGGTCTTTTATATTATCTTTTGCATCAGCTTGTCCCTTGATCCAAAAGCCCTTTTCTTCTAATTCAGAAGGGCCTTTATATCTGGTTTGAGCCATGCTTTGACCCATGAAAAAACACCTTACAGTTCTGGCGGGTGCAGTGCTTTCCACACAAAAGTTTATGTAGTAAAGAGAACCGTCCCAGTCTTTGGACACAAAAACAGTCCCATAATCTATCACTGTTCTCCTCTGTCAATTTCCTTATGGTTTCCTTTGTTGGTGAGTGTCTCTTCACCGTGTGCATTTTAGAGGGTGAACCAGGTTGTCATCTGAGTGACCAAGTGGGGGAAGGGGGGGATGAGCTGTATGCCTCATTGATGTTGGCATGCAGTAGGTCCTATCACCATAATGATGTGTCCAGGTTTACACCTTCTGCTGTTAACAAACATCACTATACAGCCTCCTTTCGTCTTTGCGTTGTTCTCCGGTCCGCTCTAACAAGCTGATATCTATCCAATAGAATGAATGCGTACAGGGTGAGCCACGTCTCTGTGAAACACATAATGTTGCACTCCAGATATTCAATCTGTTCCTGCTGCACTCCAGATATTCAACCAGTTCCTGGGTCAGCGCCATTAGCTCCTTATTGGGACAGATTGTACATTCCCCATGATAAGAGATGGTGTGCAGGGTTCATACCAGATCTGGCACTGGACTCTGGCTCTGCATCCCCTCTTCCTCTTACTCAGCTCTGCTGCTCTGCTGGGATGACCGGTCGCTCCGCAGTGCAAAACAGTTGTTCCGAGAGTAGGTGAGCTTTGTCATGGCTGAAGGGCTCACCTAGTGGAGTTGTAAAAAGCAAGAATGATAAGAGGTAAGCAGAGTACAGAAAATACATGCAAAAAATACACAAATTACTAATTGCTAAACATAGCAACGTGACCGGAGATGTCGCAACAGGTAGGTACTCACACTGCTGCATCTTAATATTGAATACGAGTAAATCAGTGCAGTCATGGTAATTTCTGCTCTAAGTCAAGACTATCTTGGTAATTCACAATGTTTTATGCAGCCCCTTGCGAGTATGTGGATTGTTAGAGGGTATGCAAAATGATAATGTTGGTGATGAGTGTATTCAGGCGCACAGGGAGTATTTTTGGTGAGGATACTGCCTGGTATGCCCTTTTTTCTGATGTTCAAATTTGACTTGTCATCCATTGGGTGCTATATGGATACACAAGTAATGAGTTTAGTGGCTAACCTCTTGCCATTCAAGTTGTATCCACATTGTGTAACTCCTTGAGAAAAAGCTGAGAAATAAAGTTTTAAGAAGAAAAAAGATGACATGAGATCATCATTGTGAGATCATTATAATCACCATCAATTGTAGTTATTAATATTGATTATCTGGTTGCCATGGTTACCCGTCAGTAGAAATTTTCATAAGTAGGTGAACATTCTCTCTTGAAGTTGATTAAGTTTGAAAAAGGAAAATCTGAACAAGCTAAAGGAACGTTGGGGGCCAAAAACGAATTGATGTATGGAAAACAGTGCTAGCCCGTGTTCTTTGATAATACCGAAGAGCTTCTGTAGAACAAACTGCTTAAAATGTTAATACTGGTTCTAGTATATGATTTCACTTTGTGTTAGAACACAAAGTGAAATCATTTCCTACCTAAACACACCTCTGGATGTAAGAGCGGCCATTACGCCACGGATAGTACTTACATTCAAGCATGAAACAATAGACACAGCTTTGTGCACTCTTTGCTCAATATTTTATTTCCTCAATAATTGTGACACCAAAATTAAAATTGTGACATACTTCCTTCTGGCTCTTCATCTGGTCCATCCACTGTCAATGAACTGACTCTATCCCCAGTACACCCATCTCTGAAGAGTACAAGGGGTCATTCTCAGACAGAGCTTCCTCTGATACAACTTTATACATTCCTCCTCAGACGCCGTCAAGGGAAGAAGGCTTATATCGAGAATCAAGTTGCATTACCATTTACATACTTCAAATTAATTCTGTTTTCCTCCCAGTGTTCATGCCGTCAGGACGTGGTGAAGATCTCCATGGATTTATTTGTTTGCAAGTTTCAGCCGCACCGTTATAAATTATGGAAATCAGGAAAAGACAGTGCTCCCATCGACCACTCCAAACCCACCCCAGAGGCTGAAGAGTTTCTCAAAGAGGACAAGACTAAGCTGTCAAATTACGTCATTGAGGCTGGATCTGAGGAATCTACTACTCATTTTCCGGAGGACAAAAGGTCTCAATACATACTTGTTACTAACAAATCTTTATGGTATTCCTATAACATTGATGGGATACTTCAATCATTTATCTAGAAAATGTCTTTGGAACTAATTTATTTAAGGCAAACCCAACCATGCAGAATAAGTAAACTCTCTAGAATCTGGCATTAAATTAAACGGTTTTCATTGAATAAGTTATTTCTTAGATATCAATCATCAATCAATCATTCTTTATTTATGTAGAGCCAATTCACAACAACAGTTTTCTCAAGGTGCTTTCCAGAAAGAGTTGGTCTAGACCAAACGCTTTATGTAATTATCTTACAAAGACCCAACAATTCCTCCGTGAGCAAGCACTTGGCGACAGTGGTAGATATAGGAGAGATATGTTCTCTTAACCTGGTTCTGGTCAGCGTACGTGCAGCAGGGTTTCCGGAGTCAAAGGACAAATCCTGATCAAAGATAACTCCAATAACTCAATCCATTGCATTGTACAAGCATTTCCCCTGATTTAACTCCCCTTAGTGAGTAGAATATGAGCTTTTAGAGTAAAATATAATATATTCAAGTTGGACAGCAAGATGATTCATATGGACTAAATCTGAACTAAAATGAACAAACGGTTTTAGATTGCAAGCATTTGAACTTTGTCTGGTATAGACCCCTCCTTTTTTTTGCACGTCTTTCCACAATTGCATACACCCAGGATGGATTGCTTGGCTGGAATAAAAGTTGTTTTCCCATCATGTGTGGTCATAACAACGTTTTGACCTGTCGGTTGATCACCCCCCCATGGTTGTCTTGTAATATACTGTTCCATAGCGACATATGGTGGGTTCTATCTAACAGAGGATACAGATTTGCTATGGCCTGCCAAGCCTCCAAACCCCATCTATAGTCCTTTCCAAGTCAGTCAGCAATCTTTCCTATCTGTCACCGTCATTTTGGGGAAAAGTCAGTATTTCCGACGGTAGGGGGAGCTTTATCCGGTAATCATTTATTAACAGTCTATCAAGATCTACCTTGTTTATACAATACTTAGGGACTAAGCACTAACAGTGAGAGGACCCTATTGTTTTTTTAAGGTTTACTGTACTAGGACCTGAGCACGAATACGTATTGCCTTTTTAGGGGCAGACATCAGTCTCTGCGAAAGATTTCATATATTACAAACGCAAGAAGAGTTGCCTTCGAGAAACACGATTTGCGTGCACAAAAACGATGTGCGTGCACGAAACACGATTTGCGTGCAAACACAATGTGATTCGCCTGCATACACATTTTGATCCGAGAACAAACAGAAGTTGATTTGCAGAGAAAAAACATGATTTACATGCAAACATTTTCTGTTTTGTAAACAGCATGTCTTACAAGAACAAATGTGCATTTACAAGTACAAGAAATTGTATCTTACAATTGCAGAAAACGAAAAACCACACATGACTTATGGCACAAATTTTTTGCATGAGTTTTGCTGCTACTTGTACGCAAAGGTCTTCATTTTTGTGCACATGCAGATCTTTTTACCTATTTGTACAGCAGGTATCGCTGTGAGTAAGATCCAAAGTTCAGCACAATGGACTTGACTTGACTACCGGACGACAGCCTCCACTACGAGTGGGACCAAATATTTCAATGAGCCATCCAATAAAAAAAATCCACACTTTTGCCATCTACTATGATAAATGGACAAGCAAATGATTAATTTATATATGACAAATGTTGAACGATCAAACTATGAAGTCATTTGAACAACATTCCCAGGAATTTAGTTTACCAATGTATTCGCTAACTTGAGATGGAGTTTCCATCCGATCAACATGAAATTTACCCAAAGTATTGAGGATGAAAAGTCATTAAAGGTTTTTTCCATAACTTAAAAGGCGTAGTAGCTAAGGCTGCATGAATCTCACCATTACTCCCGTTTGCTCATAATGTCACTATACGTTGTCCGATCGGTCCCAAACGTCACATGTTGGATATGATTTTCCTCCCTAAAAATGTCCATATGACAATATTTAGTTAAAGTGACAAAGTTACAGGAATTAAACCTCTGGCACTAGCTGTAGCTATTCCAAAGCCTGTTAGGCGTCAGGGTCCAAGTTACAGGTCAATGCTGCTTGCCCCTTTAATTTACTCTTATAGTAAGTTACCTCAAATTCGAGATATGTTTTGCCATCACTAGTCTGCAGGAAAATGTTTCATTTTGAGTCCTATTGTTTGTTGCCCAAATTAGTCCGAAGCTTCATACTGGGATAACATACCATCTTGACGGTGCTGAAGCCTCTGAGGACATCAAACCTGAGCAGACCACGAGGGACACTGAAGAGTTGGAGCCAAAGAAGGTCAAACTGTCGCACAAGAAATCTCCATCAAAACTTCTTGTCAGTCTAGGTAAAGGTATCACACAATGTCTCAGTATTGCCCTAAGCCTATTCTAAGCTAATGAAAATACAATTCCTCCATGCAGTTTTAAATGTTGTGTATCAAGCTCGGTTTTTACCAAATTACATCAGTACTACAATGAGTGTCCCATCACATTAAATTTGTGAGTTCCATATTTCAGTATATTAGTGCATATTAACTGTATATTAACTGGACAAGAGCCCGCATTAGATCAGTCAACTATAGCAAAAGAGAAAACGACTGTAGTTCCCAAGTAGCGTGACTACTCATAATGTGGCTCAGTAGTGTGTATGGTCTCCAACTGCTTGTATGCTGATAGGACGACGGATGGTCTCGTGGAGGATTTCCCCTCAGACATTAGTCAGCTCCTGGACAGTCTGAGGTGCGACGTGGCAAAGGTGGATACATGATGACTCAGAAGTGCTCGATTGGATTCAGGTCTGGGGAACGGCAGGCCAGTCAATAGCATCAATGCCTTCGTCATGCCCAGGGCTCCATGCACTAGCATAGGGTCTGACATTGGGTCTGAGGACCTCTTCCCGGTCCTCAGACCCAAAGCAAACTTTTTGGCCACGTCGCCTATGTATGTGCCATCCTAGAGTAGCTGCATAGCTGTTCTCATAAAGGAAAAAAAAAATTAATAATGTAATATCAGATTATACTGTTTAATGTCTTTCTAAATTTACCATTTAATATCAAACGTTTGGTCATGAATTTTTTAGACAGTAAATTAAATTTAGATTTATTTCATGATAAGATGTTGTATTTCATGGAAAATAGTCCAATTTAATTAGATTAGCTCAACCTTTTATTTACCAGAAGGTAAAACAATACATGTTTTTGGAAAACTGTTTGACCCTTAATAGATTTTTGTTTCATCAAGGAAAATAATTCTGTTTTTAATTCCAGTCAGGCTTTAATATGCCAAAAAGATCCTACTTATCGAGTAGGACTTCTCAATAGCCATGGTTGAGGCCTCCTCGGTGGCCCCTTTGTCGTATGATCTCCTCTAGGGCTCTATCCTTGGCCCCCTACTCTATACATGTTATCATAAAGGGGTTCAGTCAACTGGTAATAATAATAATAATAATACATTTAATTTATAATGCACTTTATATTTGGATCAAATCTCAAAGTGCTAAATTGCACATTATTTAATGAGAAAATAGAGATTCTAAATGTGCTGAAGCTAACAGTGCTATGGTTGTTCATGGAGAAATAAACAGTTTAATCTTCCATGATGGAAAAATCTTTTAGTCAAGAAATAACAACTTTCTAAACATGTATTAATTAGCCAATTGGATAAGTTGTTAGACATTTTTGGGCTTTTTCACTGTTTTGGATGGTGTTTACTGAGCTATTTTACCAAAATTAGCCAACACTTAGCTTTTACATAGACTTTGAATTGAATTACTTAAATAATTAGTACATTAAAACAGTGTCAGACTTTTGGGTCTGAAATGTGAGTATGAAACCAGTAATATGTGCACTGCAAAGTATTTCTGGAGAAAATTATAGTAAAAATGCTATGTAGTAAATATTCTGTGGGTTATAGGTAGGCTAGACACTGTAGTGAAGATTTGCTTTTACCTTGTAGAAGATTTGATCCAAATGTAAAGTGCGTTATAAATTAAATGTATTATTATTATTATTAGTGTCGTATTGCTGCCATCTAATGTGTGTAATTAATTAGCCTTTTTACAGACTTTTTAGACATTGCTGGAATGAGTTGTCGGTCCATCTGTTAGCAGCATTTCTCAAAAACTACAATGATGTACTACCATGAAATTTGATTAGAGGGTTTGGTATACCCATTCAATTATTAAGTTGATTTGGATAATGGGGTGGATGAAGTATTTTTTTTTCCTTTTATTTTATGAATTGGGATTTTAGGACCATTTTTTCATGAACATATTAACTTTTTCACTGGACGGAATGGTTGAGCCTGTGCTTTGGAAGAAATAATCAAATTTCAGTGTGGATCCATATAGTAATTATTCAAACATTTGATGATAGCAATGTGATTATAAATTAAAGGGGTAGGTTTTCATTATCAAGTAGTCATATTAAGAGAGTCAACCTTATTGTTAGATGGTTATTTGGGGGGTTCACTTACATAATATGAAAAGTTCCCTAGTGGAAGTTTGCACTCTGAGTTTCTGGTTTATGCACACTTCTCAAAAAAAATTAAGGCAAACTTAAAGCACTGATCAGATCTCGATTAATAAAATATTCAAGCTGAAAATCCATATTGATATACAGTGTGTAATTTGAGAACAAAATGACGTTCAAATGGTCATTGGAGACTAAAATCATGAACCCATTGAGGATAGAATTCTAAATCACACCCAAAATCAAAATGATAAAATTAAGTCACAGGATCCAACTTTTGGAACTTGTGGAACTTTTGTCTCAGTAATGTCTTTGGCCCCTACATTTCTCTATTAACTCTTGACAACATCTGGGCATGCATGTGGTGAGCCGGCAGATGGTCTCCTGGCGAATCTCCTCCCAGACCAGGGCATCACTGAGCAGCATTGGGTGCACTGATAACTAAATAACCCTACCTTGAAGTTCTCAGGTTGATTCAGGTCCCGGGAATGTGAGGATCAGTTAGTGGCATCAACATATCCATCATTCAGGAACTATTTACACATTCTGTCCACATGATGTTAGGCATTGCCCTGCACCAAGAGGAATCCAGGATCCATTCCACCAGTGTATGGGCTGCCAATGAGTCTGAAGATTTCATCCTGGTACTTAACAGCTTTCAGGGTACTGTTACCTAGCTTGTGGAGGTCTGTGTGAACCTCCAATGATATGCCTACCCAACCATCACTGGCCTACTACTAAACCAGTCCCCATGTTTCAGGCAGCATAACGTTCAACCATGCATCTCCAAATTCTTCACATCTGTCAGTGCTCAGTGTGAACCTTCTCTCATTTTTGAAGAGAACCTGCCCTTCTGATGTTCCCTGGAAGATAGATAAGAGATATAGAGCGATATAGATGGACTTCATTTATCCCTGGAGGGCAAATTCGGTTGTCGAAGCAGCTTCACAAAATAGACATTTAAAAGTTGGCAAAGCGTTAGACATATATGTAAGAAGAAATATTATAGACATATATAAATAAATATATACATACATACTTATATATATATAGGTAAGGGAACACTTAATCACAAAAACCTTGATAGTGTTCCGGTACTCCAGATCGTTCCCCTCTGATATGTATCCGATGATGGCTGAGTCATCTTAGAACTTTTGGAGGTTGCCAGTGACGTGCGTTGTGTCTGAAGTCTGATGTGTATAATGTAAAAAGGATAAGGGACAGCAAAGTCCCCTCTGGAGCTCCCTTGCTGCAGGTCACCACATCAGACACATACTTCCTGAACTGAAGAAGCCTCTTCAAAGAGAGGGGAAACATCTTCAAGCCAAAACAGAAGTCCAGTTGCTTTGATTCAACCCACATGATCGAATTACAAATCTACAAAAAAATATCAGGCCCTTATGCCACCATCATAGTGTCTTTTCAGACAGTCTGGTCAAAATGAATCCAGATGAGTAGCCTACTGGATTCAGTTATTTTGTTGGGGATCAGGTAGTACTCTTCTTGTTCACAAAGTAGCAGATACCGGTTCGGCTGCTGGATTGTTGTACTTCTTCGGTCTTCATGTACTCATGTATGAAAACTACATTGATTCACAGTCATTCACCTGTACCTCCTAATTGGACAAATATATATACATATCCCAGAAGTTCAACTGAGTCTGTTATACTGTGATGATTAAGTGTTTCCATACTTTTTTAGCAGTGTATTTTCCATCTATGTCTTAATTTTAACCGAGTTGCCCAGGTTGTTTTTAGGTAAGTGTTCCTCCAACTGCTCCCAAGTATTTGAAAAACTTTTTTGGCCATCGTAAGGAACAGGATTGCAAAATATCCTTCATACACACCACTCTATATCTTAAAGTTCAGCACCAAATTTTTCTGTGTCGAATTGTCACTTAAAGATTAAAGTTCACACCAACCAGAATGTATGATGTTAATTCAACAGTTCTGTATGATGTAAGTCACAACAACAGATCCATAAATCGCAGACCTCTTCTAATGATTGGGGTTGCTCTAATCTGAATAACGTATTGCTTCATTATTCTTTCAGACATTGCGAATGTCAAGTCGGAGCCCAAAAAAGAAACAGAAATTCAGCTGCAAACTAAATCTCAGCCCAAAACCAGCTCAAAGAAAGCTTCCAACAGGCGAAGCCCTTCGAAAAAAGAGAAGAACGAAATGCCAACAGCAGATCTGTTTTCTTCTGAGGCAGTTGAGAACCAGATGGTGGTTCCATGCTTAGAGGAGGCGAGCAACAACGAGGAGCCTCAGGTAGGAAGCCGCTGCAGCCCAGCACACAAGGTTTTTCAGAGGACACTGAGTCCTGCAGACGTCCTACATGTTCACAGCTATGCCAAAGGAGACTATGGAGAGGGAGATGCCTCGCCCAAGGAGAAGAATATTGATGGTAGTGACAAAGAGATGGAGAAAGACAGACATGTTAGCAACGCAGTGAGTAGACACATTTTACACACACTTCGCATTCATATTTCAATGAAGCATAAAAGTATTTCTATATGTTCGAGCTTCTAACGATAACTAATGGTAACTTTAAAAAGAAATGTGTGAAGGCTTGATATTTGGATCCACTAGGAGTGATAAAATCTATTTCCTCATTTAGGAATTGGACATAATTTTCAAATGTTATGTTAAATTTGAAAAAAAAACGACCTTACTTCGTAAAAATGTTATTACTAAAGATATGTTTCCAATCAACGTAATGAAGATGAGGGTCTATAGATGATAAATGTTTACAGCTCCATCTAGAAAGAACTACTATTGCATACTTTTTTTGTTCTGGGTGTTGACAGTGTCTGACAACATACTCATAGACTAACATACAGATTAATGATTTTTGACCATCCCCAGTTATTAATTGGGCATCAGCTTGGTTGCTACATTATTCAGATTATTTATCTCCTTGCTCACCGAAATACAATATTAAACGTAAGATGGTCGATCTGCTGCTCTGTTTTCATTTTTAATAAGATAACTGCATTAATTATATAACGATTTTAAAATAAATGTAACATTTTCTTAAGTTTTGAAGGATACTTTACTGATATGACATAAGCTTTTCACTGCACTGCTGAGACTAACTTAAGTTAGACTTTGGGTGATTACTTAATGTATACACCTGTCATCTGTTTTTTGATAGTTGATTTTGCATAAACAAATCAAACATGTTTGACACGACTTGTCTTTCTCAAAATGATTGAAAATGTAACTCTAGTTTATGCGTGGTGTAAGGTGTGGGTATCTTACACTGCACTCACAATTAAATTCCACTATTTTCATCTCATCCACATTATACTGAGTAACAAAAGAAATTTCTGAAATTTGCTTAGGCCTGGAAGGCCGAGCCAATCCTGGGGTGTTGCTATTTAAAAAAAAAATAAAAAAGCAAAGATTTAAATGATAAATATTCCATTTGATGGGCTGTTAATATGGGGTCAAGTATTTGTTTTGTAAGCATGCAATAATGAGCAACTTTCAGTAAGACCTGCCGATCCTGGGTTCTGACATGAACTGTTTGTCTCCAGCAGGTGGCAGAAGAGTTGGCTGTAGATGAGGAGCCAGAGAGTGATCTAGGGCAGCTGCCAGGCCACCATCCCCTAATGAAGGATGTTATGAGCGATGAAGGTTTGTTACATCAACTACTCACAACTTCGGAAAAGTAGGATTTTGAAAGTGGACACTCTTTCCCTCGCCCGTTACTTTGTTGTGCTCCACCAAAAAAATGGAAAAAGTGCCATTGGCTAAACATGAATATCTAAATTAAGAATTTAATTTTTGTCTCTGATATTGTGCCTCCAGTTGTGGATACCAAAGTTGCAATTTTTCTTGTCTTTGCCTCAGAGGCCCCACAGGAGCCTTCCTCCATAGAGGAGGGTGGTCTGGAGGGGGAGAGCTGGGCTAAACCTTTGGCTCATCTCTGGCAGAACAGAGCTCCCAACCTGAAGAAAGAAAGGGAGCACAATCAACGCATTTGCTCCAAACCTCCATACTGCTCCATCTGTATGTTGTTCTACACATATCAGCAGGTAATCTACACTGGAGCAGGCTCTAATCACCAGTTATCACCTGTAATCAGAATTCTATAAAATAAGTTATACCAATGTATTGACTTGAAACTATGGAAACAGCCAGGTGTCTTCTAAAAAAAAAATTAAAAGGTAAAAAAATAATTAAAAGGTTAAAAAATAATTTTTAAATTGTTTTTGACTAGGGAACCTGCTGATTTCCTGGATACATTATTGTGTTTATTTTTTCTCATTTTTATTAGTAAGAATAACATTACTGCAGAGTATCCTCTAACAATAGAAGCATTACATGAGCGGCATATTTTTTTGTATTTTTTAGAAGAATTATAACAGAGTCATAAAGAGAGAGGTAATGTCTAATAGCAGTTTTCCAGTCTGTTGTTTAATATATATTCCAATCGGCCCTACCAAGTAAAGGTGTGAACACAATATGTTGACATGAAGCCGTGTTGACCAGGAAAGTAGTAAAAGGGAATGGTTGAGAATTAAGTAGTAGTTTGTTACCCAGTGTTGTAAACCCTACCTCTCTTTCTACTGTGCTTGCTGTCAGATTGAGTATGCTAATAGTGTAGACAGTCCTGTCATGGTGAATGATGGGCAGATGCGGACCAAACCTCTAATCCCAGAGATGTGTTTCACCACCACCACAGAGGAGGACTCTGAGTTTGAGGGTCCTGTTTCACCTCATTTAGAAGACGACGGAACCAGCCTCCTCATCAACTGCTGTCAGTGTAGTGTCCGAGTTCATACAAGTCAGTATACACATAACGCATTCTCTCAATTTTACTACATTTTAAAACATGTTCTCATGTCATGAACAGAGTGTAGTGTGTTGCGACTAACGTGGTTGGAGTATTTTTTGTTTTTCGTCTTTTTTTATACTTGTAGTGGGTAGTTGTGATTAAGAAAAATCTTGTCTTCGGATCATTTGAAGAAAACATCTCAAAAGACTCCCAGTTGTCTTGTGTAAATATATGGGTTTATAACAGACGTATCTGTTATAACAGAGAGAATCCTTGCACGCTCAGGTGCAAGTCTCATCTCAGATTCTTCTATATCAGATCTCGACTCACGGTTTTATGTCATTGACAATGGTCGTAATCTTTGTCAGTGCCAGTCGATCATCATTTGTCGAACATAACATCAAAAAAGAGCTCAGAATCACAGTGTCGCAAAGGAATTTCCCTTACATTCTTGGAGGACTGTCCGATGCTTGTAGTTGGGTTGTAAAATATTGGGTTTGTCCACTGGGCCTAGAGCACATGAAGAATAGGAATGTGCTTAGATCCTGGTCAGTTTAGAGGATTGGGCATGTGGATGAAAGTGGAAACGAGTTTAATTTAAATTTCCTTCTTTCTTTTTTTTTCTCCAAAACGCCTTGCGATTGTCTACTAGATCATGATCGATGGGTTGGCGAACCCTGTTCTAAAGGAAGTAAATTTCATAACGATGTTTCTGTAGGTAAACCTGCAGAAGGATCTTCACTGGTGCTGCTCCTTCACCTGCCGCAACCGATGAGTCAGCAGTAAGAAGCGCATGCCCGATGCCTTCATGGGGCAGCTTGTAGGCGTTGCCTTTGTCCTTACAAGTGCTGACATCCCTTGGCCCCCCTTCTGGTCCTAACTCACTCTTTCAAAGGGTTTTGCTTAATGTACAATGGAACACTTCACAGTACTTCCTCTCACTCACACTAGGTGAATTTACATGGACACTTTTCCCCTTTCAGAATGAAATCAGTCACTACATGAATACCCTTTTCGAATGTTTACATGTGCAGTGTTCTAACAGGAATTGATGTTTTCATGCGCCGACCCATCAACCAATAAATGACACAGTTTATCAGAGGGTAGGCGTCTACCGTGTGATTTGGGCTGGTTTCACAGTGAATTTGATGCTTTTATTGAAGAAAGAGCTGATAATATCTCATGTTTACTCCTATGCTGGATACTCCAGTGAGAGAGGTAGGGAGGGAGAGAGAGATGAAAAGGCAGAGCCATACCTCTGAGTTGTTAATTTGACTAACATTATGACGTTATCAAACATTATGTTATTAGTGAGGTTGTGTTGTGTGGTAAACTCATTAGAAATGTTACGTTAATCAATCAACTGTATTACCGTGAAAGGCAGATATGTTTAATTACATGATACGTTGCCTATCATCAAATTGCCGTCTTTAAAGTTTTCCAGCACTTTTTAATTTGTTTACAGCGTCCGTCTATGACGGCTCCTGGCACATTTTCTTTAAGGTGTTTGTAGAGTACATTATATCTTAGCTACCCATATTTTTTCGAGAGTTTGCATTAAAAAAAACTCTGATGTGGTATAAATCATTAAATGCCGGCATCTTGCGTGTGTGATACACCACCAGGCACAAGCTCACCAGGGATCATTCCGTATACATGCAATGATTGACTTTACGAAAGGACTTAGACTTCCCCCCTTGCAATGAAATCTCATTAGGAAAAGGCTTTTTTTCGGAAGGGGGTGTTTACATGCAACATTTTCTTTCTGATAAGGCGTCTTTCCAAATTTATTCTGAATTAAGCTGTCCATGTAAACCCACCAACTGACAACATACACGGAATAGGGAGACCAGGGCACCCTTTTGGAGCCAGACCTAAGACAAATTTTTTGCGAGCAACCCTTTTATTCGGACACAACTTCGCAACTGTAGCTCAATGGATAGTCTCCCAAACAGAAGATCAGAAGGTAGCCGGTTCAATCCACAGCAATGCTCTTGGACGCTTGTAGGTAATATCGTAGGGTCCAAGAGCAAGACCCTGCTTCCAATATTTTTCCGGGCGCTTCAAAGGGGCCACCCACTGTTCCCTCAGAGATGGGTCAAATGCAAAGAAATAATGTCACAATGTTGTACTGTGTATGGCAGTTGTGGTTAATAAAGGAGAAATATTTATTATTATTTTATTATGATTAATTTGAGGAGTTCAATCACGGGGATTACTTTTACAAGGCAGGGGGATGAGGTCTTTCAGGAATATAACATAGCTGTCGGGAACGACTGGAATTAGGTTCTCTCTTTATCAAAACTGTGTTGAATGTACATGAACTGCAATCACTTATATGTAAATTTCTAATAAATAAATAAAAACAAAAGGTGATATTATTTAACTTTCAAACATCTCTAAACCTTCATTTCTTATATTTTGGTATAGTAAATTTGGCTCAAATTAGCATAAGGAAAGTGATCTTGAATCTGAAAAGGTTGATAGCCAATGCACTAGATTATTAATTTAAGTTATTAACTGAGAGATGAGAGTGTGCGGTGTTGAACTTTGGATGCAGCACATGCAGATAGATTTTAATAAACACAGATCAGCATGTTCATCTTTCTTTTTTATGAATTTCAGGCTGTTATGGTATAGATCCAGCCAGCGTGAGCAAGGACTGGAAATGTGCACGCTGCAAGGCAAACGCCATGACTGAGGTTGGTTAAGCCCCTGAAAGTGGATTTTGAAATATTCTCAACCACGATAGCCCCAAGGAACATGTGTCCTTTTAGTTGACAACCTCTACTTCATTTATGATAGATAATTACCTGATTATTTCTTCTCTTGACATTTGATTGATTATGTTGTTCTTTTGTTTTGTTTTTTGCAGAATTGCTGTTTGTGTTCTCTAAGAGGTGGAGCTTTGCAGAAAGCTAACAACAACAAGTAAGTTTTCCTAGCGTCATGAAGGTATTATGAAGGTTAAGCCTGCATAGCAATTGCTGAAGTAGATATATCTTGAAAGTTGAATCTGAATAACCTGGGCTTCTTCTTAAAGTTGAAGACATTTCACACTTATCCAGGGGAGCCAGACATTGTAGACATCAGGAGCTTGGTCCAAAACTGGACAGGCCAATACTCCATGGTGGAATCTTAAATAAAAGAAATAAACATTGGAATTACCCTTGAGAGACTTAATGAAGCTTTTGTAAAAGGACTACACTCTGTTCTCAGAGTGACACAAGCGTGAAGTTACATACATTGGACAGTGACAGTCTTTTATAAGGTATGACAGGTGGCGTCAGTTGTACATTTCAGTATGCAGCACCACAATCGTTCACTAAATAAACAGACAGTTTCAGGAACTGAGTTGGGTTATCAACAGCAGCGCAACAGCAAGGTGCGGTTAACAGTCAGGTACATAAGATACTGAAGTCAAGTTGCTTCAGATTGCACTTACAAGGACTATAATTACCTGTAAGAATGAGAACATACACAGACATACAGAATGTTTAATTTTCTAATACAAATCTAACCATAGTACACCAAGTGTTTCATTTTATTTATTTTCCCCCTCAAGCTCGTTTTACCATTATTATTGTATTTGGAGATTGACGGGGTTTGCTTTCTAATAATTGTCTTTCATTCATTGACCTTCAGTGAAGGTGACATATTCAGAAAATAAATACACTATAAGTTTTTTCGTTCATTTTTACCACAAAATTTTAAAGGACCCCATCAGTGGCGGATTTAGCTGTTTTAGGCGATTATGAATGGTGACATCGTTGATCAGTTTTCTTTCGCTCTTTCTGCTGGTCATTTCAGTTATAATGTCAACGTGTGGGTCAATTAAGTTGATCAGAGTTGGGCGACCCTCTAGTTTGTGAGCATACAGAATTTCTTCCAGCAGAGAGGAATCCACAGTAAGAGATGGGAGATAAAGAGGCTCTGCGTAGGCGATTAGCAGGTAATGAACTTACAGAACGTGTAATGACGGATATACCTATAGAGCTTACATCTGTAAGTATGTCTAATTATACATATTTGCTGCGTTCCGCCGGCCAATCGCCGTCTTCAGAGGATTAGAATGTGACATTTCCCTCACATTCTATTATGTCTGTCAGTGTGTGCGTATCAGACCAAAGCCCGACTGGTCCTGTCGGGACTCGCCGGGATCAGACAAATATGTCTAAAATATGTCTAAAATATGTTTCTTATATCGGAAAAGATATAAGTAGAGGTGACCACAGCATAACATTAATATTGGTGCACAGTCTGCAAAATTCATAATATTTATTGATGATGTATTAGTGATGAATTAAAACAGAGTAATAACGTACATTGCATAGAAATGCGTGTTAATGGCCGGTGTCATATTTTTTAAAAACTAAAGTCTGCTAATACTACATTTAAAAAAAAAATGTGGGATCAATATCTGATCAAATTCTTAAGTTAAATCTATTACATTGTCAGATCTGTGAGCAAACCGCTAAACATAAGTAAATAAAAAGGTATTCATGTATTGTATTATAGTGAAAAGATTAATCAGAATTATGTAGCATAGCATATATTATATCATGCTATGGAAACTTAAAATAAAGCATCTAAAACTGAACCAGTTCCTGTATTAGTAATAATGTATTAATAACATTACAGCAAAGCAATTAAACCAAGAGGTGTGTTCCCCAGATCTTCTCAACTAATCTGGCTTTAGCATGAACCTTTGGATATTCTATCATGCTTCCAGGGAACCATGGAGAAGAATAACCACAACCAGTGGCTCCAACTAAGATAAACAATATCACCGCAGAACGAAGAATCAACAACAGAAATACTACTTTGTTTTTTGTGTTACAGGTGGGTACATGTGCTCTGTGCAGTGGCTGTGCTGGAGGCTCGCTTTGTCAACATCACTGAAAGAAGTCCTGTGGATTTAAGCGGAATACCTTTACAAAGATTTAAACTGGTGAGTTCAGGTAATAGGGTTTAAGTGTGGTAGGCAGACCGAAATAAGAAATATGGTTTGATTTAGATTGTTTACTTTGATTATGAAAAAATAAAATCAGGAGGAGACAGAAACACAATAAGGGTTTGTTTTTTGGTTTCTGGAACTGGATGCAGTGATCTAGTAGTTGTGGCTGATGGGTGTGTGTCAGCGGTTGGGATCGGATGAGCTCCATTTCACGGCTAAGTTACATACATGTGATGCCAATGGAAGTAATGCTTTGAGAATATGGCTTCTCACATTGATGTGACATCATTAACTTTTACTCAATAAGATGTAGTGTTTTGTTGCTGGAACAACCGAAAGAATGTCGTGACTTAGAACTTAGTGTGCCCTGAATTCTATAATTGCGTTACATATACATAGAGACTTTTATTTGTAAATGTAAAGGCACACTTGTTTATGTCAATCATGAAATAAATGAGCTATATATAATATGACCTGCCAACAATCACAGCTTTCATTTTAACCTGTGAAAGTCTCATCATGGCCCTATAAAAATGGGAATGTGCAACCAGCCAATATCTGCTGAATGTGTACGGCAATCAGTCACAACATTAAAACCAAATTGGTGTATATCAAACCTTTCATTGTTTATGGCAATGTTAAATTGTGAAGTTTGTTATTTTAGTTATGCTTCGAAAGCCACAAAACTAACTCAAAGAGTTGTGTGTCTGCTTTTCAAAATTGGGTAAAATCCTTGTCCTTTGAGATAAAATTATCATCAAAAACTTGCATTTGGCATTTACTTAAGTTTTTTACAATTTTTTTTTTGAAAATCTAACTCTGCCTAAAATTAGATACAAAAAAATCTGAAGTAATCAGTAGTTGGTCAAGTACTTTTTAACAATACTCAGCTCAACTCAATAGACTATATAATACAGCTACACACAAATTAAAACTGAATCACTGTCTAATGTCATTGGGGCCAAAGTCACTGCAGTATACTGAGCCCCAGTTCTTTTGTTTTAATCTCTGATAGAAATGTTACTACTGTAAGAAGCGGATGAAGAAGGCATCTGGCTGCTGCGTGCAGTGCTCTCATGGCCGCTGTCCAACTGCTTACCACCCCACTTGTGCTCAAGCTGCTGGAGTACTCATGCAGCCAGATGAATGGCCGTTTGTGGTCCATGTTACATGCTGTCGACACAAAGGCCCAACTCAGATTGAGGTAAGGATCACCTAAGCAACTGTTTACTTCTAACGAGTACAGTTGTGAAAGGATTTTGCTTCAAATTGGAGGTGCATCGATTGCAATTTTGTAGACCGATCACTGATCCCCGATTTTTATAAAGATTGACCGACCGATACCGATTTTGTGATTGATTCCAATTTTTTTTCCTTTAAAGAATAAAAATGATTATGCATAATTTTAAGTACTTCTATTTAGAAGAATTGCAGTGGAGGTGACAATGTTGGTAGGCCTTGTGTAATTACATGTATTCTCACCTGTTGAACTAAATGTACCCTCCATACCAAAAAAAACCCAACTTTTTCGGGGCTTACTGGTGTTACAAATTCCGAGTTTTATGCTTTTTGGTTAACTTTGGAGATGTTCGGAGCCGTTTTAGCTCATGCTTGATGTGTACCATTGACTAGATTTTAGCTAAAGTGTAACTAAGTCAACAGAAAGAGTGAGAGAAACCATCATCCAATTCCAGTTGGAAGCAAAATTATTGGTCCATGTATCTGAGTAAAAAATTTATTTGAGTAAAAAATGTTGGTTTCAGAGATATTCAAAAAGATTGTTTGTTTTTCATTTTCTAATTTGGATAAGATTAAACTACACATATGCAGTCATCGCCAACAGCAAGTGTGTATCCACGAAAAGTCCCCAATCCCCTGCTTTGTACAAGCAATGCCACTAATTGAAGTCCTCAAATTAAATGTGAAGTCATGTTTTTTTTGTTGAAAAAAAAAAAGAAGGAGCTTCCCCTTCTGAGTAAAATATGATATATAGTATGTATAATATAGATCTCCTTGAGTCCATTAATATACACCAAGTGTGATTGAGAAAAGACTGGCCGAAAACTTTTGAAGTTAAAACTCTCCCTGTTGTAGGAACTATAAAACAGGCCTTTCCAGAAAACAATTTAATTCTCCCTGGCAATAAGGTCTATCTGGATATATAATTAGAAATGATCCGTGGCATACTTTGTCAATTATGTCTAGAAAACAGTGTTTTTCGTAACAAACAACCAAGCTGTTTGAATAAAATAGATACATACAAAATAGATCTCTTCAAGTCGATTCACATGCATCATATCTGGACTAAATCAGTAAGGATGTTAGGTCTGAAAATGTGTTTTTTTTTGGAAAAAGCTCCCATTAGTAAGTAAAATATGAACTACAGTCATACCTCGGTTTACGAGTGCCTTGCTTTATGAGTATTTTGATTTGGGAGCAAAGATTCTTCAAAAAAGCGTTGACTTAATTTACAAGCGTGTTGTTTTTTTTGCTCGTTTCACCGATTTTTCCCAATACGAACGAGTACTTGTATCTCGTAAGAAACTTTCTTGGTATACGAGTAATCTGCTTTGGTTTACGAGCGTCCTGTTTAAACAGTCGAAGATTTGTTTAAACATCGTTTAAACAAGTTTCCTTATTGCTCAAAGATTAGAGTGAAAAACATTGGGATCTCAGGTCAGTCTCCCAAGTGCTTGCTCTCAGTTAGCGTCATACACTCGTAGAGGTAGTATCCGCATGCTATTGTCCGCTTACCTTTGGAAGGAATCGAGTGAGCAATAATCTGCCTCAAGGCAGGCTAATCGGACCTGAGATTCGGTGCCTGATATTCTCATGGAAGGAGATTCTCCTTCCAAACAGTAACCCTCCTCCTCTACACCTCCCCATCGTCTCCCTCAGCCATGACTCATCTTAAAGATAAGTGGAAGTTAATTTTTCTTTATGGTTTAGTTTATTTCATTTATTTATGTTTTATATTATTAATCCTTGCTATTTGTCTGTAAAATTGTTTTTATTCTATGAAGAATAACGTGTAAAAAGATTTTCTTATCAATATTTTCGGGATACGGAACACACTAATGGGATTTCCATTCATTTAAATGGGGAAATTCGTTTTGGTTTACGATTTCTTTGGTTTGCGAGCAAGGTTTCGGAACAAATTTAGCTGTTTAACAGAAGCAAATTTTATTAGAGAATATCCCAATAAATGCAAGATAGAGCTCCTCAAGTTTATTCATATCCACCAAATTTGGACTAAATCGGACCGATGGTTACAAAAATTTTGGTGATAAAGCTTTCCCTAGTATCAGAAATACTCTCCCAAAATCTCTCCATTCTTCCTCCCACAGATGTGTATATGAATATAACATTTGAGATCCATGAAATAGTTTTTGAGTTATCTCTTTAACACAGATCTGTGAAGAATACGGCGGCAGACGTGGTGGCGGAAATTGTTTCTCACCAATTGGTCCTACACAGTCCAAATGTTCATTCATAAGGCCAGTTTTTTTTCATGACAAACAGTTTTCCAGACATAACTTTCCAAATATTGGTCCAATTTTGTTCAACTTTCATGAATATGAATCGATACGAGGAGATCCATCTTATTTCGTATATAGCGGTTTATCTACGTTTTACCTCGAAAATAGTTGAATAGGGGCCACACACAGTGTATTTGTGAAATTATGAAATCTAGAATTAATCTAATTGTCACATCTGAAAGTCAATAACTCTTGTACAAAGTACTCATATTTCCCTTCAATAAGGAAAGACAGGAGACCTATTATGTTTAAATATGAATATGTTTATCAACTAGACACTTAACAAAACAGGATGAATATGGATAAGTGATAATGAAGGGGATAAACAAGTTAATGTATATATAGGTGTGTGTGTGTGTGTGTGCTGATTGTTCAAAAGCTGAGAGTTTGAGAAATAGGTAATGGTAATAATAATACATTTAATTTATAACGCACTTTACATTTGGATCAAATCCAACCTGCTGCATGGCTTACACTTCTCTTCCTTTTTGGCTCTTCTTGCATCTTCATTTTTTTCTTCTTCGCTTCTTGCTTTCTTCTCCTACCTATATTGTCAATTCTTTTTTCTTCAACTTCAATTTTGCGTTTTAAAAAAAAATGATTTGCTGTTCGACTTTTGTTGATTTTTTGCTGTTCAGTTACACTTTGTATTCTGAACTGATGGTTTATTGAGCATCAGAATCCTGAGCTCAGTAACGGCACGCAAACCTTTTTACTTTTGTTTGAACCTGCTCCAAAGAGTCAATTTGTAATCCCTTTACTTTAAGACTGTTAGCCTGAAACGGTCAATTTCCTTCAGGAGTTTTGTGAGGCCTGCAACTCTCAGGTTGCTTATTTGAACAGATTACGATAACATGTTTTATATCATTGCAACAATAATTTTGCTGATTTTCTAACATTTGAAATTGTGAAATTAAATAAGAAGAACTTAACATAGAAACAGTTTTTTTGTTGATGGGGCTCCAATCAACACAGTTCTTCTTGAGTTTTAAAACTTTAACATTCAAATAAGCTCTTGCAGGTCATAGAACAGCATGAGTTAGGGTGAGGTGTCGATCATCGTTGTTTTATTACACTTCAGATTTTAACACCCTCAACTGTAACGGTTTATTTCAAGGTGATATGAAGAAGGTAAGGCAGATTTCAGCTGTATTGACAAGTCTTATCTGCATTACCTTCTAGTGCATTTCACTCTTAATGGGAAACACATAAGCATCTCTGAAATTAAGTTCAGTTAATCAGATTCTAACCATATATATACACAACAACCAGCAACAACATTAACACGATATACTGTTTCCAATGTTAATGCACTGTTCAATGTTTGTGTATGATGTCTGTATATTCTACTTAGTTGGAAGAAAAGGGGGGTATTCTGTGTACGTTATTCAATAACAATGGTTTCATACAGGTGTAATTAGTCACATCAGAACAATGTTTTAAGTTTTGGCCTATCAGCAGACCAACAGCAGCTACCAGACACATCTACTGAGCTGATCCATCCTCTCATCCGTCCCTTCTCATCCATAACCATGCCAACATAGTTCAGCAAGACTTGAGTATATATTTTTAATTTTAGAGGGAGTGATATAAACACAATGAAGATTCTTCAAGTGTATAACTCTAAATCTGACTGATTTCGAGGATATTGCAGAATCTCTCCATATTTGCTCCCATTCTGTGGAGGTTATTGATACACTAAAGTCCTGTTCCCACTTGCTCTGAGTCTGAAAATGGGGATTTAAGATGAGTCATCATCTTATATGGACTTGAGACAGTGCCTCTTCTCAATGCTTAAGAAATGAAATGTTTATCTTTTTTCATAATCATAATTAAAAAATTGTTTGAGAAATTTTGAGGATATCGATTTTAATTGGGCATACTGTAAGAATGGGGTTGGATCCAAATCATATCTCCTTCTAATCTCCTTTAAAGAAATCAATTCCCCATTTTCCACTATCTGGGATATTTCTGTGATATTATATTGTTGCCATACATGGTTCAAAAGTGGATTCCCTGCAGCTCTGAAAGCTGTGTTACACCATATCGGAAAAGTAGGTAAAGCTGTTTTTGTGATCTTGAGAACTTTTTTTGGGAGAATGTTCATCTTCAAAACTTCATCTCTGCCTTGCCATTGTCCTCCTGCCTTCTTATATTATTGGATAGAAGCTGACCTAGGTGGGAACCATCTGGGTCCAAATGAGTTATGTTGGATACTACTTTTTCTAGGACTTGATACATTTTTTGCTAAAAGTTTATAAGCATTATAAAGCAGGCTCAGTGGTGAGAAGTTGTTCACATCAAGATGATCTTTCCCAGGTTTTGGCAGTAATGACATTATGACTGTCTGCATTGTTGTTGGCATCATTTGCTTTTCTATGATATCATTATATAAACGAAGAAGAAGAGGTGTAATTTCCTTTATGAAACATTTATAAAATTCGAAGGTGTAGCCATCACTACTTGGAGGCTTAGCATTAGATAGCCATTTAATAGAGTTCTGGATTTCTAGCTCTGTGAAAGTTACTCCCAATGATTCAATTTCCTGTTCCTTTAGCTTTGGTAAGGGAATTTTCTGTTTTGCTGTTCAGCTATTTATTCTGATTTTTTCACTTGAGAGTAAAAATCTTTAAATATGTCATTGGTAGCATCATGATCAACTATAATGTTGCCACTGCAATCCTTTATAGCCATGATCTGGTGCTTCTGTTCGGGTTTTTTCAGCTGACATGCAAACATTTTTCCTGCCTTCTCCCCATTTTCAAAATATTTCCTTCTAAGTTTATGTAATGAAAAGGCAGATTCCTAGTGTATCATTGCCCGAACCAAGAGTAGTTCCTGTGCAAGTGAATTCTTTTTGCGTCTTTCACATATCTGAACTTGAGTTCCTTAAGCATAGATAAATAGATAACAACTCCTCTTCCCTTCATTACCTAACTTTGTTCTTATATGAAGAAAAAGTAATAATCCAATAATCCAGCAGGTTTTAAAGGTCTCCCATACTTTCAGGTTGGAGATCTCAGGGTTCATGTTTCGCTTGATAAATTCCTTGATCCTCTTTTGTGTTCAAGTTACAAAGTTATTATCTTTTCATAAAGAATTATTGAGACACCAATTCTTAAAATTCACTTTCTTCCTAAAATTGGGGCATAAGGTTACTGATACTGGAGCTTGATCTAGAATAATAATGTTATGTATGACTGTGTCAACAATAATCTCCAATAAAAAGTTACGAGGTACGACAAGGTGGTCTATTCTAGAATAGAAGTTATGTGAGTTTGAAAAGAAAGAATATTCTCTTGAAAAATGCAGGTAAAGAATTATACCCAATAAGATGAATAAATTCATAATGTCCTATCCATGATAGTCCGTTGTAGACATTATTAAGTATGACTGACAAACCAGACTGAGACCAAAAATTAAATAGTGTCTAACACCCTTTATAGACAAGTTTAAGCTTAGGTGAATGAAACAGTCAGGGGAGGCGAGGCGATCGCTATGACATTCTAGAAGCAAAATAATTTTCCTCAGAAACTGATAAGGACTTAAGAAATCTACATCCCGGAATTTAGAAAAATTTGCCTTATTTGAGGAAAAGGCCTTGATCAAAAAACAGCAGATTAAACCTAAAGATCACTGAAGTCTCGGTAAAGAAATCATTGTTGTCATTCAGAGTCGTTTACGGCAGTCCCGCAGATCTTTCCGTGCCTCTTCAGGTGTATTGTAGATCAGCTTCTCGCTGTCTACGGTCATGATGCAACGATGGGATGATGGCAGGATGGGATTCATATTTGTATAAACCATTTGAGATCGGATTCTTTCCCTTTTCATTGTATTTGCACGAACCTTATTCTTTTATTTTAATGTACGTGTGGATTATTATTATTATGGATTATTATTTCTTAATTTCGAAATTATTCTGTCCTGTGTATGTATGCATGTGTGTATATATATGTATGATGTGTTTGTGTGTATGTGTATATATACATATATATAAATGTGTGTGTTTGTGTGTGTGTGTGTGTGTGTGTGTGTGTGTGTGTGTGTGTGTGTGTGTGTGTGTAATCATCACTTTAGGCACACTAAATGAATGTGGGATATGCCATATACTGATGCATTTGTTGTACGATTTTTCAGGGGATTTGTTATCCTTGGATGACTCTTGTTACAACTTCATTGGAGCTCAGCACCAATGATTTTATGTAGGGTAGTGGTGAAATCCCATAATTTTAAATATGGCACTATTTGTTTAGCAATTATCAGGTGAATGTGAGGCCACTATAACTTCACTAACAAAGTGAAGATAATTATTGGATTATGATTTGGCCTAAAAAATCTATCTCAATATTTTTGCCTCAATCCCTTAAGTATGCATATGAATCTGATATCCTTTAACTCTTCTTGCAGCGTAATAAAGCAGAGATGCATGAGCTGACCGTGGGACAGAAGGTGATATGCAAGCACAAGAATGGCCGCTACTACCAGTGTGATGTGGTGCAGCTGTCTAAGGAGACGTTCTATGAAGTCAACTTTGATGATGGCTCTTTCAGTGATAATCTCTTCCCTGAAGATATTGTGGTAAGACTTGGCGGTTTATCTTAAAAATACACCCACATATTATGTAATTTGGTAGCTTCTGACTAAAATCGTTTTTGGATTATCATTGCAGTTCACGACAACACGTGTTACTGTCTGATTTCTGATTTTTCTGTACAACAAGGACTCCATTCGTACTTATACTATTCTGACTTGTTTTTACATAGTGTAGATAAGATCCTAAATTCTTTAATGGTGGCCTCTTCTTATGTAATACACAGCCAGCATAAGAACCATTAGCTTTGATATTTTAAGTACTGTTCAAATATCATTGTGGATGAAAGTTATACCTTTCTTCACCTTGCTTAAAAAATCTGTATTTTTTCTGCTAGAGCCGAGACTGCACTCATCTTGGACCCCCACCTCAGGGTGAAGTTGTTCAGGTGCGATGGACTGATGGCCTGGTGTATGGAGCCAAATTTGTGGCAGCTCATGCCATCCACATGTACCTGGTAAGATGGACTGTTGGTTTGTACCAGTATTATTAGTATTGTAATACTGGTATTGTATAGTTACGTTAATCCGAGTAAAATAAATTTGTGACAAATTCCCGTACCAGAGATTACGTCTGAGTTAGAGACTACCTTATAGATTGAAAGAGAGTGAGACTCCACACCTCTATTTTTGTCTGCGCACTTTTCAGACTTGTTGCAGAAAACACTTATCTCTGTTATGAATGCAAAGCTGATGAGGGAAATTCCAAATTATGAAAAAAATTTAACTTATGACAAAAAGTTAAAGTAAAACACAATATATCTCAAATGATTCACTGTGTTCAGTGTTTTCTGAGATCAAATGAAAAACACAGTTTTACGGATAACATTTCCTAACCATTGGTTCTATTTGGTTCAAATTTGGTGCATATGAATCGACTTGAGGAGATCCATCGTAGAAATAGCGTATTTTACTCTAGTAGTTTATATTCTACTCATTAGGGGGAGCATTTTTTAAAAAAAACGCTTTTCCTGACAACTCAAAAAATATTTCATAAATCACTTTCAAATTGTATACCTTAATAGACCGTATTACGAGAAAGAAGGGGGCTGAGTCTGCAAAAGGTCGGTTGTAGAGCTTTGACACTAGGGGTATCTTTATCAGCAAAAGCATTTTGGCAATCGGGCATCGATCTGATTTTGTCCAAATTTGAGACATATGATTGGATCCGAGGAGATCTATCTTTTATTCATTGTATTTTACTTTCATATATCATATTTTATTCACTAGCGGGAGATTTTTTCAAAACAAAACAATTTTTACAACATAAATTCGTAAACCGTTGGTTTGATTCTGATTATATATATCATATTTTACTCTAGGGGCGACGGTGGCTCAGTTGGTAAAGCGGTCGTGCACTTGCTCCCA
>JBBDHG010000019.1:21517500-21547500 GCA_037951165.1 Lophius americanus | reverse complement strand
GATATTCTTGTCATTTGAATCTGATATCCCTACTGTAGCTTTAAAACATGTTGTGTTTTTTTTTTTTTTTTTTCGGGGGGTTCTCTTTAGATTCATGGTTTAGTTTAGCATTCATTTTTATAGCTTTTTTTTGTGGGTTGAGATGACCATTTGCATTAATACAGAAATTTGATTATTTGTTAGTTTTTTACCAAGATGTGAAACTGATGTTGGAGTAATAATAATTTCTTTTGACACATTATGGACAATAGTAGAAAACTGTATTTCAAGAACCCCTGGAGCTTACCGGTACAACATTTTCCTAATGCATGGTGAAACAGATGGAAACAATATAATATACATTCCCTTATTTTGTAAAACTGAATATAGCTTTCATATGATGACTTTTTGTTATCTGCCCTTTTATTTAGGTGCATTGAGAAATGAACCCTTGTGTCACACAAGAGTCTCGTACTGCAGACGTTGATGGTGTAAGCTGTTAAATATTATTTAATGTTATGCTTTTTCCCCAGTATACAAATTAAACTTAAGGAAACCATTCATATTTTAAACTCTTTATACTCAAAGCTGTGCGTTTAGGTTGTGAGAACATTTCAGTCATGTATTGCCAATAATAATCACATTGTCATAAGTCTGTTTAGAATAACATTTATAAAATCTCATGGAATTTGTTACCCTGCTTCTTGGCCAAGCTCATTGATCACATTGTACTCTTTATCGGACCAAGGTTGCGTTCGGATGTCATCACCGTTCAGTGGACATCTTTTTGTTGTCGTGTGAGACTCCAGACAGTAATTAAAAAATGTTGTAGCTAGTGGTTGCCAATTCAGAGACCCTATTATTAGAGTTGTACAAAGGAGGGATTTTTTAAATTCTATTTTGTTTTGCAAAATATATCTGTATTTTCAAGAAAAATCTTTATAGTTCAAATGTCATGTAATCTATTTTTAAATCCGATGTGTTCATCATGGAGATGAGCTGCCTGGCTGAAGACAGACAATAGAACTTTGAGGTTATCTTTAAAGTATTTTTGAAATTTATTTGTTTCTTCAGTTAAGAAATTTGCTTCATCATTATGTACCTGTATTAACTATGGGGTTTTAGATTTCTTCAGTGTAGAACAGTGGTGAAATGCATCCCAGGACTCAGACATTCATCAGTCAGCAATGACATGTAAAACCACCTGCCAAATATTGGTAGTGGAAGCTTTTCTGTGGGGTTAGGTAACACTAAGTTGCCTTCTCTCTCCACAAGCATATATGAGGTTTGGTTACGATCTTTCCCAGAACAGGACTACCAAATAAGAAACTTCAGGTCTGGATATGCTCTGACACAGCACTATTTGGCTCAAGTCATACCCTTTGAATAGTAATTTTTCCTGCTTCCAAAACATCAGCTTCATGACAGAATGTTACCTTCTTGCTTAATGTATATCCACCGCTGACGTATATCCAAGTGCCATTGTAACAAAATTTTGTTATTCAAACATCACCTGCCAGTAGTTTTAATATAGCAGATCTATGAAATTCATGTCAAAGGTTTGGCTATGTCTACTAATTCATAGATTTTTCTATATTTTCTGTAATGAAGGACAGTACTGAAGAGATCAAACTATGAAATAACATGGAATGATGTGCATGACAAAAATGTGTTAAAATGTTTTGTAATTCAGATTCTTAAAATTAGCAACTGTTTACCTTGATGAGAGCTTCCCACACTATTGGTATTATCCTAACCAGCTTCATAGGATGTCACCTGGAATGCTTTTTTATTAAATGTGTGCTTTTTCAAAAGTTAATGTAATTTCTTACCTTCCTGATTTGTTTTGAGACCATCAATTGCGTTGAGGCAATGTTTGCAAACCGGACATAAAGAGAAGTTCATCTGAACTATCAGCCATGAAAGCGTTTTATTCTCAGAGTATATAAGTATATATTTCATTCCATGATTTATCGGAATGACGTTCTCAGACTGCACGTCTCAAAAATCATGCACTGGATATCACCCACATCCAAGCTTTTTGGGGGGTTTATTTAATGCAGAAATTTCTTCTACAACGTCGATTGATATCTGATGATAAAGCTACTGAAAAATTAGCCCCTGAATTGAATATGTTTGCAACCAAAGGAAGGTATAATAATCGACATATCTGCCATCCACAAAAGATTTTACGGTGTCAGCCGTCCAATCAAGACGTTCTGGATGCCATGTAGCTCGTTCTGGCTCAGTTGGAGTTTGGGGAATCCTGAAGATGTATGAAATTCCTATATTTTTTCCAGTGCACTTAGTGCTCATAAGTGAAAATAAAATCTGTTCAATATCATTCCGCCACCTTTTACACACTATTAAGAGCATATGCCGTACAATTGTAGATACATTCACTCAGACAGAGGTTATCTCCTATGTCCGTTTTCTCTATTTCTTCGATGAAGCTGCGTTTTCCCTTTTTTTTGTGTATGAACTTTTAGTTTTCGTGGAGCATGTCTCTGAGCTCTTAGGCAGTTCCTTTGACCTCATTGGTCAACTTTTGCTCTGATAAGCATTGTCAAATGTATGACCTTGTATTTTCCAAATATGGAACATGTCCAATCGACTTGATTGGTGGACTCAAATCCAGATCTGAATACTTATGTTCAAGTGATTCTTCCGACGGCACACTGACTAGTACAGTGGCCTCACAGCAAGAGGGTTCCAAGTTCAAATTCACCATGAATATCACCTATTACCAAGGCACTCGTACCCACTACAAGGTTCAGTCCTATCTCTGCCTTTTGAAATCTGGATTTCCAATGGCATAGAAAAATGTTTTTAAAACATATAAAATCAAACCTATTTAAAATTACAGATGCTGAGACCATTGCACATGCTTTTATTATTTCATTCCTTCATTATTGTTTCAGCCTTTTTGCTTTTCTCAACAAAAAAACTGAAAACACTAGGTGGTACAGTACTCAGCTGCCAGGATTTTAACCAGGGCCAAGATCCATGATCACATCACTCCAGTATTAGCTTCACTACACTGACTCCCTGTTTGTTTTAGGATTGATTTTTAACTACTTATCGATTACTTTCAAGGCTCCTAATAACCTGACCCAGATTACATTTTGGATCTTTAATCTCTAAGTAGTTTGATATCCTCAGCCAGAGGTCTTTATTACTTTCCAGAGTCTCATCTGAATCCTAAAGGGGACAGAGCCTTTCCATCGGGGCTCCAAGGCTTTTGAAAGATCTGCCTGATCATTCAAGTCTTGTATCCAAACTTACTTTTACTGACCGGCTTTTCCCGATTTTACCTTAGCCCTGTACCCATTGACTATTTGGTTAAATCTTTTTTGTTGTCATGTTTTTATCTTATATTTTTATTGATTGATTTTGCACCAGCTTGTGAGGTTGTAGTTAAACAGCTGGCAATATTGATCAGTTACTCTCCACATCATTCCGACTAAACAATGTTATGTAACCATTTATGTTTATAGTCAGCTCAATCACTCAGAAGCTTTCCAACTTAAGCAGCATTCACATTTATGTGTGGCAGAGGCTACATTTCATAACATCCTCTGCTCATCAGGACTGAAAATAATTTATATAGCCGATCGCACTCAAATTGAACTGGCATTGGGGGGATATTGGGTCTCAGTAAACTGTTATCCAGAGTTTTTGTCTCAAGTCGCTTTGTACATCAGTGCAAAGTTTAAATGTGGATAGCTAATGTTAGCATGCTAACTAATGATCTAAATCCAAACAGGAAAGTTGCATCTTAATCCCTACAGTTGCTTCTCTAATTAAGGTCTCCAAGGGTAACCACGTGTAAAATGAGACATTAGAAAGGTAGGGATAGACCTCTATACCTGTGGTAATTGATTCATGCAAAATTGTCATTGACGGAGAGATGCATTCAAAAGTCAATTGGCTATGTTGTTTGAGTTTTGTTTGTTGATATTGGCACTCTCTTTTAACGAATCCACAAAAAATAATGACACTTTAAGTCAAAGGCAAAATGCTGGCATTCAGCTGTGAGTGTGTTTTTTACTCTGGACATCAGATTGAACTGCAGAGTGATTGTTGTCGATAAACAGTACTGTTCTCAAATTAAACCTGACTGATGTTTGTGCTAGTCATAGACTAGCTGAGGGTAATGGTATGGTAATAAATTATTTTAAGCATTTGCATTCCATATATACATACATACATAATACGTATAGAACTAATGGTGATTGTCTTGAGGGATTGTAAGGATACTTAAAGCGGACTTGAATTTAACTGAGACTATAAGGATTCATACAGGTCTAGGTGAAAGAAGCTTGATTTCAAATGCATGGATTCATTTTTAATATCTTTGAAATTCCTCTGCCATCTGTAGAAGACAACTATAAGAAACATTTTATCCGACTTTACTGTCAGCACTGCTGGCAGCGAGTGCCTCAGCTCAGCTATTAGAAATATATAAAGTATGTATCCATTTATTATTTAATATATTTCCTTGGACCTGGTCTGGCTTTTACCATTACGCCACAATTAAAACCCAACCAACTTATCCTTCTCTTTGTGTTAATTTAATGTCAAGGAAAAATCTTTCTATACTCTGGCAGAATTGCAGTTAAAGCCAGTGGGAGGCAATACTTTTTAGTCAATTTTCATCAAGACATGCTTCTTATATGCCACAGTATATATTTTTAGTAATATTTTTGTATAAGTAGATAAATATGACTTATAATGTTTGTTATTGAATCTACATTTTGGCAGAAAATAAATACCTATTTGGTCCAGACGTCTATTCTTGGAGCTCTGCATAGCACATAGGGGGTGCTGGCACTACTATCATTATCTCAAGGACATATCTGTGTTCTCTGGTGGGGCACCCATTGAAAAAAAAGATAAGGCATGGTTGTTGTGGCACTGTTTTCCAACAATAGAAGATTTGATCTAATAGTTTTTCTGCACGGTTGCTCATCCATTCTGTTGAAATGTGAACAAAATAGCAAATACACCCCTCCGACAACCGCCACCTCATCGTGGTGGAGGGGGTTGAGTAGTGCCAGTGATCCTAGGAGCTGTGTTGTCTGAGGCAATTTGCCCCTGGTAGGGTCTCCCATAGCAAAGAGGTCCTAGGTGAAAGGTCTGAAAAAGAGCGGTCCCCTGATGAGAGGAAAAATCAAGGACTCGAGTACCCCTACCATGGAACCAGGCCTGGGGTAGGGGCCCACCAGCGAGCGTCTTGTGACCGGGCCTTCAACCACGGGGTCCTGGCCGGGTTAAGCCCGAAGCAGGGACATGGGTCCGTCCTCCCGTGGGCCCACCACCCACGGAGGAATCTGCAGGGGTCCGGTGCATTGTGGATCGGGCAGTAGGAAAAGGCAGTGGCCATGGCGATCCAATCCCCAGCTACGGAAGCTGACGGTGGGGACATGGAATGTCTCCTCACTGATGGGGAAGGAGCCGGAGCTTGTGCGAGAGGTACCGACTAGATATAGTCGGGCTCACCTCTATGCACAGCTGGACCCTGCCTTCTCGATGGGGGCCGGACTATGCTGGAGTTGCTTTAGGTGAGAGGTGGAAGGCAGGCGTGGGTTTACTCACAGCTCCCCAGCTCTCTGCCCATGTATTGGAGTTCGCCCCAGTGGATGAATGGGTTGCTTCCCTGCGCCTTCGGGTTGGGGAACGGGTCCTGACCGTTGTGTGCGCTTATGCGCAAAACAGCAGTTCACAGTACCCATCCTTTCTGGAAACCTTGGAGCGGGTACTGGAAAGCGCCCCAACTGGGGGTTACACCCTAAGTGATCGACTTTGTAGTCGTATCAGCTGATCTGCAGCCGCATGACACTAGGGTGGAGAGCGGATCTGAGCTGTCAACTGATCACTGCCTGGTGGTGAGTTGAATGAGATGGCCGGGGAGGAAGCTGAACAAACCTGGTAGGCCCAAACGAATATTGAGGGTCTGCTGGGATCGTCTGGCCGTGGACCCTGTTAGGATGGTCTTCTCCTCTCACCCCCGGCAGAGCTTCAACCACATTCCGGAGGTGGCCGGGGACATGGAAACCGAGTGGTACATGTTCCGTGCTGCCATTGCCGAGGCGGCTGCTGGGAGCAGCGGTCACAAGGCTGCCGGTGATAGTCGTGGCGGTAATCCTGCCATCAGGTTGAAGAAGGAGTCATACAGAGCATGGCTGGCCTCCTGAAGCAGCTGACAGCCACTGCAGGCCAAGCGACACGCAGCAGTGGTAGTCACGGAGGCAAAAACCCCGTCGTGGGAGAAGTTTGGCGAGACCATGGAAGAAGAGATTTGTCAGCCCAGAAGAAATTTTTGCAAACTGTCCGGCATCTCGGGGCAATATGGTCATTCGTCATCTCTGTCTGCAGGAAGGTGGGGAGGTCCTGACCTCCACTGAGGGAGTTTATGGGCGTTGGAAGGAATTCTTTGGGGATCTCCTCAATCCCACCAACACCTATTCCCAGGAGGAACCAGTGCTGGATGACTTGGAGGTGGGTCGGCTCTTCACTCGGGCTGTTGAACAACTCTGCGGTGGCGGCGCCCCGGAGGTGGACGAAATCCGCCCTGAGTATCCTAAAGCTCTGGATGTTGTAGGGATGTCATGGCTGACACGCCTCTGCAACATTGCGTGGTCATCGAGGGTCTCTGGTGTGACCGATTGGGGTGTAGGTTCCCCTTTTCAAGAACTATGAGGGATCACACTCCTCCGCCTCCTTGGGAAGGTCTATGCCAGGGTACTGGGGAGGAGAGTCCGTTCGATACTCAAATTTCGGATTAAGGAGAAACAATGCAGTTGTCCTCCTCGTGGATCTGAAGAAGGCTTACGACCGTGTCCATTGGGGCATCCTTTTGGGGGTGCTCCGAGAGTTTCGAGTGGATGGCTCACTGCTACTGGCCGTCTAATCTCTGTACTTTCCGAGTGAGAGTCTAGTTCGCATTGCCTGCAGTAAGTCAGACTTGTTTCCAGTTGAGGTTACACTCCACTAGGGCTGCCTTTTGTCACCAATTCTGTTCTTAATTTTTATGGACAGAATTTCCATACCTTTTTCCATACATTACCTAGAAAAAGGTTGAGTGCTCACTCCGGGTCGGGGATGAGATAACATCTCTCGGCTGGCTTGGGAATGCCTTCGAATTCTCCCAGAGGAGTTGGTGGAAGTGGCTGGGGAGAGGAAAGTCTAGTCTTCCCTGTTGAAACGGCTGGGTTCTTTTCGTTTGAAAACCCAGCAATTCTCACACGAAAAAGCACTTGGCGACCGTAAAAATAAAATACTGTCTTTTAACAGACATACTTCTTGAACAGATGAAGTATGTCAAGGTGGCCACCCAAGGTCTGCATTAAGAGACTGAGAGGGAAAGACAAAATAGTGAAGGGGGGCTGACACACTACTACTAAGTAAGACAGCCCGTTTCCTGGCAATCTCCTGCAGCATTATCTCCACTCTGTAACTGCAGTTTCTTTTGAGTCCAGTTCAGTTCCACAGTCTTTATACTTTGCTTAAATTTTTCTGTACATTTTCTCAATTTTTCCTCTCCTCTCATATAGCGATACTTAAATCGCTATATAAGTAATGGACTGCACTTATATAGCGATTTTCTAGTCTGCTCAACTACTCAAAGTACTTTTTACATCACAAGCCAGCATTCACCAAATCGTACAGTGATGATAGATGCTGCCATGTAAGGCGCCACATGCTCATCAGGAACAGTAATCACACACCAATGGAACAGACACTGGAGGCAACCTGGGGTTCAGTATCATGCTCAAGGACACTTCAACATGTGGACCGCAGTGGCCAGGGATTGAACCACTGACCTTCAGATAAGTTGAAAACCGCTCTACCAACTGAGCCACTGTCACGGCTCAGATGTTGCCTGACTGTGTTAATGTGATAACTCAATAACTATTTTCTGGATCATTTTCAAATGTTAAACCCTGGTAGACCCTGCAAGGAAAAACTTTAGCAAAAGTCGATTGTAAACATATTGTATTGTTCTGACACAAGGGTAAGCCTTGTTTCCAAAAGTTTTTGGGCCATCATTTACTCAACCATTGGTCTGTATAGTCTAATTTTGGCGCTAATGAATGAAATCCAGGATATCTAACTTGTCTTCATATTTTAGTCAATAGAGGGAGGTTTTTTTTTTCTACTACTTTAGCTATTTGTTCTCACCTTTACAGGTACTAAGGAGAAACTCTGAAGTGCCCGTAAACTTTTAAAATATTCATCTCGGCTGCAAATTGAGAAGGTGTCATGAAGTGCAGTCTGCAGGTATTCCGTTGTGCTATTTACATAGCTCAAACCCAGAAACCATTTCCATGTTTAAGAACTAATGGGACAATGTCAATAATTAATACATGAAAGCTTTTATGATAATAACTATAATTATAATTATAGAGCTTTTGCAAACAATTACAACAGGAATAACCTTTTAGAAGGATTTCATTCTTTAAGGATAAGTGCCCATGTAAGCCTACTTAGATTTGCAGCTGGCAAATCGGCAGCTACTGCATGATGCTATCATGCCAATATGGACCAAAATCTCTGAGGATTTTTACCAGCACCTGGAAACTTGAATCTATGCAACAAAGAATTAAGGCAGTTCTGAAGAGAAAATGCTGTCCATTGTATCATTGGCTTGGCAACTTATTGAATGGACTCTTGACTTAAATGACAAGAGTCCATTCAATCTTTGTCTGTTTTTTTTCAATTCGAGGAATCTATAGCTGTATGATATTCTTTGATTTTCTGTCTCTACTTCTTTAACTGTCTTTCCTTTCCTTGATGGACTTTCCTCAACCTAGATGTTATTTCTATTATTTTACTTCTTATAACTTACTCTAAACCCGAATTTTATTTGAAATTTGAATGTATATTGTCATTGATTATCTTTTCAGGTTTTCTAAAAACAGGTTCTTATAACTATATAACATCAAATATTGTGCAAGAGAATGCTCAGAATTTGTGCCTACAAATGAAAGCATGATAGTGAGCATACTATTGCAAATGATAATAATACTGTGAAGTAATTTTGCACATGAAAATAAACTTATGAATAAAAGTAAATGTAACCAATTAGATTATTTAAAAAAAAAATTCTGCTTATTTCTTCTTTGACTTTCCGCTGTTCCTTGCAGGTTCGCAACAGCAGACCATAATTACTGCTGGAAGCAGGGACGTGTGGTTAGGAGAGACAGGTAAGGTTTCATCAGGAACAGGAATAAAATAAATATTTATATTTGTCTACTGATATATGCTTCAAATGTAATTTCTGTATAATTCCAATCATTTCATTAATGTTTTGATCAAAATCGCTGAATTTGCGTATTTCCTTTTCAAATAGAGAGGAGACACATGAGATGAGGCAGCTATGAGCTGAGCCTCATCTCAGATTGTTCAATCCCTCATAAACTGGGTTGAGCGTGTGCTTTTTGCTATCTTACTGTTTGTAACCAATATAATGTTTTTAGACACTTTTATTGTATGTAGGACAAATAATATTAGTGTCTAAAACATCACATTGGTAATGTTTTAGACACTTATATGTCTAAAAATGTCTGTGGACTCCAGTTTGTTGGATAACGCCGCTAAAAATGCCAACTTAACCATTAGATAAGTTAGAAACTTAACATTAGTTAATTCTAACCAAAGAAGACCACTGTTACTGATATGTAACATGGGTTAAATATATGCATAAGGTTTTTTTAAGTTGCAGTGCATTTGCCTCTGTTGTCCATCGTAAGTCTCTATGAAAGTCAAAGGTATATTGATAGGTTAGGTTAACTTACACTTATCAATATTGCACTTGCAATATGATTAAGGCAGCAAGGAGTCTACTACTGTAACCAATATAAAAGTACTGCCCTATATAACACATCATACAGTGTAATCACAGACTCAGTCAGTGACAGTTGATTGAATGAGTGAATAGATTGAATATAATGGGTGAGTGAATGAATATTAGAATGAATATAATATAAGAATGAATGCAATTCAATTGATTATCTTATAACCGTAAATTATAAGATAAATTATAAATCTTATAATTGACGATTCAAATTTTAAATCCTAAATTATTAAAGCTTTTATATTAGAGAAATACACAAATATAATTCTATCTTGCTCTTCCTTTTTCAGATATTCTTACAATGAATGTATATGAATGTATTAACTATTAAGCTTTGATTTGATGGACATGCAATTTCTAAATGTAAACTTAAGCAGCCATATGTGTGGATTATATCAATTCAATGACAATTCATAATTGCATTAAATTAATATTGTTTAGTTAGCTGAATAATTAGGATATTTTCAACATTAACACAGAATTCTGAAAAACACTAAACACTACATTTGGAGAAACACATTTTCAGCATAGTGGCACATTTAATAAATCAACATAATGATAAATTGAATTAATCATATTACCGTTAAACTATAATAAAGTCTAAAATAAACATGTTGATGCACTCCGAAGGCTCTTAGTAGCGGAGCCCGAGAGTTATATCCAATTACTACCTCTCTTGAAATACAGAGTTTTGAAAACACTTAAGACAATCATGCATAAAGAACGTCAATAAAGCCAGCAAAGCTAATACGATTTCTTGCTTCTTAGTGAAAAAGACAAAAATTTACACTCCGAAGTTGACTCAAATTTTAATCTCTTGCTACATCAGTAACATCTGTTTTGTACGGTAATGGTAGCTTAATCTCTGATTAACAAAGCTTTTACCAATGTGTTAAAAGAAGGGTTATTTGACTTGAGTCTATAATCAGACTGAGCTACACTCATGCTAAAGGGCAAACAGCACCTGGTAATCTAACCCGCACTGTATCTTAGAACCCATTATTATTGATTATGATTATTATGATTATTATGATTATTAGTAATTATGATTACTCACAAAATGATTATTTTGTGAGTCTCTCCGGGCTCAGAAGATTTTGGTCGAAAAATGGATCCAATTAAATTTCTTCACAATCTTCATATATGGTACAGCTCTAAGGCATCAAAAATTGAATCAAATTAATTTGGACAACGTATTCTAAAATTTGTATCTATTATATGTAAGAAAAGATTGAAAAAGTTATTTTGTCTGTCGTTTATTTAGGAAATTACTGTAACTGTTTATTGTAGAACTCCTATTTTACTGTACATTACCACAAATAAAGGGAGTTATACACATATTTATGATTTTAAATATTTAGTAAAAATTAGAACATAAATATACGTCTACCTATTGTCATAAGCGATATCATTTTCTAATCGGGATGCTAAGATGCTATCCGTAATATCGGTTTCAATCACAAGTGAATGAAGTTCGCTAACCCACAGTCAATAATAAGTTGTAGTTATTGCTAGGAGTGACTTATGTGAAGGGTGAATTGAAGGGTCCACATTCAAATTCCAACGCATTATGCACACTCATTCACACTTACTTAAATCCCTGAAAAGTCCACGATATTATGGAATTTTCATTACCGCTGCATTTGCCACAGATTGGTTGTGTTAATGCGATAGCTAAAAAAATATTTCTTGGATTAAGCCCTTCATAAACCCATAGACCTCAGTGCGAGAAAAAACGTCACTGATTTTTGGAAAGGTCGATTGTATATTTCTGATTCTGAGGAGGGTCCCTATCTTAAAAGATACCCCTTTACCGTTTCGGTAAAAGAAGGAAGACTTTCTTTCCTGTTCTTTTGGACACAGTAAGCATTACTCGAACATAAGTCCTCTGTTTAGAGAACTATGTTTAAGTAAAGCTTTTGGGACCAATTATTGATTCAACAACATAAAACTGTTATTTTCTTTCTTTCTATCTCAACAAGTGGAATTATCTTACTAAAATGAGAGATAGATACATTTAATTGTATCCTGCATCTTCTTAAGGCAACTTTTTCTTAGAATTAGATTAAATTGTTCTATCATTGAATAAGAGTCACTTAGAGCATACTTTCTCACAGTACTGAAAAGAAAGGAGCAACCACAACTTTTATATAACAACTTTATTAACATCAATATTTTTTTGAAATGTTTCTCTGATTTTAGCCGTACAATGCAGATTTTAAAAATTTTGACTCACATTTTGTTCGATTATGAAATCATTGGATGTTTCAGTAGGTTGGCTGGTAGGTCCAAGGTTCCATCAGAAAAAAAAACAACCATATGCAATTGTAGCTATCTTTGCTCCATTGCAAAGTTGTTATGCAATGGTGCATTTCAACTTTTTTAGGGAATATTTAATGTTTAGCAGGTGACCTGCTAGACCTCCTTAACAACAGCATAGCATATGCCTCCATTTACCATTTATATATGTTAGACAAGATCTTATCTCAATCTCACAGATATTCCAGGGAGTGGAGACAGCCCTTTCAGCTCACATTATTTGGGTGTTGGAACTCTGGTAGCATTTGACATAAATACAACCACTTAACAAAAATTCTTAAGAATAGGCTGTGTGTGTTTAGTTTACCTGAGTGAGGAAGTGGGAACAACACCGCAGAGTCTTAAAACAGCTTTATATTTATTGTATTGGAATGCTAAAAAACCCAAAGGGCTTTAAGAAAGTTGGTCAACAGTTTTCCTGTCATTATTTATTATTACATGTCAGAAGTTTTTCAGACATGAGTAGTTTTTTCTCATTTATACACCTTATGCTGCATTTCACAACTTTGTCTGTTTATTGAATAGCTATAAACATAATCATTATTTGCAGCTGTCAATATATGGCACAAATAATATCCTAAGCGCTACTAATAATCATGAAAAGATATTTTAAAACCATATTTTTAAAAATGCCCATTAAGACATTTGCCGGTTAGTGTGGTAACAAAATAAATTCTAAATATTCACAGCAACTTGTTAATGATGAATATCCATTAAAATAAGAAAAATACTTTCGCTTGCAGAGGATGCAAAATTGTGGAGTGAAAGGAGTGTTAAGTCAAAAAAACAGGAAGAAATTTGTCTAGTCATTTAAAGTTAGTTTTTGTTTCAGAGCAAGGAGGTTAAGATGTCTCCTCTACTCTTTTTTCCCATACCCTGCTGCAGTGAACTCTTCATCAGTCTTTCTGTCAACCTGTCATCAGGCTGCAGAAACCGAAAGAGTTGGAAAATGTAGCCGAGAGGATTCTCTTCTGAGAATCTCTGGGAGGAATCATGTTGCAGAGTGATCAAAACTGCCCAAGTACTCCGAAGCAGCGAAGTAGCACAGATGGTATTGTTCCTAAAGAAAAAATAAACCTCTTGTCAGTTTTTGGATGGGAAATGATAAAAAAAAAAACAGCAGTGAAACGTATTACAGGCTAGAGCTGCTGATTACATTCGGCAGTTTATGTAATTTTGGGCGAATGCAAATGAAAATTAGATCTACACTATCGTCCACGACAGAAATGGAATATCCCTGAAAAGCCCTGACTACACTTTGTTACAAAAGAAAGTCTATCGTTTGAACTCCTCCAATTAAATATGAAGCTATAAAGAAAAGATCCCCCTAGTGGGTAAAATATGAACTAATAGATTAAAATACAATGTGAACAAAATGGATCTCCACAAGGGATGAATGATCTGCAGCAGTGGCGATGATGATTCTATAATTTTCCTGATAGAATTAGCCAAAGGCCAACTCTACAACCGTCCCTCACCAACAAATGAACTAAATAGATAATATAAAATGAAATATGTCAAACTAAAAGAATATGTTATTTCATTGTCTGAATTCTAGTATTCTATTTCTAGTTTCAGTAATTTAAGTTTATCAATAATGATCTTTCTACAGTGCATGATTAGACAACAAAAGCCTAAAAAATTCTTCAAATCTCTTTGAACAAGCTATCTACCTTCAAAAAACCTACGTTTATTATTGGCACAAGATTTGGACAATTATAAGAAATTATTATTTTATTTATGTAGCATTTTACAACAAATATTACACATTATAAAAGGGAATTGCAAGTGATTAAAAAAAGAAGACTTCCAATGGAGACACACTGAATTTTATTATTTTCTTGCACCGGAGCGTGTCGGGATCTTCTCTGTTATAACAGATCTGTCCGTAATTAACCCATATATCTACGAAAGACAACTGAGACTCAAGACAAGAGTTTTCTTCAACAATGACTAATAACTTTACATTTAATTTGAGAAATTCAATAATCCTGATTGAATTTCACAACACATGGGAAAAGTGGGCTTTTCAGAAATAAATCTTTGCTGTCAGTGACAAAAGCGTATGTCTAGTTGTACCTGCAATGGTAAGTTTATAATACCTCTGTCTGTACCATGGCCAGTCTCTGAGTTCTCAGTGTCTTCACGGTCTGGAAGAGGTCAACCACAGCCTCATACCTCATCCTTTCCAAGATGATGCTCAGTGTAATGAACACACCAGTCCGTCCAACACCATCACTGATTTGATACACACACACACACACACACACACACACACACACACACACACACACACACACACACACACACACACACACACACACACACACACACACACACACACACACAAATACATTATTAGAGCATTTAAACTCAAAACACCTCAGCTTGTTACACAAAAGTTTTCACGCCTCTGTGTTCCTTTCTCCCTCTGTGCCTGTCTTGTGATTGGTGATCATGCTCACCTGTGTTTCCCCATAGCTGTCTCGTTATGTCTGTGTATAAAGTCTGTCCTTACCTTCCCTTCTGTGCATGATGTCCTCTTGTCGTCAGGTGTTCCAACCCCTCCCAGTGTATTGTAAGTAACCTCCAGTTTTTCTGTCCCTGTCTTTTCCTTGTGTCGCGGAGGAATAAATATATTTGACACCAGCGCTACGTTTTATGCGTCTGCATTTGGGTCCGGGAAAACCCCCCACAGAACTGCATAACAGAACGAACTGGCCAGAATGGACCCAGCGGACGCACCACTGGACATCGAGATTAATGAGTTGACTTACACCCTCATCTGCATCCATGTGGAGTGGGTGAAAAGTCCTCAAAAGGAAGTACAGCAGGCCGCTCTCCGCATCGCTCGCCGGAAGGTCGCTGCCCAACCCTGGCTGTGGGATTTCCTGCCAGAGTGGATCAGGACCTTCGTGGAGAACCCGGACGCGCTGCCGGCATGGTCTCGGCCCCGGTCTGTTGGTTTTTCTCCGGCTCCAGCCCCTGTGTTTGCTAGCCACCAGTCGGCTGGTCCTCTTTCTGCTGCGGCTCCGGAGTCCGCGGGCATCCTACCCACTAACCCTCAGCCACCATCATCGCCTGAGGGAACCGGTAGGGTCCCGGTGGTTGATGCTGATTGGGGCTCTCGTTTTGAGGGAACCCGGCTGGCAATAAGACCGGTCCCCAAAAAGAGACGAGGCTGGCGCCGACCTTCACCGCTGCCCAGCTCTCTGTCCTCACCGCTGCCCAGCTCTCTGTCCTCACCGCTGCCCAGCTCTCTGTCCTCACCGCTGCCCAGCTCTCTGTCCTCACCGCTGCCCAGCTCTCTGTCCTCACCGCTGCCCAGCTCTCTGTCCTCACCGCTGCCCAGCTCTTCGTCCTCACCGCTGCCCAGCTCTTCGTCCTCACCGCTGCCCAGCTCTTCGTCCTCACCGCTGCCCAGCTCTTCGTCCTCACCGCTGCCCAGCTCTTCGTCCTCACCGCTGCCCAGCTCTTCGTCCTCACCGCTGCCCAGCGCCGCGGAGGACCCGCTGCCCAGCGCCGCGGAGGACCCGCTGCCCAGCGCCGCGGAGGACCCGCTGCCTAGCGCCGTGGAGGATCAGGATGGAGTGTTCGTGAATTTGGTGATCAAGGCTCCCGTTCCTCGTGTTTCCAAGGCTCCCGTTCCGAGCGTTTCCAAGGCTCCCGTTCCGAGCGCTCCCGTGATCACTCTCCCGGCTCCTCTCCCGACTTCCTCAGTGACGTCCCGCTGGCCTCCGGCTCGACCTCCTCCTCGTCGTGACCGGGTTCGCCTCAACGGGCGACCTCCTCCTCCTCGTGACGGGGTTCGCCTCCACGGGCGCCCGCCTCCTCGAACACCAGAGTGGTCACTCTGGTGTTCGAGTGTGTTCCTCTCTCCCTCTGTGCCTGTCTTGTGATTGGTGATCATGCTCACCTGTGTTTCCCCTCCAGCTGTGTGTCATTGTCTCGTTATGTCTGTGTATAAAGTCTGTCCTATAAAGTCTGTCCTTACCTTCCCTTCTGTGCCAGTTCGTTGCATGATGTCCTCTTGTCGTCACGTGTTCCAACCCCTCCCAGTGTACTGTAAGTAACCTCCAGTTTTTCTGTCCCTGTCTTTTCCTTGTGTCGCGGAGGAATAAATATATTTGACACCAGCGCTACGTTTTATGCGTCTGCATTTGGGTCCGGGAAAAACCCCCACAGAACTGCATAACAAAAGTTAAGTAAAATCAGGCTAAAGTATGGTTCAGATTGATTGAAACATGTTTGTAATGAGACTACAACAGTCTTAGGATAAGTTTTAACTTTGTCTCAAACAGAGAAAGGTGAAAAGGGTATTAAAGAAATTAAAATTTAATTCATTGAAAAATATCAGATAATAAATATGGATCTGTATATTGTTTCATACCAAATAGGTACAACATGTAATCGGGGTCAGGATATATATGAAAATATAGTGATTGTGGTCTAAAGCCATGTTCTCACAGGACTAGTATACAGTACTAGAGTTTTAAGAAATAAAATGAGTGGTAAAAAGCAGTGCCAACTCTACAGATGGCATAATGGAATTAGTGCTCTTCTTCTTCTTCTAGTATCAAGTATAATGTACAACAGGGATAGGATGCATAAGATGCATTTGAATTGGACTTTAATCAATATAATAAGTCCATTAAAATAAATACTTTTATGAAATTGTTGAGCTACCAAGTATTATTAGTAACACCATGAACGAAACAAGGTACGAGGCTGCGAACAAACATTACTTTAATCCATGCTAAAACATTGAGACGTCTTTCTGAAATTAGAGAATTACATAGCAGTACACGATACACAGTACATGATACGCAGGTGCACGTCGTATACTCACTAGGAAAGGTCTCGGATTTTTGTATATTCACTTAAAAATGCCCACGGATACATTACAAAATACTTGATTCATGTAATTTGTACTGTGCACATGGCTCTATCTACCATAAAGGTTTCAAGACCATTGACATTTCTGAGATGTCTAAAAAAAAAAGCTCCATTGTGGAACTGAATCGATATTTTTTCATAGTCAAGATGATAAATTTTTCATTTGTGTACCATCGTTGTTGCTTATGATTATGTGAATCATTTTGACTCAACTCTTTGCTCAAAACGGTGGTTATCTGCTGACAGAGACGGCTGTGGTTATACAGATGCTCTCCCAATTAACTACAGGGAATTAAACGCCATTCTTCCCAAGATATCATCTGATAAATATCTCCAGCTGTGCTTTTTGCTACGTTAAACAGAACTGGGTGGAAAAATGACCGCGGACATGAGGAGAAAAAGAGAGAGCAAGAGGGACAGTGATGAAGACTATTGAGAGAAAGAGCAGATACTGTTCACTGTACTATACGGTCTGTCTCAAAAGCTAGCCTGTCTACTGATCCACACTTTTTTCCAGTTAGTCTGACATATTTTCAAATGATTGATTAAAGCAAGTTTAACAACATCATATCCACCAGATAAATAAGTCATAAAATTGACAGAATGTTAACTTGAAAAAATTAATAATTAATGGAAATATTGAATGTAATTCAATATTTCAGACATTTAAACAATTCAATTACTAATTGATCTTAGATATCAATAGTTGCCCCAATTCATCGTAAATCGTTCATTAAATCTATAAAATAGATTTTGGTCATATATTTATAGATACTTAACAGGACAACTTGTATGATGATTTTAATTAGTTAGGTTTTATGAACAGATTGTGTTAATTTTTCTTTGCATTCTCACAGTTAACTTTATTATATTCTGTTGAGTGTTTCTCACAGAACTTCAGGGTTATTCATTATTAATATTGCAATAAAACTGAATAAGCTTTCTGAAATGTGGATAGAAAATTACCAGCTCTTAAACCTGTGCTCAAGGGACGGTATTCACATAACATCTAAGACCAAATGTATTCATATACATCGAAGTAGCTCCTAACTGGCTGACAGAGATGGTTGATTTACACTTAAAAGTAGAAAATGGGACCAACCTCCCCAGCTGTAATGTCATTGACTGTAGATGCTTTATTTTGCTTTTAATAAATTGACATGTGGCATGTCAATTTAAACAATAATGAGTCTTTCATAATGCTCTCAGCTATGTGTGAATGCATACTGTCTGCCTTAATAAGTGTGGTGGTGCTGAGGCAGGGTATTGGTGCTGGGTACCAACCATATTTCGCCAAACACAGACGTCAGGTGATAATTTCAGTGTCATGTAAATTGGAATCACAGTGATGGGAGGTAGGAGGAATTTATAGTTTCTTGTGCTGCTCTTTCTGACGCTTTCCTAAACAAATATTGCCAGCTATGGTGGATATAATGAGATGTTTTGAACCTTTTGTTCAAAGGTGGTTAAAATTAATTGCAAAGTTTGGCAATTATAAGTGCATGCTAGAACATTTGTCAGTGTGTTCTGCAATTCACATTAGTTCTCACAGCTAGCCATATTTTACATCGAGCCAAGTGAGTTATCACTGAAGATTTTATGCAATACCGACTCCACTGCGGCAGGTATGGGAGACATTGGAGAGTTAGGCACCCGTGTGCTGAGGCAGTGGTCTGACCCGGGGGAAAAGGGCTGCTTCACTCGTATATTTATTCTTGGGATGGTTTGGCTCAGGGACGTCTGCGCCGCTGGTGATCTCTATTGGACTGCCTTTTTTTTGTTTTTCATGAATACTTTTACCAACACACAATTTGCACAACATTTCTATATCTTTCTTATTACAAACTTACTTATTGCCTACCTTAGAATATAGCATTCTGCTTGGAACCCAGAAGTATCCAATAATCATCCCTTGGTTGTTTCAAATGATTTCTAACATCTTAATTCAGTCATCGACATCACTTTGGAAACATTCTTTTTTTATATGGTGAAATCCGCCATCAGCACATGCAGTGCAGTTGACATTTAAGGACAAGTGCCAGAGTTACCTGCAGTGCACAGTGATCGGTCCATCTTGTCCAAATTGTTCCTTAGTTTTATGAACTTGGCGAATGAAGTCAATGAATCTCTCCCCAGTTTTTGGCACTCCTTGCTCTGGCCAGTCAGTGAAATGAAATTGCCTGATGGTCCTTGTCTGACCGTCCTAATAAACAAACAAAAATTATTCATTTATAGAAGGCAGTAGATTGTTTTGAGATAAAATATCGCTTCCGTAACTTAGATTTAAGACTTTACTTTAATCTAAGTTATGACAAGTATGAAATCTAAGTATATATCTAAAATCTCTTGGTCACCCTGTGCTGGACCAAGAGGAAGTTCATCGTCAAATGAGATCTTATGTAGCCCCTTGTTTGTTTGTTTTACTGAGTGAAACACCAGAGGTGTAAAGAACAGTTTGGGGACGATGAATGGACTCTACCAGACACCATAATTATGAGGGTTTGGGATTTGATTTGAGTTGATTTTTTATTAGGAATTAACACCCATTATAGGCATCAACCACCACCCATTATAGGCGTCAACCGATGAAACCCCCACCTTGCCTTTAGCATAAAATTTCATATTATTAGACGTGAGAATTTGGTATGTGTCATCCAAATTCTCCCACATCAGTACTGTTTAATTTCTAAGATAATGACAGGAAAGATGTAAAATCAACCTTTTGCATGCATCAGCATTTTGATATAAATGTCATGTTCCATTTATATCAAATCTAAGTGAGTTGTGCTGAGGCCATCATTATGGTACCCACCACCACCCACACACCACCACAGCACTCCTTTGCACAGGAAAACTTACCCGGACATCTGTCACTTTGAACTCTCTCAGGATGTACTGAGGCATCGTGTACTCAGCCATTGGGTCCACTAAAAAGTATTGATAGCTTGCAGAGCGCACAGCAGGCCAATATTGATGGCACTTTTCCTACAGAGCAGAGAGATAATATGTATCACAACATATGGAGCTGAGTTTTTTCTGGAATGTCAAGTGAAACCAATATAACGCCAATTATATCACCTCTAATCTAGACAAATGGTTACTGTGCATTTTTGGTTTAATTCAAAACTTTATTATTCAATTCGTATAAAGTCTCAACGCAAAGATATCTCCCTATCTATATAAGACTTATATATGGCTATAAATTTCAATAGCGAGGAAAAAAATAACTAAATCTGATTCCAAGCACTGGTAAACACATTCTGCAGAGAAGAAAACTGAGATTCTTGTTATTGCTACTGTTTACTAACAAAATAATTAGTATTCCAAATACTACAAGGGTACAGATTATCTTTGCACTAATTGGTTAAATTCCAAACACATGCAATAAAATACTTTTCAGGCCCCATGCCAGTGTAGTTTTTTTGTTGTTGTAATTCAATTGTGAGTAAATTGCGTAGATAATCTATGTATTTTATTCGTGGCTGGATTACCTAGACATACATGGTAAATATAAAAGTGTAGGGGGGCCGAAGGGATACTGAAAATCAAAAACAATCATGCAGACGGATCCAGGTTTGGATAATTTAACAGAGGTTGTATGGAGCCAAATCAAGGCCAAATGGTTTGTTAATTTAAAAAAATTGAATTTAATTGAAGAAATCAACGTTTTCAAAATATGGGGAAATTGAAATATATCTTTAAATTAATTTAGATATATTGTTATATTTTTCTTAATACTTTATTGTGCCCGAAGTTATCCTTTATAGAACACATATTGTTATGCGTTTTTGACACAATTTACGTGCATACACATAGACCCATACCTGTGCATACATACAAACAGACATATACATATCTTGGGTCGGTCGGCTTTGTTACTTAGGTCGGTACTGTCGGCAATTCCTAGTGATGTTTCTCTGTATTGCTTCAATTATCTTCTCAATACGATTGGTTCTAACATTATACTCAGATTTACATTTTACCTAACTAATTCATTCCCTTTCCTCAAAATGAAAGGGGCCCATCTTTTTTCAAACAGCTTCTCTTCTTTATTTATTTTGTGTTTTAGCTTTTCCATTTTACATATAACTTCAACAGTCTCCAGTCACTTATTTACCTTAGGAGGTTTGCTGTTTTTCCAATTTCTTTTTATTTACTTAAATGCTGGGATTTTTAGTATACAGAATATAAATCATTCATCTTTAGATACATTTTTGGAGTTTTATTCCCAAGAGAATGTTATGTATCTCTAGATTTCTCATCTTCCCAGATATCTGCTACATCTTGTCCATGATGTTCTACCAGTATTTTTTTAATTTCCCGCAAATAAAAAAATGTGTAAATAGTCTGAAGAAAAAAAAAAGAAGAAAATAATGCAAACAATTCAAGATTAAATCTTGAACTTTCAGTTTCAAAAGTTATTTTTTCAATAATTTTTTTTATAAATTAACAAACCTTTTGGCCTTTATATGGGTCCATAAGGTCACCTGTATGGACCCAAATTGCAAATAAGAGAAATGTTTGAGTGGATAACATGTAAACTAAAAGCTTATGTGGTGGGACCTCCTCTTTCTTTCAGCTTTTACAGGGATGGAAATTGTTATTGATATTGTTATCAGACTAATTAAGTTCTTCTTATTTTAAATCTTAAAAAATGTGTCAATATATTTTTGATTGATTCAGTAATATTTTATCATAAGAGTAGAATGCAAAAAGAGGTTATCTGATCATGACCTGGCTTGAGTTGTGTGATATGCTTTACCCGTCCCATCTCACGGAGTTGGGTGAGCATGACTACAATGCATGAACTGTGTTCCCAAAGCATCCTCCAGAAGTCCTCTGTCGTCTCTGCTAACGGGGCCTGGGTGGCTATGTACGCTTTCTGCTGCCTACAGATTGGATGAGCAACATGTCTGTGTTTAGTCCTCAAGGTTTTTGCATCAGTGTGGCACTGTAATCAAAATATACATGAAGGGAAACAATAACGGTCATATTAGTATAACCATAAAAAGTCACCAAAAAGCTCTTGTTTTTTAGCTTTAAAGCTTTTTAAAAAGCATTAAAGGTGCATCTCATATTTCTTACAAAAAAATTAAGTTGTCTCAGTTGATTACAATTATGGTTAATTGCATAACTATGAAAATGACTAAAAAAAGATTTAAGTACAAAGGCACTATATGTAGCTATTTACACATAGCTACATCTAGAGTGCTGGATTATGCTATGTAGGCTGGTAGCTACATCTAGTGCTCTAGAGCGCTAGATGTGGCTATGTAGGCTGGTAGCACTAAGGACCTTGCACACTGGATTTACTGCTTTGCACACTGGATTTACTGCCATGGCCTCTTTTGGCTAGGATTTGAACCCCAGTTGTCTTGACCAAAGTCAGGGAGTAACCCACTGAGCTATCCAGCTGCTATATAGTAGAAATGTTAACTTGTAAAAATGTTTTCAAATATTGTAGACCACAGCAAAATTATCTAATAGTCAGTTTCAAACTGTATGAATGAATAATGTATCATTATTAAGAATTCATGTAATTTCAGAGCTGATTATGTAAACTGCTTTAAATAATTAAAGGAAACACTTAATCATCACAGTATTCAGAGTCAGTTTAGTCTCTGCAATCACTGATTACGCTTCCTAACAGACATTAGGACGTGTAAGCAATTGTTAATCAATGTCACCTTCTTTGCTGCAAATGAAAACATCTGGTGGACAGGAGAGGCAGCAGCAGGACAACCACCCACCAAGGGAATGATTTTAGAGTTTGTAGTTGGAAAACCAATTCCTTCTCAAAAACCGTCCTGATGATTTTTCTCCAGTTTTGCATTTTGCTAATTTCCCTGTCAGTAGCGGATCATGCTACCATTAGCACGATGTTTTACTGGTAGCCCATTCTGGTTGACCAAGAAGTCCACCTGGAGAAACGGACTCCATGAGGGTAGCAGGAGGGCCTGATGTCCTGCATACATAAACATACACATGTATGTATATATATATATATATGAGATACATCTCATATACAAGATGTATCTTGTACAGCCCAGCAACCTGCAGCTCGTGCATTCGCAAGAGAGCTCTAGAATCGACAGATCCGCAATATCTGCCCGTTCTCTTCACAGATTAGAGTAGATTCAAAGCCCATGTGACAAACGTGAGAGAGTCAAGAGATGCCGTGGTGAACGTTATGTTGCCTGAAACATCAGGAACTGGTTTGGGGGGTGGGTCAGTAATGATATGGGGAAGCATATCCTTGAATGTTGCATACACCTCCGTGTGCTAGCCAATGCTCACGGACTGCTATTAGTTACCGGGATGATATCCTAAAAAGTGATTGTCAGACCTTACACTACTGCATGGGTCTGGGTCCTCCTGGTGCAGGACAGTGTGTAAGCATTTCCAAGATGTAGAGGGAATTGATGCCATTGACTGGTTCTCAGACTTGAATCCTATTGAGAACCTCAGGGACGTTATGTATAAGGAGTCACCAATTAGAACTACAGACTGTCCATTGATGTCTTGATCCAGGTCTAGAAGTAAATCTCCCAGGAGCATGCCAAGACGTTGTCAGGAGTGTATTCGTGGGGATCATTGTGGCCACACATTCTGAGTTGTCCTGAAGAAATTCAGACTGGTTGCATCCTCTCATGTTAGTTCTTTGCTTTTATTTGGGGTGTTATTCAGAATCCAGAACTGGTTTTGGTTTCCATTGACTATTTTTAAATCATTTTGTTGACATTGAATTTCACAATTTATATCAATAAATTTTCAACATAAATATTTAGTTCACCGAGACTCAATATGTGATTGTGATAAGTAATTTTTTGAGCAGTGTGTTGGATATTCTGTCACTCCATGTCTCTTAATTGTATACCCGAAAAGTCGGGGCTATAATCTATCTTGCCCACATTGTGATCTACCCCAATAGTTCATATACACTCACTAGGAGGAGCATTTTATGAAAAACAGTTTTTCGGATATTACCTCCGAACCATTGGTTCGATTTAGTCAAAATTTGGTATATATATATTTACAAGATACATCATATACAATAAGTATCTTGTAAATATTGTATTTCATGCTAGTAGTTCATATTTTCCTAACTCTTTTTTTTTTAATGAAAAACAATGTTTTCTGGACCTAACTTTAAAATATTTCATGGATCTTTTTCAAATTCTACACCAAATTAGACCAATGTGCGAGAAATAACTGAGTTGATTTTGGGAAAGGTAGATGGTATAGTTATGCAGTACTGCATGATTCTCCCATCAACTCATCTTTAAGAAAACAAGGTCAACTGAGAAAAGAAGAAAGTGAATCTCGTATCTGTAAGTCCATGAACGTGTTCATTTAATTTAATTATGTCCAATTAGGTTTTGCTAGTTATACAGCACATAATTTGGGTGCAAAAAGAAGTATTAATTTTCTTAATAATTTAAATGTGTGTTTAGGGACATGCATAATTAAACCAAGTATTATTTGTCCTTTTCTTCAAAAGCCAGGAGCTTCTGCATCTGCCACTGCAGGTCTGAGGCAAATGAGTGAAAAATTCTTCAGGACACAGAGAGGAGGAGCCAAGCAATTTTAGATTCATAATTTCTGTGGCATATAATTTATATCAATCTGTTATATCAAGCATTTACAAGAGGAAAAAAACAACAAAACTGTCAATATAAAGTCACCTGTAGCCATCAATGAAGCTGGCATTGATGTAGTCAGAGCCCTCCACCCCTCCGATTGGCTGCAGGCAGACACGGTTGGACTCTAAGGTCATGATGTTCACAAGGCGGTTTTTGAATTTGTTATATGGCAGGTTGGCACTGATGAATATTGAGGTATGTGCTTTAGAATTGGCCAGTTTCTGTGGAGACAAAGATGACATGTTTGATGCTCCTGTGACAAATTATCCCCAGCTCACAGATTACTTTGTTCTTTTAATTTTTATGTAACATATGTGTATCAAAAGTCAGGTACCTTACTTTTTGATTCATATATGTATCAAAGGACAAATTGAGTTCAACCGTTCGATGTACAGACCCTGGATGTTCACTGGTGGGTTCTGTGAGGAGTCCAATCACAAGCTCCTCTGTGTTAATAATGTTGGTGTTAATCCAAATGTGATTATCCTCAAACCAGTCCAGAAAGTCGTTCGCCTCTGTTATGTAGCCGACGATAGTTGAGTCATCTGAGGACTCCTGGAGATGGCAGTGAGCCGTGTAGTGCAGAAGTTTGAAGTGTACGGTGAAAAGGAAAGGGGGAGCACTATCCCCTGTGTATCTCCGGTGCTGTAGACCACAACAGATACCACCAGCCTGACATACAGTGGTCTGTCACTGAGGCAGTTGGTGGTCAATGCAGTCAACACCTACCTTTGCCAGCTTCCTTCTCAGCAGTGGAGGCAGAATCGTGTTGAAATACTGGAGAAGTCAAAAATCTGACCCCCCAATTGTTTCCAGTGTGTAAGGGAAGCCCTTACAGTCCTCTCTTGCATAATTTTGCAGTAGCCGCTCCTCCATCTATCCTCCCTTATCTTTTTCTTGAGGTCTTTTTGATCATCCTCTGTATCAACTTCCCTGGATCTTCCTCTCTTTCAGAAGGGCCTTTATATCCGAGGTGACCTATGGTTTACTGTTTGGAAAACATAGTACAGTCCTGGTTGGAACACTGTTTTTATTTTAATTATAATTTTAAAAATGTATGTAGTCAGTGATGCAGTGAGTCAGACCATCACTGTCTTCCCCGTGTGGAGGACTAAGCCAGCCCAGTCTGTGGACGGAAAACAATCCCTTAATCCCTCATGCTCTTCCTCCTATGGGTTTATAGAAAGGGTGGAGGTGGATCAGACCATCACACGTGTGGCACGTGATGTACTGAGTGTAAAGGGGCAGATTTGGGGAAAGGCATGATTACGAGGAGTGAGCAGCCTTCAGCTCTGACACCAATCTGAATCCGTTTATAGGCAGCTGCAGCCTCTCTGGAGGAGGGGACATACAGCCCAAGCGTGATGTGTGTTAACTCCCTCTGCAGGTAATATGGCTGCTCACCACCAACAGCTCCATGTCCCTCTTAAAGCGGGGCTTCTTCGCAGTAATGTGCCCAGGGTGATTTATTGACTGTTAATAAACGTCGCTATACCTCTTTCAGTCCAAGGAAATGAATGAGTCCGGTGGGATCTCAACAACATGTACATCCATAATGCCGTGGATTATCAGGCAGATAAAAAACGGTGTGATGATAAAAAGATAATAATTATGTAATGCCAAATTAATGACCATTTACCATCTTATTACCATTACAGCATGGCAATAGTGTGGTAATAAAGGGGTAATACATATTTATTACTATTGTAACTACATGGTATTTCTACATAAGTAATAGCTTGGTATGGGGAGTCTGTAGCTCAGTGGTTAGAGCGGCTGTCTCCCAATCAGAATATCGGAATGTTACCGGTTCGATTCCCACCGGGGTCTACATGTCGTGGGGTCCCTGAGCAGGCCCTAGCTCCCCGGGCACCTCTAGTGGGCCACCCGGTACTCCCTTGGGGATGTGTCAAACGCAGAGAAAGAATTTCACTAAGCTGTACTGTGTATGGCTGTATATGATGAATAAAGGATTTATTATTGGTAATACCAATGGATGTGTATTTCCATTGAAATATTACCCAAAACTTCCAATGGCCCAAAAACTTAGTGTAATTAAGAAACCAATTTTAAGGGGATATTAATATTGTAATAACATGATAAGTTGATGTTTTCATAGTATTACAGGCTACTATCAGCATAATACCTTCTCAATTATTATATATATATTATTATTATATTATTATTATAATAATTATTTTTTATTATTAATTACCATATTATAATGCTGAAAGTCATCCAACCATTATGTTCCAAATATTCCCTTTCGTTTCAATGTAATACTATCCAAATTGTATGTTTAATCTTGTGACTTCTTAACTGGAAACACCAGGTACCGGGAAGTTACTGTGTAATAACAATGAATGAGTGCTGCAAATGCAAAACTACCTGTTTCCATTTAATTTCATGGTAATATTAGTTTAAACCAAGCATCCAGAAGTGCAGATATTACCTGGAAAAAATTTCGGCAGCTTCTGAGAAATAAACATGAATCATTGCTGCAAAATGACATGTACTTTGAGAATAATCATTGTTTAATTTATAGAACATCCCTTAGTTAAAACCAGGACGATGGGATGTCTGCTTTGTGTAATTAACAGAGATTCTAGCCAGATCATCATCAAACATTTTGAATGAAACATTTTCTTGTTCATAGCAAGTTTGCGATTGGGAATCATTTTCACCTGCGGGTGGCATGAGGACCCAACATCCTTTTGTAATAGTCTGACCTCAGATGATTAATGTTACTCAATAATTATTTGGGTATAATAGAGGTAATTGTCTATCCACATGAATGGTTATCGCACCTGTTGAGCATGAAGCAACTTGCCTTTTTCGGCATCCTGTGTATGTAAATGGGTACATGCTAACTTAAGTTGTTCTGGGAGTTTGTTGTAGTTAGTTGTCACACTACTTTCCAGATGTGATTGAACACCCTGACTCAAGAAGCAATTCACTTAAAACAAAACAATGAAAAACAAAGCGCTGCATACCTCAAACTCAGTTTCCATGATGGTGACACTCTCTCCTGGAGGGATCTGTGTGATTCTCTGAGTGTGGGCATACAGGTTTCTAGCAGGGACTTCAGTGTTGCCACATGTTGCAGCTTCCAGCAGGGCTTCGTGGATGAATTTGTACTGATCCTCTGTCTGCACCATGTAGTTCCTCTGAGCTCGCATACATGTGACATGACCATAAATGTCCACAGACTTCTCTTGTTTCATCCTTTCTAGCATGGCTTCGATTACAATGAAGCATCCAGTCCGGCCCACACCAGCACTGACAAAGCACAAAGAAAAAACTTTGACGCAATTATTTCAGTAAATAAATGAATTAATGGGGGTCTTAGTAGATGCCCATTTGCGAATGCACTTCAAAATGTGTCTGGCACCTTACTGGTGCCAGACAGATTTTTGTCTGCACAGGAGGCGTCTATCATTTTCATCGTGTTGCGTCATCTGCATTTGATTTATTATTGAATTTAGTCAATAAATTGTACGTTTGGTATGCAGTAACTGGCTTTCATCCAGTTGTAGATGAAGCAACTGGACCAGAAAGGGGGAGTGGGGACAGGGAAGTGGGGAGTGGGGAGCAGAGGTGGGTAGAGTACGGAAAGAAAGGGCGAAACAAGAGAGACAATCACAATAAAAACAAACAACAACAGCAATAACAGCATTGACATACAATATAAACAATGACATAAACAATATAACTATGAAAGTGATAGTGACTGATTGTGCATGTATATGTGCTTGTGTGTGTGTGTGTGTGTGTGTGTGTGTGTGAAAGAATTTAAGTAAAGTTTCACGGCTGATCATTTCAGCCGTGTCTTCTTTTGATTTTAAGATTGGTATTTTATGTCCAATTTGTGTATCTCCACCAAGGAATTGTTATGGTACAGTAAGCAAGAACTGGGTGTACACCTTAGGGCCGATAAAGCTTTGGATGTTATCTGATAGTATTACATTTTAACTGATTATGATAGGCAACAGCCAGGCCTCCACAATGTCCAGTAAGCCATGGGGAGCTAAAGTAGCTGTAACTTGATGTGGTTTTTAGGTAACTTCAAAGTAATTTCATCGTCAGCGGTAGGCAGTGAGGGACTCAAACTTCCAGGGAGCCCTAAGGTCGCACAAACCACAAAAAAAAGGAAAATCCTATAACAAGCAACGCCAACCACCAGATATCAGAACACTGTAACACTGTAACACTGTTACACATGTAACATATATGTTAAATGTATGTTACATGAATATATACATAAATGTAACATACATACATGTATTTATGTATGTTAAATAAATATAGATATACATGTTTACAAGTTTACATGAGACCCACACAGGCCCCGGGATAAGGCCCGCTATTCAATGGGGAAGACAGAGGCCACAAATACCGAAAAAGCAGGCCGAGGTTCCCACAGGGGACTCAGAGGGAGTTCCCCTGTAGGAACCCCACCTGGGGGGGAACAGAAGATGCCAGGCCCTAGGCCCCGGGGGTCTGCCATCCCCCAAACACTAACCCATCAGACTTTGAAAGACTCTTCACCTGTATGCATTTGTTTTTTGTTTGCTAGCAAAATTTAAACCTACAGGGCGGATTTGCAAGAAAATTTACCCAGAGGTAAGTTTTAGAGGTGATGTCTTCTGTGGACGTAACAAGAGTTGCAGCTTTTAAAATTAAATCTAATAAACGTAGAAGCTTTTGGAGTGGTGACGTCAATTATGACGATGCGCAAGAATGTGACATAGACAAATTATACTAAAAAATTATGTATTTAAGTTCATCCAAACATCATTTTTAAATCTGTTCTGAATTATGACAGCTGGGATAACATTAAAAATAAAATAAACCATCTGAAGCGGTACAGTGACTTTGCAGTGCATCGCTCTCTCCATGCGCTGAGCAAAGACACTGAAGTTGAAAAAGGATGAGGAAGAGGGCAAAGGAATACTTCCTAAGTATTTGAGTGATTATTGGAGTTTTGGGCAGATGGCAATAACTCATAAAGCAGTAGAGGACTCTGTAATCAATTCCTCTATAGTTCTGTAACATATTGAATCTGACCAAAATAATGTCTACTTAGGATACTGTTGTGTGTTGGTGGGGGTTTACGTTCTTTTGGAAATATGTTTGCAGACTATGTTGGATCTGACAAACATTTTCTTTGGGCATATTGAGACCTCTTATGCTGAACCACGTTTTACCTGCAGTGGACTACCATGGGTCCTGTGTCTGGAGGATGACAGGCCTTGACTCTGCGTAGAAAGGCAAGTGTTGAGGTGGGATACTCAGGAACTCCAT
>JBBDHG010000019.1:20640000-20875000 GCA_037951165.1 Lophius americanus | reverse complement strand
TATCTGAAAAAAACACACTGCTCTTTTAATTTCTATGGCATTTATGAGCTCAAGCTGTTACTCTGCACGCACCTTTTTTTTGTTTTGTGGTTATCAGTTATTCTTCATATTTTCTTACTTTTTTTCTTTCCTCTACATTAACAGGAATTTAAACTGTCTTCAGAAATTTGCTTCTGCAATTTATCAGTCTGCAAATGAACTCAACTCTGCATGTAATTTAAACTCCCATTTGTGAAAGTGCAGTTAAATAAGTTAGGACAAAATGTTTATTTCCTTAGGTGTAGAACAGTATTGAAGATCATAGGAGGCTTTACTGCAGTTCAAACAAAGTTGATATGTATTACAAGGTGTCGCATGATCAGAGTTAGAAGAGGAAAATCAGTGACAATGAGCAGAGAGGAAGTGAAATGCCTTACCTCAGTATGTTGAGTCAGCAGAAATTGATTTAAGTCAGGAGAGATGTTTCAACATCAGACCGGTCATAACACAGTAATTTTTTTCCCTTTCAACAAATCATTTTTTTTCAGGTTTATCTATTTATGTATTTCATTAATCAATTTAACATCAAATATGAATTTTGCACATAGCACTCTTACATAAAAAGTCATAGCAAAGCTGCAAGAAGTCTTTTGTATTATTCATGCAGGGATATATTTTCATTGTGTGCATCTAGGAATAATGGTGTGAACCCAGATATATGGTGCCATTCAGTTTTCCAATATGTTTGTGACTTGAACAACAAACACTAGCTGCAACTGAGTTTCCTCCTCACCATCAATATAATTTTCAAAATGCATTAGTTCACAGGTCCAAAGCCCTCTTCCCTGTCCTTCAGCCAGAAGATTAGGGCTATATGATTAGCAAAAAGCCAGATGCACACACATTCAACTCACTTGAGCCCATAAGATCAAATAAGGGACGAAACAACTCAACCTGCATCTAGCCTTACTTTGCCTCCACATTATGACCAATTTAACTAGTGACTGTGGTTAGATGGGCTTCGGACATTTGCTTTAGGGAAATACAGCCCGTAAACATAGCTTTCAAGAAATCCAAACATATTCTGATAATTCAAGAGAGGAAAAACCCAAAGCTGTACAATGAAGCCATATTTTTACCAGAAGAGTCTCCCAAATTATAGGTGGCTTTGCCCCGTAGAATGTCCATCCAGTGTGTCTATGTGGAAATAACTAATTCTCTCACACACATGTAAGTTAAGGACGGGGGAACCCAAACATACACATACACACAGACACATTATCATGGCGTAGTGCTTCTCAGGATGCCGTCACAGAACCTTAAAGCAACATACTGAGTTGAGACTGAACACAATAAAAAGAATGTACAAAAAGGCACATTTGACCCCAGTGCTCCTGTACTGTAATATTCAAGTGTAAATGAGCATCCGTAGCATGGCTGTCCTAGCTCTTAACCATCACAGAGACAGCATTCCCACCGAGCAAACTCTTCTGGCTGTTCGTATATGTTAGCACGGGGGCTAACGGTTAGATGAATATGCCTTACTGGCCAGGAGTCATAATGGTCCCTAGTTTCATAAACCTTCAACCAGGGGCAGTCAGTCTCTTTACAATTTGTCCCATGATAATTCAGAAGTGCCGATCCATGTTAACACCATATCCTCCTTCATTAATCCCACCCACCACCTGAGCTGTGGAAAAACGGTGGCATGGGGAGGGTGTTTGTTGTTGGTGTGGGTTTAGGTTTTTAATCATCCCCTCCGCCGTACAGGTCAGCCAGCTTGCGGAACCGTGGCCCCCAGTCGCCCAGGTAGTCGTAGTCCTGGTCTCCGTAGCTTGAGGAGGAGTGCAGGGAGCTGAGGGAGCCAGCGGTGGAACCACTGCCCTCGTAGTCAAACACCAGCAGGGAGTCGTATGGTGGGGCAGTTGGATCATTGTCTGCTGCCTTTAGGCCCTGGAAGGAAACAGGAGGATAAGCAAAGAGAATGGCAACAGTAGCAGAGAAGATATCCTATTTAGAGTGGAGGAGTGTGTGAATATTATACAGGCAGTTAATGTAAACATTGAATAAATATGAAGGAGAGGTAAGTACAGTGAGGGCTGGGACATAAGGCTGCAAGCAGCTATTCTCCTGCTAAAATGGAATTTTATTCAATAACCACAATTCTCCAACAAATAATGTGCTTTGCAAACACAAAATCCCAATGTGCAAAATATTTCTCTGAGATCATCTTGCTTCATAAAAAATATAGATCATCTGAAATTTACATGTACGAAAACATAATATAATTTCCAAGGGCACAGATGCCCCTGCAACAGTAAAGATTCAATAGGTGCCGGTGCGAAGAAACCAGAACCTGAATATCACCAAATTGACATGAATGGGGCTCATATTGAGCAGACAACAGAAATCAATTATGAGATGCTCACCTTTACTGTGTGAAATGTCCCTGAATTCTATCTTGTGTTTTTGGAGGAGATGTGGATATGTTTAGGGTTTAATTGATAAGACAACACTACACTTTTGGAGGGTGCTTATAAAACATACATGGGTACCTCGGATGCATAACTATAAGACTTATTTGGAACATGCTTGAAGTTTGCTCATGTAAGAAGCGATACATGCACAAAATCTTAAGAGTGGCAAAAATTCTTCATGTATAAAAACACACCTGTGAGAATCAAATGCAGGTCACCTACACAGGAGTCAAGTTCTGTACCCAGTCAATATCTAGTATGACATGGACATAAAGTATTTCTGTTTAGATAACACTGATTACTTTTAATTACAATTCCAGGTGACAAGGGCTGAGAGGATGGGTACACCTTAGGAAAAATTAAGTATTCATAACACTTAAAAACTAGATTTAATGCTTGTGGACTGTGAGGGGAAGCCAAAGCCGCGATAGGGGAAATGCTAACTCCATACAGAAAGGGCCCAGATTCTCAGCCTTTGTGCATTGAGACAACAGCGCCACTCTTGTCTTTGCAATATTCATTGAATTTCTTTGTTCAATGTTTGTGTTTCATGATGTATTAGTGATATGTTGTGCGCTTGTTTGATAGCCTCTATGTGAAACAAAACACATCTATTTATTAATGCTGTTTGGCTTCTGTGACGCAGATAGTGGTTGTGAACCAAAACACATACGTAAATCAATGCTGTGTTTGTTGGGTTTTTGCAGTGAGCTCCAGACATCATCACATTCTATAGATTTTGCCAGATGCACTACAAGATGAATGGTACCACAGTATACTGTTGTGTTCTGGCTCCAAATTAGCAGTGGATCAGTTTCACACTTGATTGTGCCTTATTGAGGGCTTCAGAGGAAAGGGAATAATATCAGTGATAAACCTCCACACAAAATGGCTGTTTGACATGTGATATAAAGAACATGAACATTCTCACCAGACACAAGTCACAGGTTAATCCTTGGAATTCCACATGCATGCCCTCTAAATCAGAGAATAATGAAATATTTGCTCAGTGGCGCTGTCGACTTTCACTTCGATAAAAATGATTACTGCCGTGTTTGCATCAGAAATCCACCTGTGTTAAAGCCCAAATGCCCGTACAACCAGCAGCATTAAAAAAAAAAAAGATTAAGTCATTTCACCCTTTAAAAGTTGGAGAAAATCACTCTAACATGTAATTAAAACATAAACTAGGTATCCCTATGAGGGGCTATTGATTGATAGAAAAAGTAACTTACTTTCAGTGGAAAACTTGAGTCTTGGAGGAAGTACACATCCTCTTTACTCTGACAAGGATTTTCTCGGGCTTAATATTTGCCAAGAGGTGGCAAAAACACACTCTTTACTCAAGTAAGGGTACAGTAACTTGTGGAACAAATTACTCTGGTAAATGTATCTTTTTACTCAAAGATAAGTGAAACTCTATTAAGTATAAAAGTAAAACAAAAAGTAAAAAAAAGTATGGGGGAAAAAATAATGGAGTAAAATCTGTAAATGTCTTATAGTGGTAATAGTGTCAAAGTTCAACAAAATAAAAGCTTTAGGTAAAATCAAAGAACATTTTAAAAGTAAGTAGGCCTATATGGGATTGAGTATTAACTAGTATAAAAATTTTGAATAAGTATAAAAACAAACAGAATTAGTGCCAAAGTAAAAAGAATCAAATTAAAACATAACATGAAAGTAAAACGAAATACAAATAAAAATAGTAGTGTCAAAGGAAAAAACTACATAAAATGGCACTATTGTAAAAGTAAAACGTAATAGTTTTCAATATAAAGAATTACTCTTGTGTGAATGGTAAACTGACTGGTTCTGTTTTTTTTAAATATTTTGCCGAAATGTCAAGAAAGAAAAATGATTCAAAATAAACATATAGTCTACTGAAGTAATTATTCTGTTTTGAAACTGTATGGAGTAAAAAGTTCAGCTGGTCATCTTATCTTCATTTCACATATAACATGAATATCTGTATCAATTTTCCTACTGTGTTAGTACATAGATTTATGTTACCGCTGTAATGTGAAAGTTTGAAGTAATCGAATTACTTCTTGCTGAAGAGTCGTTTAATCTACGAGACCCTCAGCTGTTTAAAAGCATTACTGTCCTCTGAGAATCACGTATCTGTTAAAAGGCATTTATTAAAAAAATCCTTTTAAATTGTAATCTGTACAGTAACTACAAATTAAATGTGGTCGTGTAAATATTATAAATTAACTTCAAATGGAAATAATAATTTGAAGATCAAGCAAATCAAATGTGTCCTTAAATGCAGTACTTGAGTAAAAGTGCTTAGTTAATCAGTCAGATGCAGTTGTGCTTTTTAGTTGAGACTTGGGAAAATGGTCATGTGTGATTAATTATGACGCATGAGTTTTGATAATGATCTGCATTTTAATTATTAGTACATAACTATTTTTTTATTATTTTATTAGTTTTTTTTGTATAGAATTTTCAGCAACACCAGAATACCTTTAACAGTACCTCTGATGAGTGAAGCCAGACAGCACCCTAGGGTGCTGGTTGAGATAGGCTTCTCCAGATTATCACTGACAAAAGAGAGCCGCTGATGATACTGAGTGCATGATTAAATTAATCCTACAGTATCTCTATGCTGACTGTATAGTAAACCTAGAAGGACACTATAGAAACCAGGCTTTCATACAACAGCAAAGCAGTTAATATGTGAGAGCACATCTGCCGATCCTGATTGACCCAATGACCTGATGAGAACTTGGTCTCGAAATGACCCCCAACATATATACACACACACAAGTAAACACTTCTGCTTCTACACAACAGGAACAGGACACCAAGCGTCAGGGAGGGAATATTACGTAGAAAGAGTGAGTGTGTGTATGTGTGTGTGTGTTTTTCTGGAAGGTTGAGATGGACAGTGAGTGCTGGGGGAGAAGGAAGGATTATAGAGGAGCATAGAAGGGGGGAGGATTTGGGTCAGGCTGGACAGATGCTGCTTCTACCTCCAAGAGGAGATCCAGCAGATTACCATGCACTGTCTGATCTTCAAACAACCACCCTCCTCTCCCCCTACGTACAAACCCATTCATGTTTTAAAAGGTACATATCTTCAAAGCATCCACTTAAGGCCTCAGGTAGGATAACATGACCAGCTAAAATTACCATCCACATAAAAATAACATCCAAAAAAAGGCGTCAGAAATGGACGTTCTCTCACCGCTATCCCAATGAGAGATGCAAATCTCATAAGCTGTGGAAATGTTTTGTAGGCCACGTCTGTCGTCTGACTCAAGACACTCCTGTCACTCTAAAACTTAATGGGAGGAGAGTATTAAGATGGAGAGAGAGAAGCAAAGCTGAAAGCTTCAGCTTGTCATGTCTGCTGGATTAAGCGGTCCAGATCAGCTTGCCATGTCTGACAGCTCCTCCTCATTATTCAGAGCTCCACTTGGCAGATGTCTTTATACAGCCCCACCAAAAGACACACACATTCTTACGCAAACAATATGGAAACAGCAGGCGCTCAGCTACAGTGACAATGATGACTCTTCACGCCTCAGACGCCTCACTGCCCCAGCACGCTGTGGAGATGTGATGACAGTTATCAGCTGTGTGTCTTGAGGAATGTGATTAACTCATGTTAATCCATTTGGGAGAGTGTAACGCCTTATGGAAGGTTTGAAGGTTGAGCAAACACACACTGATCAAAACCAGTTACACATTTTCCAATCACTACCATCCTCTCACAAAGGCTGAGCGCATGTTCTACCACTGATGACATTATCACCATTATTATTTTGACTGGTAGTACAGGTAGTATTAACAGTATCAGTGCTGGGCCATGGGTTTTTCACCTGGCCTTCAGTGCTTTGCCACCGCAATTACGCTGCCCTCAAATTCCTTCACAGTGACACTGCAGATACAGGCTACTGTAGTATAACAGCTCATATTCATCGAGACAGTCAGATTCATCGAGTGTAATAAAGTTGTTGAAATGAGATTCAACATCATCATGCAACCACCAAGAAATTTCAACAGCGTTTTCGCTGTCATAAGAATGTGCCATCAGGTGTACTGGCACCGCCAGACACTATATCTGGACCTCAATCACACCACAACCTCATAAAACATCTACAGCAAGCAATAATCAACAGCTATTTAAGATCCTTACAAATTAGACTTACCAAAGCTTTTCCCCACCTAAAGTTATAAAGTCTGTCCTTTCTTTCTTGAAAAAAATAGTCCAATAACATTGTCTTAGAGAACACAGGTGCGTATCAGTTCCATTATAAATTCCTTTTCCATGTGGCATATAGGCCAGTGCTGAGCAGCTGTTAATAATTTTTAATTTGTTGAAAATTAAGTCTCAGCAGAAGACACTTGATCTACATGAAGAAAATGCCCAACCTGCTGTTGGCCCCTGCTAAAATACCCTAGCATTCAAAGAATACGCCCTAAATGACAACTACGAAATCTGATTGGTTAAAATATATGACAATCAAAAAATCCTCTCGTTTTCTTTCAACTGCAGAGGCCTACACTGTCGAAGCTGTTTGCCCCAGCACAGACCCAGATGTTTCCCCAAGAGACTGCAGTGGAGGAATCTGATTTACTTATTTGAGCTCACTGGAAGCAGCCATGGAGAGAAGCAATGACATGAATAACAGCGATGGGAACAAATTTTTCAAAAACATGTAGTCTCAATTAAAATGATTATTGAATTATGAGTGTGGGCTACAAATGAGCAGAGAATTACTCTCCAAGCAGGCTCATCAAGAACACCTTCCATCCATCTATCCTTCCATGGTCCATAGTATTCCAAATATCTTTCCCAGGCAACACTCTCCATCTCCCCAAGGGATATAACGAGGCGTTCCCAGACCAGATGATATATATGGTCCTTCCAGAGAGTTCTGGGTCTAGCTCGGGGTCTCCTCCCAGTTTGATGTACCCAAACTTCCAAAAATGGCCATCCTGCTGGCAAGCCTGATCAGATGGCCGAAGCACAGCAACTGGGTTTTTTTTGTAAAGGAGGAGTAATAGCTTTACTCCTAGGTCCCTACATAGAGCTCATGGTCAAAGGTCCCTCTTCATTGCGAAAGATCGGAACAATATAAACACTACACAAAATATGGTACACCGTATGAATGTGTTTGTTTTTGCTGACAAACATGCTCCAGCCCAGAGCTAGGAAGATTGTGTAAAAAAGTGGCTAGGTGTTTCAGTCAGTGCTCTGAGTGACTGTTGAGGATTTTTAAATTGGTAGGATGTTATCATGTTTCCAATGAACCTTTGGGCACATTGGACCGACTGCTCAACAATCCACTCCACAGGAAATGACGATGTGTCTACGTTTTCTTGATCTTGCTTGAATTCAAGTAATATATATATTTTTTTAATTTTAAATGTTAGTGAGCAGATGAGGAGACCTGATACTGAAGCTTAAATCTGAATCTAAGGTAATGCCAAAGTTACCGCCTTCAGACTCTGTAATTTCTCTGTGCTTCAAATGGAATCATCTGTGTAGTACAACTATTTAACTGGTCAATTTTTTTCCACACTGGCATTTATGAATTATGCAGTGACGCAGACACTACAGAAACACTATCACCCACTACAAGTGAAATTTGGAGGTTTGGCAAGTTACTTAATTAGCTTGTGAAATTTGTCCCAAGGGTAGCATATAACCAATATTTTTTCTAACTGTATATGAAGCTTTTTCATTAAGATTTAAAAAAAATCTAAGGAGAGAAGAGTGTCCTTGTAAGGCGCTGAGGATGGCCTGCAGTCAATTTGTGGGATTAACTAAACTCAATGGATTTACCTCCAATTAAGTAGCAAGGCTGTGGCCACATCTAAGGCCAGCTCATCCTGACCATTAGCAAAGCTAATTAAGAATCACACAAGCACTGCACGCTCGTCCTCCTCTTTCCACTCTCTCCTGATTCACTAGGTCAAAAACATAATGTGGGTTGCTGCTGTAACGTGCATGTGACGGCACATCCAACACATATCAGAAATGCATCATACTTGTATGTATTGTTTGATAATGCATCAGCTAGCAAGGTTAGTACACCGGGCAGTGATTTGGTCACAAATACTGACCTGCCAATCAGACTTGGTGGACAATAGTCAAAACACTCAAAAAAGTCATCCCCCCACCCTTGATGACGTATTTTCAAGGCCAAGGATACATCCATTAATTTTCTTCCGCTTTTTCGGGGCCAGGTCACGATAGCAACAGGATAAGTAGGACTTCCCAGGCATCCGTCTACCCAGCATTGCTCTCTTGCTCATCCTGGGGGAGCCCAAGGCGTTCCCCCAGGCCAGATGACATGTATATAGTCCCTCCAGAGATCTTGTCTACCCCGGGGTCTCATCCAAGTTGGACACGCCTGATGAAACTCCAAAGATAGACGTCCTGGTAGTACCCTGATTAGAAGATGAACCACCTCAACTAGAGCTCCACATCTTATCTCTAATGCTGAGTCCAGCCCCTATGAAGAAGGCTAATTTTAGCCGCTTGTATCCATGTCCTGATTTCATTAAGTCTTTACGGAGACTTCATAATCATAGGTGAGAGTTGGACCGTAGATGGGCCTGAAACATTGAGAGCTTTGCTTTACGATTCAGCTCTCTCTTCACCACAACTGGCCGATACAATCATAACTGCTGACGATGAACCAAACCCCTTGTCCATCTCATGGTCAATTTCTCCATCACTCCAGAACAAGATACCAAGACATTAAACTCCTTTGCCTACCGATCATCCCCAACCCTGAGGAGCCATTCCACTGTTTTCTGACAGAGAACAATGGCTTCACCTGCTGACTCTCATACCAGCCACTTCACACTCAGCTGCAGGAGATTAGAGACTGATAAAGCCAACAGATCTTATATATTTGAAAATGAACCTCTGGGATACCAGCTTCCATGAAAGCCTGCACAGCAAATGAGAAGTATTCGAAACACAATTGACCATAAGGAAAAGACTGCAATGGGCAACAGGGGCTAGCAACTCCTCCTGCAGTACTCACAGGAGGACAACAAGAAAGCAGCAGAAACTTAAAGGATTGAGTCTTTCAGGATGGCACAGGTGTTTGGGAAGCATCAAGGCACATCCAAATGCTTTAATGCAGCGATTCATGTGCACTGCACAAAGATTTATTATTGTAACTTGAAGAAGCACACAAGAGCTCACACAACAGAGAGCTGTCAGTCCCATCCACCATGGCGAAACATCTGTGCGCCATCAGTTTATCAAGGAATGAATGACATGAGCCAGAGAGATCCAAGACCAAACTGGGTTGATTAAAGCTGGCAGCTGTGTTGGTCCAAGTCATCAGGGCATGATATTACATCAGCCAGCAGGGAGGGGACACTAGCTGGAAGCCTGGAGTGTTGGTGGAACGGTAGAAACAAATCGTGAAGGCTTGGTCCCTATTTATTACCTCTTCTCCAGTCCATTTTTAAATAGATCATCTATGATATAATCAACCCTGTGTGAAACTATCTATGAGTACATTTGGAAATAGGCATTCTCTTTTAAGGAACAGAAATTAAAGTCCTTGAATGTTACATGGGGTTAGTTCACATTCTGGCAGGCATGAACCGTTTAAAAAAACTTTTTGAATACATATACCTAAATCCTGTAAAGTCATGAGGTAAACTGGTCACATCCCGGTCAGGCTTTGAAGCTTTGTACCAAGGGACAGAAAAGAGATGAGAGAAACAAACATCCAAGGTTTTTTTCTGGACAGAGTTGGCTTACTGCTGCGGAACAGAAAGTGTGTTTGACACAAGTTGTGAATCATCACTTCTGAGTGCTGAGAAGTGCATGTGCTTCACACCAGAATATAATCAGGGCAAACAGATAGGAGGTTGGCCTACTGTCCTCTGTTGTGGTCACACCTGCTGGTTTAGACTGAAAAGGACTCAGATTGCAACTCCAGATATTTAAATACTGTGATATTTGTGGACTTGAGATGTCAACATAAACCCATACCTCGTGGATGAAGTCTCCAATGTCGCCAGGATGAGGGGCGGCTGAACGGAGGGGGTACTGGTGATCGTGATGAAGGGGCCTCTCATCAAGGCGCCTAATCCCCACCTTGACACAATCTGACTCCAGGGCATCGGGCTGCTGCAGTTGACTCAGATCATAGTCCTAAACGCAAACAAAGTTAAGAAGTTGCATCAGTTCAGACGCGAAGCAACCGAGGCTCGAGCTGGAAGAATCTCAGGGTTAGTTAACACAGGGCTCTGGGTTCAACTCAGAGCTTGTTTAACCCACTTTCTGGAATATCACTCTAACCTCAGCTACCGTGGTGTTTTCTGGAGTCAGGTAATTATTTTTATTATTATTATTGTTATTATTATCATTATTATTTTTATTGATATTATTATGCAATGCTGTACTGTGATTGTAGGTACATCAACACAAATAAAACCAGAGCCACCAGAAAATTCTGGGGAAAATAAACCCAAGCTGGAACAACAACACAGAAGCTATACTGAAATTGAAGAAAAGTAAAAGTTTGATCGAGGGTTATAAAGGCTTTCAATTATTAAGTCAATTTAGCAATTAGTGTTTGGCCTTTTTGTAATTTGTTAGTTGTTGTAGTATCAAACCTTTAATTCCTGTCCACATTTATGTGAGTTTATGAAAGTTAGCATTACCCCCATTGCATGTTATGTAAAGAAATAATTTAGTGGTTTTAGGAGACATATTATGGCAGTAACAGCTCTCGGTAAAAAACACTATATAAGATCCTAAATATACATATACACATAGCTTCAAACAGCACACAGCTTTATTGAAACTATCTGAGCATATTCTTCTATAACAAAGCTGAAAGAATAATTTTCAAGCTCAGAGAGTGCGACCAGCACATGAATGCACTATATAATATTGATGACAGTGTAAGATGAAAGGTCAGTAATACGTTTTTAAAATCTTTATTATAGGTATCATTAAACCCTGAAATAAATTTTCATGGCAATTTTATAGAGATATTTTAGTGTGGATCAAAGTAGCGGACAGATGAACACCAGAGAAACGGTGCCTTCTGGTGCAAGTCCAGCTAGCACAGGATCACAATTAATCCTGCAAGCACAGCTAAAATACGACTAATTTAATTAATTTTTAAGGAGCAAAAACGTGCAAAAAGTTTGAATAGATGTATATTGAAACAGTTTGAACCAATCATTATTTATGACTAAATATTCGTAATAAACACAGAGAACATTTAGCTGTTTGACTATACTATTCAGAGGCATATAATAATAATAATAATAATAATAATAATAATAATAATACATTTAATTTATAATGCACATTTATATTTGGATCAAATCTCAAAGTGCTACAAAGTAAAAGCAGATAAAAGCATCAATAAAAAATAAAATAATAACTATATAAAAACCTGACCAAAAAGCAGCAATGCTAATTAAAGTTATAGGTTCTGCTAAAAATTAAAGTTTTAAGTCCCTTTTTTAAATGTGTCAGTCGTCTGTGGAGCCCTCAGATGGTCAGGGAGGGCATTCCACAGACGAGGGGCAGCAGAACAGAAGGCCCGTTCACCCATGGTGCTGGGCTTAGTCCGGGGAAGGAGGAGGCGGTGGAGTGGGTAGAACGGAGGGATCATGTTGAGGTCAGTGTGGTGAGGTGTTCTTTTAGGTAGGGGGGTGCATTGCCATGGATGCACTGGTGAGTGAGGAGAGAGATAGAAGTGGATGTAAATCCTTTTTCTGAAGCATGTGGTAATATCTAGTACCTCCCCTAGTGGACATAGGTGGTATTTTGCAGCCACAATCCATTTCTGGGTCAAAATCCAATTTTTGTCACATTATGAGTCCATTGTCTACCCAACTGTGGCAAATTGAGAGTCCTCCTGGTCCTATCCCAAAAAATGTGTGTAGAATAACATGAACTTTGTGATATTACCAAATTTGATGTAGTAGTTATAAAAGAGATTAGGAGCCAGTTTATTGATTGTTCTTTTTCATTGTTTTACTGTAATATAATTATGTATAAATGTTTTCATTCGAGCCCCCTCCTCAAACATATTAACAGGTAAAAATGACACTGAAAATCTGACCCTGAAAATCAATAATTTTAGGTCTTACCTGTTCATACAAGGTTATAAGATCACAGCTGATAGTTGGAGAGTTATTTGAAGTTTATTTAGCGCATGTCATCAGGTGAGCCCTAACTTAAAATAACCATTGTATAAAACCATTGTGTAAAACAGGTAAGAAGGCACTTTAATACCAGTTTTAAAAGTTAAAAGATTTTTTAATACAGCGGGCAGAAGCCCAACCTTGACCCTTAAGTAATATTTTGACTAAATATATCTCTTTGAGATTTTTCCTGACTACTGCTTAATCTAGTGATAATTTAATTTACTTAAACTGGGGTGATGAGCTACTCATCTACTATACTCCCTGATCAACCACCCTTAGGAGGCATCAACCTGACAATTTAGCATCCACTTAGAGAAATAAGGTCTTTCTTGCCCTTACATTACGCAACACCAGAAGAGCCAGCGGACAGTTGAAGCTGGTGTCACAGCCCCTGAGCTATCCATGATAAATGGCATCATCTGAGTCACTGAAGCAACATTCCAGAAACCATTTTGTGCTCTCCAGTACCCATGTGAATCTACTGAAGCAGCCTTTTCAGAACAGTAACAGCATGCTGCACACTGTCCTTGGGCTTTATTCAAACTAATGGCCAACCAGCAGAATAGTCTTAAGTGAGGAGCAGCTGGGAGGCCTGCAATAACCTCACAGGGAGAAGGGGAAATGCTTCTTTCCGATATTTCTATCACAGCAACAGACGAGACAGATGCCATTTTACCTCTTTTTAGACTACAGGCCAGTATCTGAGGAGGTTTTGGCTCATTTTATCATTTAGAGTATATGGTACCATTTCCCCCCAGTGTTCATACATTATAAACTAACATCAGATTTAGTTCACACAGAATATGATATATATTTGCAGTAGAATGAAATTTATTTATACAGGATTTCAAAATGACTGTTCTTATATACACCAGCTCAGAAGTAAAGATAACCATTCACACACGTATGGCTTGGGGTTCAGATTCTTACTCAGGGATGCTTCTATATTATTGGCTGGGGATCGGACAATGGACTATCCGATAAGTAGACAACTGCTCTGCTACCAGCCATCCCCTGACATGACATAATTTGGTTGTTCAGTCTTGTTTTATGAACAACATCAGTTGGGTTTTTTCCCAGCCTCCTTCCCGACAGCTGCACAGGGAGGGAAGCTGCAGATATGTAGAAAAGATCATGTATGCATTATCACCTTTCTTTAAGATTTTTGTAAATAATAATAATAATAATACATTTAATTTATAACGCACTTTACATTTTTATATAAAAAAAATGACCAAAGAGCAGAAATGTTAATTAAAGTTATAGGTTCTGCTAAAAAGGAAAGTTTTAAGTCCTTTTTTAAATATGTCCGTCGTCTGAGGAGCCCTCAGATGGACAGGGAGGGCATTCCACAGACGAGGGGCAGCAGAACAGAAGGCCCGATCACCCATGGTGCTGAGCTTAATCAGGGTAAGGAGGAGGCAGTATGAGTGGGTAGAACGGAGGGATGGTGTGGAGCGTTGACAGGGGAGATGATTATGACGATGAGGATGGAGAGGCTGCGGGGGAACATGTGTCAGTTTTTACGTAGATTTGCATGTCATCATCGTAGCAATGGAATGAGAGTTCATATCGACTGATGACATGGCCAAGGGGGAGTATGTACAGTATGAAGAGAATGGGGCCATGGACTGACCCCGGGGGGACCCCAAACGTGACGGTGTGTGTCAGGGACCTTGAACTTCCAAGGGAAACGTATTCTGTTCTGACAGTGAACTAGGATTAAAACCAGTTTAGGGCGTTGGCAGTGAGTCCAGTGGTGTGATGTAGGCGGTGTAGGAGTATTCCATGGTCAACTGTGTTGAAGGCAGCAGACAAATCATGGAGAATCAAGAGGGAAGGTGAACCAGCATCTGCTGCCATCCGTAGGTCATATGTGACTCGAAGCAGAGCTGTTTCTGTGCTGTGGGCGGAGCGGAAACCAGACTGAAAGGTTTCAAAGTGGTTGTTGTATCTGAGGGGGTCATGGAGGTGGGCAGCAACTACTTTTTTCAGTACTTTGGGGTTGGGAGTTTGGAAATGGGCCTGTAATTAGCAAATACTTCTGGATCGAGAGTAGGTTTTTTGAGGAGTGGTCTGATTATGGCGGCTTTTAGGGCAGATGGAACAAAGCCGGCCTGGAGGGATTGGTTTATTACAGCGGTGATCAGGGGACTGATGGAATAGATGTTAGTTTTCATTAGGGCTGTAGGAAAGGGGTTGAGGGCACAGGTGGAGGGCTTCATCGTCCTGATGAATGACTCAACCTCTTGCTGTGAGATTTCTGGAAAGCACTTTAGAGGCTGGAAGATCTCAAACTGTGAATAAGCAGACTGGATAGGTAGAGTGGAGGAACCAGAAAGGACAGAACAGATTGATTCAATTTTCAATTTGAAGAAAGCCATGAAATTATTACAGTGCTCTTCTATAATATCTGTAAGTGGGGGAGTTTAGAAGATGATTGATAGTAGAAAAAAGGTGCTTAGAATTTCCAGGACCGGTTTTGGTGATGTTGGAGTAGAACAGTGAACAGTGAGACCTGAAGCATTGTAACCCGGGGGTTGAGCGGGAGAATGTGACTGTTCTAGTTTTTCAGGGGCGTGACGAGTCAGGATGTTAATCAGTGAGTTTTTAAATGTCTTTAAGACATTTTTACCCAACAGAATTTGAAGAACAACAGCCACAGTCCTCCCCTGTACCAACAAGAGTAAGACCACATTACTCCTGTTTCAGTCTCATCGACTTCAAGTTCATTGTTAGAATATATTTTAAGATTTCAATGACAACTTTTAGGGCCCGCTCTGAGCTTGCTCCCAAACATGTCATCTATGATATCCTGAAATCTTAATTGCTCAGTCGTAACTGAAGATTCTCAGCGAGGACTCTGTTAGCTGTCCCACAATCCAGGCAAAGTTCCAAGGCTGACAGGTCTTCTTGAGCTCTCTCCTCTCCTTATGTACCTGATGTATTCCTAAGCCGACCCGGAGCACCAGCACAGAGGGAAATTTGACCGGGGAAGGAGCTGTCTTTCTGTTGAGGTCCTTGTGAACCTGCTAAAATCAACTCGACATCTTAAATCAACTCGGCTGCCGGGGATCGAGTGATCGCTCCCCGGCAGGAGAGATGCTCATGATCCCAGGAAGCGGATAGGTCTACATGGGGATAGGGGTGCTCTGAAGCTCATGGCCAACGCAGCCAGCTTCCCTCCCTGTGCAGCTGTTGGGAAGGAGGCTGCTTAACCCTCCATTTAAATCTAAATGTTTCATAAGTCTTCATGTTTGCTTTGTTGGCAAGGCTTGGCCCTCCGTTGCATTTTCTTGTTAAAAACAATAGGTACCTTTGTAAAAACACAAAATACAGTTTCATCTAAAAAAAGCTTTTTCTAAACAAACATTAAGAAATGTATAGTTTTGGTTTAAGCTGAAAGTACACAAAATAAAAACTTAGCAATGAATATTATATTCCATTTATGCAAAGACATAGCCCTATATACCCTCTAAATTATGCATTCTGGACCCTTAACTAGCTGATCCAAAATGAGACTAATGCAAAATGCCACTTTAATTTCATTAAATAGAAGGTGTTAAGAAAAAACACTGCTTAAGGAAAACAATGCATGTAATAAGTCACACATAAGTCAATATTTCATGAGCAAGGAACATTTTAATAACCATCTTCCATCTACTGACATTGCATATAGTAAAGGACTTTAATTCAACACATAGTACCAGATGAAATATTCAAGTGAATGAGACAAGATCACCAACAATGACTTTTATGAGGGGATGCTTTCATTATCTACAGTTACCCCGCTGTATCAATAGTGTAATGTGGCACTGCATTAACAATTAAAACATTTAAAGATAGTAATCAATAATAAAAACTGCTACATCTCCTCCCTGCTGTGGTTCCTCCTACATTGCCGTTTTCATTAGTCTTCACTTTCTTTTGTATCTTTACTGGTGTCGCATGTTCCTCGATCACCTCTAAATTAAATCCTGTTCTCTCCTTTTCTTACTTTGCTCCATCCTGTCATGTGTCCCTTCTACACATCTAGTATTGTCTCTTTAGTCAAGGCTTTTTGTGGTGTCATATTAACACGCATTTTAACACAGCTACCTGGTGGCAAATTTGATCATCTACTGTCTCCACCAGGGAGCAGCCAGAGACAAGCCTTAATGGGAAAGGGTTAAGAGTGAGTTAGTAACACTGCTAAAGTTATAATAATTACTTTTTAACTGCTGTTAATTTGAAATTTTAATAAATACATTGAGGGGTGTAGTGTGAGCCTTTGTTGGGGACTATATTCTCAAAAAAAAAAAACACTCAGATCTTTCCTGCCCGAGTCAAGAAATACTCGGCAGACAGTAAAACAGTGTGGTGCATTATGGCAGATAAATCTCCAACCTGTGCATTAGTAATCCTCGGAAACTGTCATACAGCCACTATGAAGAGCTGCTGCTACTAAAGCGTGCTCAATCTGCTGGCTGGCTAATTGAGGGTTAATCATTTATCCAGCACAAGTGCTGAGCAGCTTATGTGCTTGGCAACAGCATACAAGTTATGTGGGGGGACAGAGGAAATTGTTCTCCAACAGAGAGCAATTAATCCTGTTTTGAGGTCCTCTTTTGTAGTATACTTAATCTTGGCTGGAGGACAGATGATTGAAAAGTGGAGAGTGTGTGTTTTGTGGCAGCATTATGGCTCATTTCTAGGTTTTTGTCCGTGTGACTGGATGGGAGGGTGAGCATTAGTGCGAACTGATGTGCATATAGTTAAGCGCTGATACATGTATGGAGAGCTGGAAGGCAGTTTGTTTCACAGGCCTGTGAAAAAAACTGCTTATGCAGCATGATGGACAAAGTCAAAACCACCAATCACAGTTTATCTGATAACAATCAGTTCTCCAATCAGAAATAACATACCAGCATGGAAAAAAAGTTAGAGAGAGTGATCAGTGTGAATGGCTTGTTGGTGGTTTTATATATATTCTTAATAGATATAGTGTGTTTACCTGGTCCTCCTCCCCGCCTCCCTCCTCGTCATATTTGAGGATATTGTCTCGAACATCGTCCTCTGGATCGATGAGAAGTTGCTTGGCCTGACGCTCCTTGTCTTTCCTCTTCATCCACATCACAATGAGCAGAACCGACACTGGGAGGAACACAAGGACAACATCTTATATAATTAAGGTTCATGATAAATATTCAGATAATTTAACAATTGTTAAATTGAAATAAATTGATTGCTACAAAAAACTTTTTGTCATAAAAACATTTAACCTTGTTTTTACCAGCGCTTGGTAGTAATGCAGTAATTCCAACATCAAGAGGCAGCAATGCAGCTATAGCCTGCTTACAACAATAAAGAACATGTTATCATTGCCAATAAATGGGTCTTGTGCAAGAGCAACATCTGCAGCATGGTGAAGACAGATCGGTGCACTTCTCACCCGTGGGGATATTCTCCATCACTTCATCCAACTCACTCCAGAAATTCTCCTTCTCTTCCAACTCACTCCAACTCACCACTCACCACTTCATCTTTACACCTATAATTTCTATCTTCATGCTGATCACTGTGTCCAATAGTTTGTTCACCTCCAAAACACTCTTCACATACTGCTCCTTCCTGATCACCCCTACCCCATATCTCCCTCCACCCACACCATGATGAAGCAGTATGCACTCTCCTTCGATGCTTCTAGCCTCACTGCCACTCCACCTGATCTCTTGGACACACAATAAATCTACCTTCCTTTTATCCATCATATCAGCTAGCTCTCTACCTTTACTTATCATCATGCCAAATTTCCTACTGTCACCAACATTTATACTGCCTTTCCTCAGCCTTTGCTGTCTCCGGGCGGGTCTCAACCTCTCAATCTTGTTTTTCTTCAACAAACAGTAGCATAGTTTCAGTCAGCTCCCTGGTGATTAATGGCGTAACCCCTGAACTCAATTTTGCAATTAAAAAATTTCAAACGGTTTCTGAAAGTAGAGAACGAGAGCTTTCCGATACAATAGACATTACGGTAAGGATACGTTGATCGAGGGAAGATCAAACCGCAGCTTTGAGTTGAGTGAGAGGGAGCGAAAGAGAAACTGCCTCAGGGATTACCACTTAAAAAAAAACACCTGGATATTTAATATAAAAACAGGCAGAAAAAAAAAACTAGAGGGGCAGGACTAATACTTTTCTCCGTTTACATGTAAAATAGTTCAAAGTTCAAATTCTTCATGTGAGATAGTTTTTTCATGTAATTTCAGATTTCTTATCCTGTTGTACCGATGAAAAATTAAATCCGTTACTTGTCTTTTTTCCCCTTTAACTGTTATTGTACAGTCAAAAACACACAATAATATCAAATAACTGTCAGATATTGAAAGTTGAAGTTATTTTGTAAAAAGGAATAAAGCACTCACTCACTGCAAATTTTTTGACAATTCTACAGCTACAAATCAAAATAAATCCAGGTGGCCTAAATATAATTATAGTCCCAAGAGGGTTAAAGGAATAAATGGAAATAAGATGCACTCATCATCATCTGAGAGCAAAGCACCCAGCAGAGGAAGTTCCACCCACAGTTTGAACTGTGGGTGGAACTTCTTCTGCTGGGTGCTTTGCCGTAGTGGCACAAAAACAGTCTACAGTACTCATCTCAACGATGGCAGCTAAAGACATTCTTCCTATCAGATTGAATGGAGAAAAGGTTATTTGACTTCAAGGAACCTACCTTTACATCTCTATTCAGAAAAAACTATAACCATATGATGGCAGAAACTGTATGGCGAAAAAACATTTGAGCTGCTCTGATCACAGATTCATGGGCAGACATTGAGCTGATCGTATGTGACAGTTAGCTGGAATTACTGGCTCAACAGGGAAATAAAAATGCAGTTTTGCAGAGCAAAGTGAAGCAAGAGCGATATTCTGCTGAAAACAGAAAACCAGACACAAATCCATCCTGTCTTTGTTTTTTTCAAAGGGTTGTTTTTGATTGCACAAGGGGGACAATTCGATATTTGATTATCCAAGAGTGAATATCAAATATTATTTTTGATTCCCATCCCTCGTTCATAAGATAATTACAGAGGAGTCTTATAGGCTGAGCATTAAAATAGAAAACATCTTAGTTGATGTATTGGAAACAGGAAAAATGGGCAAGTGTGAAGATCTGAGCGACAGTGACCAATGTTGTAGTGTCTCTCTGGGTCCTACCTCAGCTACACACTAGACTCCTATTATCATATTCATCATCATCACCATCATCATCATCATTATCAGCATTATCACCGTCTCCGGTGGTAAATGAAGCCTACAGATTATACCATCGTCTCAGTGGTAGATATATCGATATATCTTCCAGCGGAACACCATTCCTGGTAAACTATCTCTCAAAAAGTCACAGCTGGTCATTCCTTCAACCTATCTGCCTTCCCCTTCCCTCTACAAAATCTTTATTTTATTTATTGAACTCCTCTTTTCACTTTTTATCAGTCTTTAAGTCCGCTCCTGGGTCCAAAACAAACACGAACCATAACAACATGCACAAAATTGTGCAAGAGTTGAAGCTTTGTCAGGATTACAGACCTAAAGAAGGACTTCTGGTTTACTGACAGCAGGGTATTGACTGGGAGAGGGTCTCTGATATGCGTAGGGGGGAGTGTAAGAGAACCCATGCAGTCTGCTCTCACAGAAGACTTGCTGTCCCAGGTGTCAGAACATGCAGGGAAATAACAGAGCTGTGTTGGTAGCAATAAAAAGACCTACACAATATTTGACAGGTGGTATTTATGTTATGGCTGATCGGTGCATTCATTTGTCAACTTGATTAGTTGTAGAGATACAAATTAACTTTTTGGAAGTTTGTTATACATTTCCCCTGCGGCAATGTTGCGCCACTGGCTGGTGGCTTCGGCTCCAACATTAGAGTGGCCCGTCCACACCCAGACCCGTCCATTCTCAGGCTCACTGTAGCTGTGTTTTCAAGGTCACAATATTTTTGTATTGACTGTTTACATGAGCAGAAATCTAATCAGAAATGGTCTTTAAATGTGCCAACATATCAACCGCAAGAGCCGTCAACATCTGGATGACGAGCCTTAAAGCAACCGATAGATGACAAGTTTCATCAGAAGATAGCCGTCTATCGTGTGATCAGGGCAGACTTTTTTCTATAACTGTGATACTTTTAATGAAGAAACAGCTCAAAAATAACTTATATTATATATATTTTCTTCTATACTGAAGAGAGGGAGAATTGTTGCTATACCTCATAGTGGTTTTACTCTGACTAACGTTAGAACATTACACCGTTACGTTGGTTGTTACCGCCAAGAGTTGGGCTGAAGTATCACTTATTTACCTCGAGTACTACTTATGAGTTTTTCTTGGATTAAAGTAGTCAGGTAGCCCAGGGCAAAGTTTTGCAGCTCCCTCTTGTGACCCCTACCCCACTGCCACTCTGTGCCTCAGATACACTGCTCCACCGAATTAAGGTAACACTTAAATCATAGTTCAGATCTCGATGAAATTAACATTCGAGTTGAGCTGTGAAGTTTAGCTGGCATAGTTTCATTCTGTGACGACTAAGTATTCCCTTTTTATTTCACATGTCCCTCTTCCCAGAAACATTCCAGCTCCAACTTGGGGATTCGGCGGTGTCCCCAGATGAGATATATATTCCCCCTAGAGATGTCTGTGTCCGACCTGGAGTCTCCTCCCTGTTGGACATGCCATGAAAACCTCTGAAGGGAGGATTCCTGGAGAAACCTGATCAGATGTTGAACTATCTCAACTGGATACTTTTAACATGATGGAGCAGCAGCTCCTCTCTGAGCTCCCTCCAAATGTGTCAGCTCCACATCCTTTCTAAAAGACTGAGTCCAGCCGCCTTACAAAGGTACCTCATTTCAGCAAGAATGGACTGATGCTGCACAAAACCTGCTGTCAATCGGTTTCTCATCACTCTAGAACAACAACAAGCAAAAAAAATACATTGTGGTAGGTTTGTGTGCCTCCGTAAACCAAAGAGCTGTGTCTCCGGTGGCGTTAGCGCCTAGTAGCGTCTCTTTAGGATTAGTGGCCTCAGGGGAGGTATCAGAATAAAAGCGACTCTAAGACCCCAATGAATAGTCAGCAAGGAAGTTGCAACACCTTGACCGGCATAGGGATACTGGGGCACCCTTCTGGATCCAAACCTAGAATGGGAGCATGTTGGCGGCTGGGCCTTTTTCAATGGGGCTCAGCCACCTCAGCCTGAGGATGCTACATGTAGCTCTCACCCTGTGTGGTCCCCACCTGCAGTGATGGGCGTTGGGGTTGGCAGTACAACAGCGAAAAAATCACTTCTTTGAAGCTGAAATTACATCCTGATACATATTTACTTTCTGTGTTGTACCAAAGAGTTTGTTTGGGATTTTAGCTTTTTATAGTAATATCTACAACCAGTGCATCAGTTTTGGTCAGGAATTAGTCCAATCCAATAAAAGCTAAAATAAAAGCAATTATTGAGCCAAAACATACTCCTGGATCAGAAGAAGAAGGGATTCAACGAAAATCTTTAATTCATCTGCCTGCGCTTCAGATTTGAGTGGTTATTCTTTGGTTTTCTAAAAAGAATCCCTGAAATTTGTCCATAAGTGAGGCTTCATTTGGTCACCTTTGGCTGTAGCCACATATTTGAGTCATACTACTTTCATCCTATGGGGAGACCAAGTGACCATTTATTCTTGATTAATAGGCCTGTTTTTACTGTCTACTCTTCTGATTGTTTATTTTTTCAGCTGTCTGTGTGTTTCTATCTGACTTTGGGATTCATGGAAACAAGGAACTGATTGCCTGTTCAATATGACGTGACATTTTAACAACAGATGTAATTCAACTGTAAATTTCTGAGGTTGCAAGCGCTGGAAAAGCTAGAAAATCTGGGCTGAGTAAAGTAAGAACCCTCAACCTTAAATAAATCTCAATAATTATTGGTAATACGGCTGTCCAGTTGGGCCTGAATGCTTCCCAAGGTTATCTAAGCCAATTTGACCTGATGTGACCCGTACGGTCCACCTCCATGGTTCATGTCAAATGGGAAATGTGAATGCGAATTAACTACAAAGATTAACAATAATAGTGTGAAAGAGAGATTTAGTGCCTATTTGACTTTTTAATCAAATAATCAATGGTATGTCTGCAATAACAGATATTATAAATCCAAGGTTTCACAGCGTCATTATGGCACAGCGGGTAGCAAGTTGCCTCACAGCAAAAAGGTTTCAGGTTCATAAACCACCAGTCTTTCCTTGAGGCCTAATGTCGAGTCTGCGTGTTCCCCCATGTTTGCGTGAGTACCCTATAGTATCTCCAGTTTTTCTCCCAGTATCCAAAGTAAAATGGGAGCCAGAGCCTTCAGTTATCAGGCTGCTGTGGAACCATCTCCCAGTCTGGGTTCTGGGGCTAGCCACCCTCTCTAAATTTAAACGTGAATGTCAAACCTTCTTTCTGATAAAGCTTATAGCTAAAGCTGGCTTAAGCTAGCCATAAACTTTATATACATATATATATATATATAGAAAATATAATCATATATTTTTTTATAGTTCCATTTTGTAAATATATATTGCATTGTGTTTGAAATAGGTGGTGGGGGAGAGGGGTTAAGGGTAAATTGTTTTATACTGCATAAAGCACTTTGTTAAATTATACTGAAAAATGTTATTACTAAATATTTGTTTTTAACATTTTATTTAAACATCTTTAATTCCAGACCATGGGCAAAAGTCCTCCGCTTGAAGTGGTAAATACGTTTTTTTTAAAACTTAAATCAGGGCTGTCAAACTCAATCAGAGTGGGCCAAATTAAAAACTGAGTCCACATCCAGGGGCCAAACAGCAATCAAATTGGCCATGTTTAATCTGAGGTATTATGACAATTCATTCTTATTTTATTTACTGATTTTATAGAATTCTGAACAAACCAAAGGAATCGAAAATAGTAAAATTTCAAATAAAATTCAAAATGGATCAGTATAATTCATTGTGATGTCTCCCTGTCAATCAGAAGAGCTTCACACAATCATTTCCAATTAATAGTTTTTTCAAAGGTCATAAACAACAACCAGATAACTATATTTTTCAAATTAAATCACTTGCCAACATCAACAAAAGGAACATTAAATAACCCCTTTGTAAATACCTGGGCTGAATTACCATTTCTTCGATTAACGATTTACCGAAGATCCATGATCTTCAAAATCAGTGGGCGTAATCGACTGGTTGCAGCCTTTTCGATAAGATGGCAGCTACAAAAAATTAATGTTTGAATTGGAAAAAAAGTTGTTTGACAAAAATTAGAATTAAATGTTTTATTAGGCTGTAAGTAATCAAAATATGAGCTTAATCCAATCTAAACTGCTCACACAATTGGATTGTACTGGATTTTTCATTTATACACACACTGACATCATGCTAATGTTTAAGAACAATATTCACTCAATAAAGTTGTGATAAAAGTCAAATCTAGTCGCGCTCTCTCTCTCTCTCTCTCTCTCTCTCTCCCTCTCCCTCTCTCTCTCTCTCTCTCTCTCTCTCTCTGTCTCTCTGTGACTCACCTAACAGAATGATGATACAGATGAGAATAGCGATGATGGTTCCGGTGTCCAGTCCACCAGCAATGATTCTGCCCATCTCCACACAGTCGCCATGATGATCACACAGGCAGACCTTGACCCTCAGGTAGGACGTGTTGGACATTGGCAGGTTGCCTGAGTCCGTAATCACGATGGGAACCTCGTAGATCCCACTGGCCAGGGTACTGATCCGAAGTCGAAGCTGGGCATACTCGCCTAGAGGAAATGGATCGATAGCTGTATAGTGAAATTGAAATATTGGCAATTGGTTCATGCAATTCAATCACAGAAGCAGCCTCCCAGTAATGGTCCGACAATATACCAGATCAGCTGGAGGCTTTCCTAGCTAAAAAGTACAGGAACAGCATATGTTCTGCATATTTACCACTGCACACAATTATTTACAGAGCCCATCTTAATTCAAAACAAATAGTGGAGGAGGATATTACACTGAAACCTCATACCCGACTGGCAACCACAGAAATCAATTTGTTTCAGTGAGATGATTTCCTGTAAGAAGGGACATAAAATCAAGTTTTAAAAATATGTCCTGTTACTAAATGCAAAAATATGTAGTATTAATCTAGGAAGAGCAAAATGTATGGATGATATCTTTCTTATATTGTGTTCCAAATGTGAAAAGAGACAGTTTGAGGAAGCAACTTCCTGCTTGAACTTGATGGTTTTCTAGGAACTGGCAGAAAAAAAGGTTGATTTGTAACAAAAAAATCTGTTATAATGGTTTGGTCACAGTGGTCACAGTACGCTGGCTAGCACTATCACATATCTGCTTGTTCCTACTCTATCACATTCTTTATACATTCTTCTCCCTCACCCATAAATCCTTGTGAGGGTCGTCTGGCTAAGCCCAAAGTCCTCCAAAATTCTTTCATCTGATTGGCAACGAGGTGAAAACCTTTATTTCCATTATATTCACTTGTTGGCTTGTTATTGAGCTTAGGCCCATAGCTGATGGGCTTTTCTAGCGATTGAGTCAGTTTCATCACATTTCATTACATTTATTCATCTGTATGCTTCACAAAGATATAAACTAAACTTAAAACAAAAACCATTAGGCTCTCCCTTAAAAAAAATGGGGTAATTCCAGTGTTCCGTTAGTATACTTCTTTTAAACTAAATGATAACAGGATACTCCAAACATACTTAACACATGGCATATAATCATTAAAGGATATATATTATTATAGTTTCCAAGTCAAATCCAGTATATCTTTATAGCGTCAATTAAAAACAAATTTTATCTGAAGACACAAGCAGTATTATTAAGAAAATAGTTGAGAGTATTCTGTTAGTGCATTAACATTACTTGTGTACGTGGAAATTGTACTTGAACTTTACTTATGTATATTTAAAAGAATAACTTTATATATTCTTGTCAGGTTTTTGTTAGGGACATCTCAGCATCTAGCAAGACTCACGACCCCCATATATGAAAAGTGGAAACAGGTTCACTTGATACCTGACTATGTTAGTATTTAGTTATTTCTTGGTTTTCTAGGTACATTTTATTGTATTGTATTGTATTAGTGTTTTACTTTGAAGGTTTAATCTGGGTTGTCTATTACAGTATCCTGTTTTTTTTTTGAAAGCCCATTCCTTGTGTTGAAATATGCTATAAACTTTCTGTCATCGTTTCACTGATGTGTTCCCCTCAATTCCACTGCTTTGTTTTGGTATTTTATTCCCCTAAATCTTCTGTCTCAGTATAGTCTTCTTCCTCCTTCCTCTCCTTCCATTCTCCCCCTATGTGATCATCCATCATGTTCTCCCTCCAGTTGCGTCTTATTGTCTCTTTACTCTATGGATTTAGTCTGCGCGCCCCTTTATTTCTGGGCTAGGTTGCTGTTGATGGTGCTTCATGTTGTCATACTTTCCAGCCTAACTCCCAGTCTTTCCTAGACTAAGATTTCCTACTGTGTTTATCAAGATTGTTACAGATTTTCAGTCTGTTTTTTGATTTCCCCCCCTAGTTCATCTGTGATTGAAGACTGTTTGTATTGTTGGGCTGTCTTTATGGTTTGGGCCTCTCCTGTTTCATGACCTTGCTTGATGGACTTTTGAATTTGGGTTTTGGATTATAATTTAATGATTAAACTGCACCCAATCTGTGTCCAAAAAAAAACTCAGCTTTGCAAATCCCTCTCACATCCCTCATTGAGGTTGGAATAAGAGGTTGCCGAACATGAAGATATTTGCCCTCTAATTCAAGTGGCTTCCTCAGCTCTAACTGACTGGTGGGTGGGGTCCATAACCTCCTGAGAGGTGGTTGACACACTGAAAGTGAACAGGTCACATGCGCAAAGTTGAACAAACAGCACTATAGTTGGTAATTTGGGTTGTTAGGGACACAAGTGGCTTGATTATCCACTGGAAAATCATGTGAGTCGTTGGCTAGCACTATCATGTGCTAGTGAGTCAAAGCGTGAATGATGGTGAAACTGTCTGAGGAGAGATGCTAAGGCTCTATTGTTTGTGATTTATAAGAGACGGTGTAGATTCCCACACCATGGCCTTCTCCAAACAGAGGAGTTAACCATGCAGGAGGTTAAGTAACTAAATCCCCACTGGTCACTTAGAACCAATGAAGTCTCCTGGAGGAGAGGTAAAATCTATAAAACCTTCAGAAAAAATCCGGTGGCTTCATCCTTCAAGGGTAGGAGGATAAGTCATGAGGAGGGTGAGTAAAGACAGTGTTATTCAGATTCATTAATAACAATTTTCCTCAAGGGTTTGTGTCATCTTTTATTTAAATTCTGAACAACTTCTATCCTTAAACCCCAAATGACCACACTTAGCCACACTCCTCACATCAGCCTTGCCGCCCCAACAGCACAAAATATTTAATCATTTCGTGCATCCTATTCAGTTAATAATGCAACCCTGACACTTTAGCTTACAGATCTCATGCCAAGTCTTGACAGGTAGTCAAGTCTCATATAACTCCACTGTACTCGAAATCACGCCCAAATCACATTTTAAATGGCACATTTCTGTCTGCTTAAGTCTGACTCGGTCATGTTCTCAAGCGCCATCCTGATTAAAAACTTCAGTGGAGCTGGAGTTACAGTTGATTATGAAGTAAAGTGAATGACTTGGATTCTCACATCTCTGCAAGAGAACATTAGTTTCTGCCCCCTGTTGGAAAGCTCCCATTGTCACATGACCTCCTACTTGTTTGAGTTATTTGTCATTCTCTGAGCCTGATGTACAAAGTACAAAAGCAAACCAATTCTTCTTCTTCAGACTGATTCCATCTAAAATTACTATTGCAAGCTTTCTTGAATAAAATGTTTCACCGTTTGTATTTACTCCACATGAATCATTTTAACTTCAAACGGAGGGAAATGCGCGGTTTACTGATTCATGTCCAAATGGCAGCCAACAGACTTATAGTTTGGTGCCTGGACTGTCATAAGGACTAAAACATTTCCAAAGAAGGGCATTAGGGAATATACTTGACAGCTCAACTTACAATAAACTACTCTTTAGCTAACATATTTCACTTCATTTAAAGAAAAAAATATCAATTTGTGCACTTTTAGTGATCAATCTCGCTCAATGTTGTAATTGATAAAAACTATGGTTTGGTCCTCAGCCTCACTTCCTAAGAGGTTAAAGGTCATACTGCTCTTTTCTAACTCAGTCTGCCCAGCCCACTTATTAACGTGACTATTATTTTGTTTATGTTTGGAATAGGGAAGGGGGAATTGTGAATTGTTCTATTTTATTCATAATTATTTCATGTTAATAAGGGCTAGAGCTGTGATTTATTATGAATGAAATCAATTAAAAAGGCAAATCACTTCATATTAGGAATATTAGTATGGAGATAATCACCCAGTATCAGACACATCTTAAAATTTCTTGAGAAATTTTCAAGTTTTTGCCTTAAAGCAGGGACTGAACGTAAGATGAGTGTGAACACATTAAAATGAACATCAGTAACTCTTTCACATACTGACCATTGAGGCGGCTCAGAGTCCAGTTATGGTGTACATCTGATGGACGGCTGGCTAACTCGAAGGCGAAAGGTCCGGCGTTATGAGTCAGGTCAGGGTCACTTGCTGTGATGTTGATGGCGTTGGGATCTGGCTTCTCACACATTTCAACCTCAGGCGGGAACACGTGAGGGGCGTTGTCATTTATGTCCAGCAGGTACATGTGAAGGGTGCCTGTCCCGCTGGCAGGTGGGATACCTGGTCATACAGAATGAAAATATGAAATAATATTAAAATATTAAATAACTTTGATTCTATTCCATCTGTTCATCTCATCGCAATTGCACAAATAAAAGAAAATGGTGGATAGTGTCTCTTTTGGCCTTATGTAAAATAAGCTGTGCTCTTTTGGCCTTATGTAAAATAAGTCCATTTTACACTGAAACAAAAGCTGCTCGTTTCATTATGGGGTCATTGGTCATTAAAACCAAACAGGATTATTTTCTTGTATTGATTTATGATGCAACTGTTAAATCAAAACACAATGTGTCCAAACGTTTGTGTCCTAGCCTTTGGAGTGACAAAAAAGCTTATGTAGTGTCCAAAATTAAAGGGGTTGATCCTTTGGGAAGAATTAATTTCACCTAATCTAAAATGATCGTAACCAGCTCCATGTACATATTGAAGGTTCTTCTATCTGTATCATAGATCTAAATGGTGTCCAAAGACAGTGTCGAGCTTGACCTGAAATTCAGTGCCTTTTGCTTTACAACATGTAGTAAGCTTACATCATAAAATACACTGACATTGCTTAATTTTAACAAGGTTTTGGAAAAACCGGTAACTGTTGATTGGACTGAAATAAAAAGAAATACTTTTTTTTAAAACAACAACTTAGAATTGGCACAATCTCTGACTATCCGGAAATATAATTCACTTCTCTTTTGTGTGGTGTCAGTGTGAAGGGCTGAACGGTTGTCTGATTCTATGTGTAGGTCCTGTGAACTGGCAAATTGCCCATGATGCATTCAATATCTCACCCATTTTCAATCAAAATATGCTCCAGCCTTAGCGGGCTCAAAAGATAAATGGAAAGACGAATATTCCTCAGTAAATGGTAGAATATTCTTATACAGTTGGTTTCGTATGTATTACAAATACCTTGCTGTTTTAGCAGTACTAAATAGCATGTTGCAAACTCATTTCATATGAAGTCAGTGGCGGGCTGAGAATTGTATAGCTTCAGTCTCAGTAAACTTTGTATTTCACTCACCATAACCCCCCCCTCACCCCAACCTCATCCCAAAGATCTGAGTCCCTACCATACAGGTACTGAGACTACAGTGTCTACTGGGCTCCAGCTATATTTAATTGGGCCGCCTGTGTGTTGAGGCAAAGTGTTCACATAGCATAAAAGACAATGACAAAAGATCTACAACAACAAATAATCCTAGCTGGCTAGCTAACAAAAACATCATGATGCCAAAGATGTTGTCAGTGTTTATCTTCATTATTCTCAGTGAATACTATCATTTCCTTAGTGTCTTCAGGGGATTTAGCTTTCACTCATCTGCTTTTACCTGCAATCTAATCCTTTTCCTATCTTCCTCTTATGCAGGTTGCAGTAGCAGCAGGCTAAGAAGAGTATTCCAGACATTCCTCTCAACAGCAACAGTCTCCGTCTCATCCTCGGGAACCTGAGGCATTCCCATGTCAAATGAGATTTTGATTTCAATTTGTCATGTAGCCATCAATTCTAAGTTTCATTGTTCCATTGTTTCACAATCTCCTTGTCTAAGGCGATAATTTTGCTCCATAAGCTAGCTGTTCTTTCCCTTTAAACCCCAGTTTCTTGACCACCCTACCATCTTTGTATGGGACAACATACTGTATATTTAACCAATTGTGCCTCTAGAAGTCAGTGACAGACCTCTGAAACCACACTTTAGTGCAGGTGCTCTGCCCTTTCAGCTGAAACTGATTACTCTGTAAACCTCGTCTTCTAAATCAAGAGCGGGCAGAAGGTGGAGGAAAACCTGAAGAGTTGGAGGTGTATGGTGGAGAGAGGAGAATTGAATTTGAATGAAATTAATGCACGGTAGGTGGAATGGTGAGGATTCAAGAGGTAGAGGTGAAGAAGGTGAAGGAGTTTAAGTAGTTGGGGTCAATTGTTCAGAGTAACACGGAGTGTTGAAAATAGAAGAAGCGATTGCAGACAGGGTGGGGTGGTTGGAGAGGAGTGTTAGGAGTTATTCAGTTTAGAGACGGTGGCACAGACGAAAATAATTTATTTCAGATGTTCTTTGGGAGTGACAAGGATGAATAGGATTAGAAATAAGCACATCAGATGAACAGCCCAGCTTAGACTTCTTAGAGACAAACTTAGAGAGGCCATATTGAGATGATCTGGACGTGTGAAAAGGAAGGAGAGCGGATCTATTGGTAGAAGATGACAAAGATGGAGCTGCAAGGCAAAAAGGTAAGACTAAAGAGGTGGTTCCTGGATGTGGTGAGAGAGGACATGAAGTTTGTTGAATATGACAGAGGAAGATGCAAGACGGAAACAGTTAATCAGCTCTGGAGACCCCTACAGGGAACAGCCGAAAGAAAAAGGAGAAATAACACAAAGACATATTATTCCATCACATCATTTACTTCACTTCTTACTTTCGACAGAGATATATAGTCCCTCCAGAGGGTTTTTGGTCTACCCTGGGGTCTCCTCCCAGTTGGACGTGCCTCCAAAGGGAAGCATCCTAGGCATGCTGATCAGATAATGAACCACCTCAACTGGCTCCATGAGACATGAGGAACAGAGGCTCCACTCCGAGCTCTCACCAGATTACTGTTCTCCTCATCTTTTTTCTAATGTCGAGTCCAGTCCCTCTACAAAGGAAGCTCATTTCAGCCGCTTGTATCATTGACCTCATTCTTTGGATCTCTACCCAGTGCTCATGACCGTTCATGATGGTTGGAACGTTGATGGACTGGTAGATTAAGAGCTTTACCTTACGACTCAGTTATCTCTTTCCCAAAATGAACCGGTACAACACCATGATTACTGCTGATGCTGAACCAAACCTCATCTGCATACCTGCTATTTTTCCATCACTCCAGAACAAGATACTAAAATTACTTCAACTCGGGTAGTAATTCAACACCAACCTGGAGGGGACAACGCACGGTTTCACTCTGTTACAGTTTACCGATATTGTGTTGAGTTTGAGAAGTGTAGTCAAACTAAAAACGAGCTCTCTGGGATTGAGATTTGGTACCAAGTGATTCAATTAAAGTCAGCGCTCTGTATTTATAGTGCAATTGATTTTGTAACATGAGGAGTGCAGGATCAAGCCCGTCATTCATTCATTCATTCATTATCAATATCTGCTTTTCCCGTTCAGGGTACTGGAATCACATATCCATAAGCCAAACAGTCAAATTAAGTAATATCTTCCTTTATACCATCCATACAAATTTTTAAAAAAAGTTAAAAAATATTTTTCATTTAGGTGAAATTTAAAGAATTCAAAAATTCAGTTGGCTATCTAGAATTTCCATCTCCTATGCTTCTCTTCTGAGCCTAATCTATCTTAACTCTTCCTTTAACATTTCGTTGGCATTGCAGAGCGGTCTTTTCTTCCTCACTTCTTCCAACCCCAATGAACAGAAGGCCCTAGACAGGTATCAGGCTTAAAAACCCCTGCATCTGCCCTCTGATGAGAGGCATCTTGCTGTCCATGTGGCCTCTATTAGCACCCGTGACAGGTCCATCATCTTTGATGAGCTTCTTTTCTAAGGCCTTGTCCAAACGATCATGCCAAAGTTCTGTCAGATCTCAACATTTTTCATCTCTTAATGGCCAAGTATTGAGAGACGTTCAGGCCTTTAATCCTGGATCGGATAGCTTTCAGAAAGGCTTCACCATCTGGCTATCTTGTCGATTTCGTTTTGCCTAAATGAAGAATAGGCATTTAGGTACAGTTTTGATGCTCAAATAATGAGCAAATGTGCAAGAAAAAATTCTCTCCAGTTTTGTTATTTGCATACACAGTGTGAACCTTTCATGCTTGCAAACAAATTGATAATTTCCATGCTTCCATGCAATACTATGTTGTAGATATTAAGCTTTATACCTCTACATGTTTACCTTTCCTAATGCTTGCTGCAGTTTAGAATAGTGGGCTAGGCAAGGGAAGGTTTTATAGTCCATTGTGTTGCATACTTATTACATACAGTAGGCTTTCAGGAAGAAAAAAAAAGCGAAATAAGTTATGACGGGGGCCTCTGCCCCAGTAGAGCATTATGTCTATACGGCCCTGGTGCTCAATAATAGTTTTGGACAGGTCCATTCAAGCCATTTGACTTTATTTCTGTATATTCATCAGCAAGCTGGGAGGGTATGCCTGGAAAAGGTAGAGAATGTACTATGGAAGTTTCCAGCACAGCAATGTCCCTGTGTGTAGATGGTCCGGGCTGGGGTGGAAGCTAGATGACATTCCTCCTGAGCAATTTTCATCTTTGAAACAGAGAATTCTCTTTTCAATGACTATAAAGCACAGTTGTCGTCAGAACAAGAGAAAGACTCTGGGAACAATAAAACACATGGAGAAATACATCTTCAGTATAAATCAATGTGAGCATTGTGTCCAGAGGACTGTCAATGTAATTCTACAAGCCTCCCCCAATCAGAACATTGGATTACAGCAATGAAGGACTGAAATGTAATTAAAGTTGGCCTGAACGATCTGTTGTCTACAGGAAGAAGAATCCTTCTTCCTGTTCAGTGAAATATGAGCTTCTTCAGACTGGAATCATGAAGCGGAGATACCAAACCTAAGCCTGTATCTGATACAAAATATTCCAATAGAAAGGGCACCAAATGTTCGTCTCATCGCAGAGGTTTTGTTATTACACATTGTTTGAACTTATTTATAGATTACTATTATCTCAATATCTTTGAAGTTACATTTATTTGTAGTACCATTAAGACTGTTATGTTTGTTTTTACCCATACAGTGTATGATCGGTTATACGTTTGTTCATTTGGTGGGCATGAGTCAGGAACCCATTACATTTTGGTGTGGATCTACATGAATTGGTAGATCCACTGATGCTTGGTTTCTTTATTATGTTCACCTCCAACCCAGATGCCTTGAGCGAAAGAATTATGTTTGTCAGGGTCTTTTTCACAAGTAGTGGGGAAATGGGTTGTGAGGTAGAAAGGAGGTTTGGTTGCAGCGTCAGTAGTTGTGGCACAATCAGTTGATTGTGGTGAGGAGAGAGGTGAGTCGTAAGGCAACGCTGTGGAATTACCAGTCAATAAAATCTTTGCCTATGCTCTTGAGCTCTGGGTAGAGTCTGGAATAATGAGAAGCAGCGTCCTCTAAACAGTGGCTGAGCTCCGCTTTCGAGATAGGGTGAGGAATTCAGAGAACAGCTGCTGTTCCTAAAGTTGAAATTAATCTGTTGAGGTTGTTCAGGTATCTGATTAGGATGCCCAAGCGCCGCCCTTTGAAGGTTTTCTAGATATCTTTTCTATTCTGGACCCTCTGCAAGGAGACCCCTGGAAAGACCAAGAACTTACTGGAGGGATTACCTATCTCATTTGACCTGCGAACTGCTCATCCCCTGGGATGAGGTGGAGTGCATTGCTGGCGAGAAGAACATCTTAAGTGCCCTGCTTCTTGACCTGCTGCCCAACCCAGAAAAGGCTATACTTTTCCCAATAACAGTAAGTTTAGACATATCAGACACATCTCTCATTTTACCCTCCTTTCCACATTTCTGGAAATAAATAATTGCGAAATTATCTCTATTATACCCTGATACCCTAAGTATAGCCTAGAAAACAGTAGTAGCATATTAAACTGGGAAACTAGAAAAGAGATCAAAGACAGCAGAGCTAGGAGTTGCTGCATCTCATTGTCAAAGATGTGAGTTAGTTGTCCAGGATTGACCTACGTGTTGGAATTCAACTTCTAGACCTCTGAAGGGCAATGTTAGCACAGCAGAGGCACAACGTTGCCATGCTAATCCAAGCTGAACCTGAAAGGCTGGTAGTTAATAACGCTGCTGGAGCCATACAGGTACAAGTGATCTTCCTATCCTCTGACAGGCACAGTTAATATAATAATCAATAAACTTAAATAAAGCTTTTGGAATTTTGGCCTTAACCATAACCTTGATAATCCGCTTCAAAATGCCCGTGTTCAGTATCTTTCTATGTGGCAATCATCACCTGAATGACCTGAGGATTATTTCTTCAGTTAACATGATGAATTAGCATACTGAACCCAAAGAAATGTAGGGTTAGGGATCATGCAAGCATGATCTTAGAATCCCGAGTGTTTTCAATCTCTCACGCAGAGAACCCAAGTGTCATGTGTTTATTTCACCTCCACACATTTTTATTGAACTCAAACTAATGATTGAGATGTACAACTAAGTAAATGTTGTTATTTCAACAATGGTTAATCTGAGATTAACCTACGTTCAGAGATGATGATTATGGAATCGCTCACATCTGTTGTCAAGATCTCCCTTAACTTTGCTGACTCTCTGCAGAAGCTTCCCTCCGACTCCACAGTAAAGGTTGTACTTCTGTATTTCCTGAAAGCCCTGTGGCGCAGTGACCTCTGAGTCTGATGAGAAAGGGTTACTGCAGGATGCTAACCCTGCCCGGTTTCCTCACCGTTATCAGAAGCCATGAAGGTAACGTTGTACAGGTTGTTCTTCACATAGGGAGACTCTCGGTCAAGGATGGCGATGGTGGAAATCCGACCATTAACCGGGTCAATCTCCAGCCATTTGGCGGGGTCGTACATCTTGGAGTACCTGACAGAGAAAGAGAGAGCCTTAGAGACGCTTCTTTATCTGCTGTGCTGGCTTCAGGCCCTCAGCTCCACAGTAAAGCTGATATATGGAGGCTGCAACACACTCATAAAGCAACCACAACACCCTAATTGATTTTCATGCAAAATGACTTGAAAACTATTTCAAAAAATATATTTGTCATCCAAATTTATATTTTCTGGACTCAGAGATGACCCATTAAAATAGCAAGGCTTGCCAAATCCCAGGAACTTGCTGATGAAATGAATTCTATCTAATTATTCATACTCTGGCATCTGCATTGCTGTAAGAGCAGAAAGCATGCTTCAAATGGTGCACTCTTTAGAGAAATAATGTGAATATGACCGGATATAGCACACTGACCAAAAAGACGAGCAGGGCATCCAAAAAGCCATCATAAACTATTCGGGAGGAGGTAATATTGTCCACTTGGTTTACTTTTAATTGTAAAAATGAAAAGTACAATGGCACAGTTATGAATAAAAATAGAGTGACCCCAACTATGGAATACGATACTACAAAAAAAGGAAAAATCACCAACTAAAATGCTCTCTCTGGCTCACTCTATTGTGCACAATATAATATTGTACACGCCTGCTTCCTGTGAGTGAGCACTAGCATTTTTTTTGTGAACCCAGCATGCATCCACCATTGGCTGTTGCTAGGCTACAAAGGTTTCAGCACTGCATTTAGAAACAAATAGTGTGAAGTGAAAGAATGGAGAAAGCGAATAAAAAGCAGTTGTCCGGCAGTCGGTCCTCTGCTCTGCCCTTGTAGTTTTTTTCACTCAGAGCAAATCTGAGTGAGACAATGTTAGACACAATCTGTGTCCAATGCATTTTCCCAGCCATGTTCAAAGGAGTATTAAAATCCCAAATCATTCTTAGGACTGTATTTCATTCGACAACTAACTGGGAAAACAAGAAAATCTAAAATACGGTTGTGGATGAGGAACAGTTTTTGGCCAACCCTGTAAACAAAGAACAGTTATCCCTCTGACAGAACTGTAGCTGAGATTATAATATCTCTTAACAGTTGTATGATAGATAATGTAAGTCTCAAAGATTTATCTTTTGATTGACATCACTGTCAGTTGCACTGAGGTCCGATTATCTTTTGGTATTTACATTTTTGTGTCAGAAACAGATATTGAAAACTTTTATTTTAATAACATTTTTGGATACTAAAAGATAATGAAAAGTAAGCGAAAATAAAATGCGACTTCTCTGATAGTCTGCCAACAGATCAGGATCCGGGAACGCTGCACACTGAGGACACCTTCACAGCTCTCTGTTTGATCCAGACTAAAATTGCAGTTTTGATACATCTCCCCAGAAAAAAAGTTCCATATTAAACAGCTGGACTTGGACCTAATAAAACTGAACCATGATTTGGTTATTTTATAGTGTAAAATCACTTTTTTTCAGATGGTCCGAAGAGAAAAGAATAAGGAGAAGTTAAAATGTAATACAGTAGTAATATATCCAATGGAAAAAACATTGAAACTTTTTGTTTCCTGAGAATGATAGAGAAAATAATTAAATTCACATTAAATCAGTTGCTGTCAAATTAGTGAAAGATTAACTTACTCCTCAGGGTGGCTGTAGCTCAGTGAGTAGAGCAGCAGTGTCCAGATTGGAGGGTAGCTGATTCAAGTCCCACCAGGATCTACTTGTCATAGGATCTACTTGTCATAGGGTCTACAACTAATATCTCTTCCATGATCACTGCTATAATAAACTAATCCCTCCAGTTTTTGATGTAATGTGAAGACTGGATCTGTAACAATGCACACCAACAAAACATTCGCACCCAGCTGGTCTGGTCCTGACTTTCTGAATTTCTGAAAAAAAGATCTGAAATAACAGAGAGTGATGAGCTCTCACAGTTTAAATAAACCTTTTCTTTTTTGATGGTTCGGACTATCTGACCAATAACAGGAAGTTACTGCAATAAAGGACAGGAGAACAAAAGAAGAACAAAGTCACATGAGAAGAGTAAGCGATCAGGTACTTAATGGTTTTATGGTCCCTACACATACACTTCTTTTCCTCTGTACCCAAACATTGTTTTTCCGATCATTATTCGGAGAGGACTTACTCTACCAGCGTGAAACGCAATACATTTCAATTTTAAAGGGCATTGTCAATTAGATGATGTGTTTACATGGAACATTTGCATTCTAATAAGATTTTTTTCTGATTTTATTCAGAATAAAGGCGTCAATGTAAACGTGACTAGTGCTTGGGCCCTAAATAAGTGCAGATAACAGTGCCTGTCTGTACCCTGGCTGTTGGATGCTGAATGGATAAATTATTCCTAAACAAACTCTCACCAAATAAAACATATGTAAATATTGGGAAAAACAAACAAAAAAATTGATATTTTGCTAAGTTTAAATAAAATTGAAATCCAAACTATGAGATCAATATACTGGTAGAAAATTATTATATAAAGAATAACACAGTCTATACCTCATTATGTTGTTTTATTAGTTATAATTTCTTTTGAAAATGTAAATATTTAATCATAAATACGACGACTTTAGCTCAGTGGGTAGAGAAGTGTACTCTCAACTAGGAGACCAGAGTTCCTGGCCAGCCCTTGATGCCACAGTCCGTGAGCAAGACCCTGAAACTTCAGGTCTCCATGCACTTCACTGGGGCCTCCATCATCTATCTTAGGGATGGGTTAAATACAGAGATACATTTCACAACATTGTACTGTATGTATGTACTGTGTAACGTGATAAAAAAAGTTAAGATTATAACTATACATTTTTTCATTTATTAAAACCACTTCTGCTTGTCCACCTCCAGTACCTTTAGGACATCCCAACTGCTTTTGCAACTATATTCAACATTGCTTTTTTGGCTTAAAATTATTTTTTTAAACAAAGAAAAGGACCATATGGATGAGGTTATTAACAGCCGTGTTGTTAGCAGTACTAATTGTTCTTCCAGACCTGAAAGCTGAGTAACATCCCCAAGTCCTTTTCTTTGTAAAGTGCCACATGGAAACTAGTTAACAAATGCTAATGAGGATGTGAAGGGGCTTGTTGGAGTCCCAATAACTGTTCCTGCAGGCCAATGACTCAAAACTAGGGAGTCTAGGATGTTTAATGAGTAGTCAGAGAAAAGCTTTATGCTAATTCTGTTTGGAATATAATCAGTTTTTCATCAGCGCCAACACCTAGGAAGGGATGTCAACATCAAACCTGACTCAATTCAAGGTTGCAGTGAAAACATACTTTCACTTTCCTTGTTCTTCGGAATTAGTTCTAATGAAAGTGAGGGTCATTTAAAGGTTGAAAGGATTTGGATCAAAAGAGAGTCAAACACATTCAGCCCGACTTCCAACTGATCATTTGAAACTCCAGGATTCTCATTTTACAGAGTTTATCTTTCATTTTATCATTGTACTTCTCTTACCGGATGGTTTGCCTCATATTACGGTCCGGGTCCTGGGCGGTGAATGTGGTGAGAAGAGAACCGGCAGGAAGTCCTTCCTCTAGTTTGATGGACTTGGGGTTTGGGCTGAACTCTGGACTCTCGTTGATGTCTAGAATTCGTACAGAGACCGTTGCCGTGGACTGGCGAGGCAGGTGGATACCGCGGGCCAACGACACCTCGTTCTCAGTTTCCACCGTCAGCATGAAGGAGCGAGTCAGTTCAAAATCTATGGGCTGGACAGAAGAAGGAAGGGACATGATGACATGGGCCTCGATAAAATGCAACGGCTTACATCCAGCATAAAAACACTGTTTTAAACCATCACTGTGTGAACCTGGACTTTTTCAGTCTTTGAATCTGGACAGTTTCACTGTATGAACCTGGACTGTTTCAGTCTTTGAATCTGGACAGTTTCACTGTATGAACCTGGAATTTTTCACTGTATGACTCTTGATGTTTTCACCGTATGAAACTGGACTGTTTCACTGTTTGAACCTGGACTGTTTGACCGTATGAGCCTTGACTGTTTCACTGTATGAAACCGGACGGTTTTACTGTATGAACCTAGACTATTTCACTGTACGAGCCTGGACTGTTTAAGTGTATGAATGTGGACTGTTCCACTGTGTGAATCTGGACTGTCTCAATGTGTGAACCTGGTCTCCTGGACATTCCCAGATTGTATTCAAATTACTAATCCGTTCCTTTAAAGCAGTGGTCCCCAAACTAAGGCCCGCGGGCCGATACGGCCCGCCCCCACATTTGGCCCGGCCCCCTGAACAATACCAGAGACGCATTTTGATTTATTTATTTATTTATTTATTTTTTTATTCTTATCAAGATTGACAGATGAACATCTGCATCAGTGTTTGAGACTGGTTGTGACTACAATGGAACCTGACATTCAATGTGAATGTTCCATGGACTTTTTTTCTGTGAAGAGCCCAGAGAGGGTTATTTGATTATTATTGATTTCATTAATAGTGTTATTATTTATTTCCTGACTTTTTTTTTTCTGTGAAGAACCCGGAAAGGGTTATTTGGTTATGTGTGGCTTTGTGGAAAACAATACATTTTTACGTTTAGGCACCCCTACGATCGACCCCACTTTTTCTGTTACAAACTGAACCCGGCCCCCCATCAGAGAAGGGAAAAGTTATGTGGCCCTCACAGGAAAAAGTTTGGGGACCCCTGCTTTAAAGGAAACACAACATTCTACTGTCATTACATGTATGTGTGGATGATGTAATTTCTTCTGAGTCAGATCAGCCTATCCTACATCATCTCACTGCTGCTGAAAATATCAGACAGATTTACGGTTTCTACTCATGAGCACAGAACAGAGAACGTAATGGTTTGAACTAGTGACAGTACTTTACATGTTCTTTCTAGTCGAGAGAACTAGTGGAATACCTGCCAGCAGCCCGTTTTGGCCAATGTGGGGCCAAAAATATCTGCCCATTACGTCTCCCTGACTGACGGCAGTGAGGGGATGTTCAGAGCCTTTCGGAGAAACACTGTGTGTGTTTTGGTCCAAATGTAATACTTATCCTGTCCACCCATGTCACTCCCAAAGAACATCTTCAACTCTGCCACCTCCATCTCTGCCCCTTGTCATTTGGTCAGAGCCGCCATTCCTCAACAGCAGAGCAGCTCTCACTACCATCTTGTAAACCTATCCTTTTACTCTTCCTGCCTCTCTTCTGTCATAGATAACTCCTGACACTTTTCTCCAACCACTCCACCGTGCCTGCGTTCTTCACCTCTTTTCCACACTTTACTCCTTGCATCTTTATCATTCCACCTGCTTCCCGTAGCACAAATGATAGCAACAATGTTTATTTCCCTCCATCCTCAACCGTGACTGAAAGTAACAAAGCTGCTGCTTTATATCCAACAAACCAAAATTTTTAGCTGCAATAAGCACTTCCTCCACTTCATCAATGTCAAAACATGACACATCTGGAGAATCTAAAGTCAATTTTTGCCCAAGTTGAAATATTCCAACTGGAGCGTGTCATTTTTCTTCTGGCACTAATTCCCCTCTACTGTCACTGTACATTAGCTTGAATGCCAACAAATAATTGACATTGGCTCTGTGCTAATATTACGGTGTTGAATATAAGATAGAAATGTGTTTCAGCTGAACATTATGGTGTCACAGTGAAGACAGCCTTTGGCAAATAATAATTTCATCAATTTATTTATTCATTCTATTTACAGGTCTATGTAAGAGTTGGCAATAACAAACATAAGATCTTCATCATCTGTTTATGGCTAAAATATTATATATATATATATATATATATATATATATATATATATATATATATATATATTAAACTCCTGCTATAAAGGGGCGGTGCAGTACAAATAGTGTCCCGGATCACTTATCCGTGAATACATCCGTGCACCCGTGAAAGCACTGGACTTCAGATAAGGAGTAGTTAGTTGACATTATGTAGTTGAACAATTGACCAACAAAGTTAAAGCTGCATGCGATAGTTTGAACCTGTTCATAAAAATTATAATTTACATTAAGTTGCCTACTCACAGCTGTGATGCAAACTCATCTTTAGGATATTACTAAGGGTGTGTATCTAGATACATGGCCTTTGATACAATTTAGAAACAATTTTAATACAGAGAGATTAGATACGATACGATACGATTCTATTCAATATGACTTGATTGGATCCAATCTGAAAGAAGAATCAGTATGCAGAGAGCGCAAACCTCTGCCAAGGCACAAAAATACCACATATCATAGGTAGACGGTATTATCAGAATCAATCAATGGAGAAATTTGCACGGTATATTTTATTTAGGAAAATGTCATGCAGATTTTTCAATAATGTGTGAGTTATTGCCAGTCTCTAGAAATACCGACAACTCCTCTGAGTATCTTTCAAATACTCTAGAAACATTATTCTGTTGGGCCTTCTACTTCAGCGTCTCTGTACAAAGCACTGAGGCCCCAGCTCCACCTCCCAGAGGAACATCAAAAGAATATAAGGAACAAAGGCATCAATAATGGACACATGAAGCGCCTCGCCACCAGTATTAATGGCCTATTGTTTTTTGGCAATTAATGAATAAAGAAAAAGTAAAAAAAAGACATGAAGTCATTAGCAACCTTAATATGTTCATTCTAGTGTTTGTTTAGAGCAGATCGATCCCACCTTGATGACAGTGAGCAGGCCCTCATTGGTGGTGGGGTCAGTTGGGATGGAGAAGCGCCCGGTGGGGTCTCCAGCGATGATGCGGTATACAGCGCCCCAGGCTTGAGTATGAGGCTGGTCTTTATCCGTTACAGTCAGGTTAGCAACAATTACATTCACCCTGTTCTCATGGACCTCGCCGAAGAACTGATATAGACAGAAAAAAAATCCAACCAGTTAATAATTTTAGAGTTTATTTTATCTTAGTACCTTAGACCTGTTAGTAAGGTGAACACAAATAAAAGACACTGACAATGACATGATGGTTTCTGGTTCCCCAAAAGCGAACGATTTCCCTTAACCACATCTCCTTCCTCTCCAGCCTTCCGCCTTGCTCAGAACACCTTGGACTGTTGCTCGACAGTACGGTGCTACCATAAAAATTAGGGCTGACACTGTTTTAGGACTAGTACTACCTGAGCGCTTCATATGATTTAGAAATCACTCAACTATGTCTCTGTTTCATGCGATACATTCACACGGGATATGTTTCTGTTGTACTTGAATTTAGTAACCTTATTTCTGTGGATAGTTGCCACATAGACACGCATCTCAGGCAGGCTGCGATACTGGAGATTGGGCGGATGAATGGGCAGGTGGAGGTCACCAGTGGCGTGGGCGTAACTTCCTGACCTCAGATGGAGCACATCCTCTGGAACTATCACCACTCAGTTCGGCGCTCAGCTAGAAGTGGCCCTTTTCCCCTGGTTCAACCCCAACTGCTGCCAACACGCGATTCAGGTACCCAACCCCCCAATGTTTCCCGTACCCACCTTTCTGATAGTGGGTGCATGAGAGTAAATAAAACCCGGGGGCCCGTGCCGTTGCAAAAATCACTTCTGTGAAAAGTTTTGATGAGTCGGCCCGTGTGTCGATGACAAATGCAGTTAGCTGTGAGAATTAATGTGAGCTGATTAACACATTTGTGGGTTTATATGGACATTTCCCTTTATTCTGATTGAGGTTTGAGATTCAGGTTAACTGTTTACAGTTGAACAACTGAAATAACGTTAAAAACAGCAACTCCTCATCAAGTCATTATCCTGAAAACCAAGATCCATGCAGACCTTCACCAGCGGTCTTCCTCCATGGTGAGAGACCCTCTCCAATGGTCTTCCTCCATGGTTCGGTCGACTTTGTAATTGTGGAAATTTATCCGTATAATCTTCTTTTAAGTTTCTAAGATTCACAAGATTAACACAAAAAAGATCACATGATCTCTGTGTTTGGCCAGATATGGTAAGTTATTATCGCATTATGGCATTTTTACTTTACAAATTAATATCGCCAACATCCTCCGTAAATTTAACACAATACTACAGGTCCCAAGGTGATACTCATCCTGAGTGAGTAAGAGTCAGCGGCATGGACACAGAGGTGTAGACTTACTGTGTCTGTCGTGAATTCAGGCGGGTTGTCGTTGACGTCTGTGATTCTGACGACAGTAGTGGCTGTGTTGGAAAGACCGTAGGTGGGGTTCCCCTCCATATCCGTAGCCTGGATGATCAGGGTGTACTGGGTGACTTTCTGTATACACAGTGGGTGACAGGACTGGCCTCAGACTCTTTTCTTTAAATAAAGCATCCCATCATAGATGATCTTTATACATCAACAATATTAAAGAAACTGGAGTTCAAACTTTGCTGTGCAGATCAGAGTTAGGTATAGATCGAAATTAAGGCATTTGACAAAGGTTTAATGTCTTCCATTATGACGGATGAGTCGATCAGTGCTTCTTAACAACACTGTTCAGAGGGCTAATGTTCTGCACGCGTCCTACTTCAACTCAATTAGTTCTCTTCATAACACTGAAAGGAAAATTTAATTTCCATTCGAAGTATATGAATATAGATCATACCTTTTTAAGTAGCCTTTTAAGACCTGCTCACAACGTCCCACATCTCTTTTATGAAGTCACAGAAAAGCTTACTAATTACAAATAACACTATTTAAAAATATTTCATATCATGGGATGACCGTTCCTTTCAGATAATAGCATCTTAATTAATCCACATTATGTCTTCTTCTAAAATTTTGATTTATGTGAATTAGATTCATATATTCATATGAAAATAATTTATTCTATAGTTTGCCGAGTTACCCTGGAATTAGAGATTCCAATTATTGCAATGATTTTTGCTCTGGGATTTCTTCTTCCTGTTATTAGACCAGTTGTCATGGAAACCATGAATGTGACATATTATTTGGTTACCATGGTTTCCTGTCAGTGAATTTGTTATAGTATCTGGTAACCATGCTTTCTCGTCAGTGGGTGGGATATATTATTGTTTGACCACTGTAGCAGCTTAAGTCAGACCATCTTTAGCCAGCAATACTCTCGTTTTCGGATCACGTTATTTTTAGAGGGGCATCCGCTACTTCATATATATCATCACTTTATTAATAACATTGTCATTGGAGAGAAATATTTGTTTTAACGGTCTAGGACGATGGCAGTAGAACAATTTCATAAGCATTAGCCAACTCTTTGTGGGAACACACAAACACTCACAGACTACATCTGAAAGTCTTAACAACAAGCTTCGCCAGAACAGCATATCTGAAACCAGATAGAAGACAAAATGCCTAATGGACGGGATGCTGAGTGTTTTTTCTTCCTCGGATGTCGACTGTCATGTTGAACTGCTGTCATTTAATCTCTATGTTCATTGTGACAGTACTTTACATGTTCTTTCTAGTGTAAAACTGTTGTGGTATTCAATCAGTTTCTAGATATTAGTGTGAGGAGTAAAAACAGCTTCTTCAGCTGCTCTCAGCTGTTTGAACAACTTCCTCCTTTTAAGCAAAGCATCATTTCGGACTTGTTTACAACTGATATTACATTTCTGTTACTACAGAGAAATATATTTACGGTTCTTGAGGAATTTGAGTTTCTGGCACAAGGTTAAAGTCGAAGAGAAAAACAATATCCAATCCAATTTAAAAAAAACAGTACATCTTTCTTCACTTATTTAAACTACAACGGCACAAAAAGATGCAAAGTGTCGTAGCATTTTTGTTATTTTCATATTTTTGCATAAGATTGACCTTGAACTTCACTGAATGTTTACCCTCTTCCCTTTCTCCTCCTCTCCCTCATTCAACTCCTTATTTCTGACCTTTCCACCCTATACCTTCTCTGTTGCACTACAGATTTTCCAAATAACTAACTAACGATTGAAGTGGCTGAGGCGCAACTATACATTCCAAGCTTGAGCACATCGTAATTTATATATAAATATATATATATATATATACACGTATATATTAATATATAATATATATGTCCAGTAGCATTGGAGACAGATTCACACACACCAAAACCATCAAAATACAAAATATCAATCAGATCATCCTGTAGTCAATACTGAGTATAATATCAGTAAGATAAATAGAACAGAAAATGAAAATGTGGTTGTGCAAAGTCTACTGCTGTTGTGCAAAGTCTTTCCCATTTTTTCCTACTTCCATCATCTACTTTCATAACAAAATGTTAACTGGATACTATATCCCACCATCTGACAGGTAAACATGGTAACCCCAATGTTATTCACTTCACCTGTCAGTGGTTATGTTAAGGCTGAACAAAAATAAAGGATGATGGCAAAATTTAAAGGCACAACTTCTGACTTACATTCGAGTTGGTGAAGTGAGAATTTGATGTTCGCAAAATAAGTCTCCGTTCATTTGCATGTCAAGGAATAAAAAGTCAGCTTGATTGATTCCGAGCATACTAAAAAATCTTTAGAAATGGAATCATTTGTTGGCATGCAACGCTGCCTCTTTTGAACATCAAGAATACTCTGTTGCATCTACAGAACAAGATGGGGAAAAGCTCATTTCTTTAGACTGCAGGAACCCCTGCAGGCTGAGAAGCAGTTGCTGCAGGAGGTTTAAGAACAAGCCATGAAATATCTGTTGAAACACACACACACCTCCCGATCCAGGCCTGCTGCCACAGTGATGATGTCACCAGTCTTGTTGTTAATAGTGAACATGTTGGAAGATGGGCTCTGGGGATTCTGGGAGAGAATCTTGTATCTCAGCATTCCATTGGCAGTTTTTGGATCGTCCTTATCCACGGAGGTCACAGTCATCACAAACGAGCCTGCAGGGAAAATAACAACAAATCAGCACCGATTTATCAGAGAAGAAGAGCTTCACTCATGTGTACCTGCGTGTGTGTGTTTGTGTGCGTGTCAGTACCAGGCTTAGATCCCTCTGGTACCGAGCCATTGAAGATGGTGTGTGTGAACTCCGGTCTGTTGTCGTTCTGGTCAATGACGTTGATGACGATGTCGATGGGGTTCTCCACTTGGTTCCCGTTCAGGTCAACGGCGTGGGCTCGCAACTGTACACCCACACACACGAGCACAAACCCCATCAGATTAGGTAGCCCAGATAAGTTTGTTTGTTTTTGACATAAACATTGAGAACTATTTTCCTAGTTACTTTATCATTTGTAAAACAATTTTAGACTAAGTAGAAGACTTCAGACTCATCTTAAGGTTGGCAGATATTGGAAAAAAAAACATCCAGACAAAATAAATCTTTTTTTCTGTCGATGATGATAATTAAATATTTTACACCCTTCAAAATAGCTTCAAAATGTATTAGTAATAGTAATACAGCACCAACTCGAGCCTATTGAAAGGATATCAATTACAGCTACTACTACTAAGATATGTTCAAACTGATTAATTTAAAACCATGTCAGAACATGTCCCCTGTGATGTGCTTTATGACAGTATTTGTTTCTGAATTCTGAGCTGGTTTAGTTTCTCAGTATTTCATTTTCTGAGTGTTGGTTTGATGGTGGGACAATTTGATTGTGGTGCCTAGACATTTAAGGTGACCAATCTTTCTTTCAAGAAAAATTTACCTTTTAAAATCAGAACCACCTCTATGCAAGCGAGAATGCCCCTGTGAACTCGAGTTTCAGTCACGGTGTACGCCTACTGAGCAGACTGCATGCATGCTCACTGCATACAGTACATGCAATGATCTGTCGTACACTGTAAAATCTCACAAATTGGATTTAATTAAAAACAAACAGGAAACGGATTGCCTCAAATCTACCAAGTAGAGTAGGAAGTTGAATCTAAGTCGTTAACAAAAATGCAACTTACATTGAATGATCAACTTTACTCAGTTACCTTGACTCAAACGGTTTCTGGATTTCAAGTAAAGCCAAAGTAATACATTTTACAGTAAACCAGATAGTTAATGGACTCATCATGATATTTTTTTGTTTCTGCCAAACTTGCCTGCCCACAGATTTTCATTCATAATTATCGAGCTCTATTGTGTAGTCATAAGTGACCAGATCTAATGGAATGCATGCATTTTCACAAGACATCCGTGTGATCAAAAAAATTAAATGTGAGCAGATTCAAACCTAAATGGACAAGCTGGTAGTGAATGTAAACAGTTCTGATCTGCACTGTCGTTCTCATCTCTCCTTTCTGATCATTGCATTTTCACAAATCACTGGGCTACTGATGACAGCGTTTACACATATTAAAGAAGTCTCTTAATATCCAATATGACTATTCACAATCATACCCAAAGGCAACGGGACATATATATATATCTGATCTAGGAGTGAAATCTCAAAAAATTATGATATCGGCCAAATCATGGCTTTTTCCAATTTATTATCACTTGGTTTGTTTGCCATAATGAGTTATTGGATATCCTAATTTAATTTGAAGTTTTATGGTCATTGTTATATATTGTGTTTTACCATTTCATGTTTGATTTTGAAGGTTTCCTCATGCCATTTATCTTTCTTTTGACTTCCTGTCCTAATTTTCCCTGTCATATATTTTTCCCTTTTGTACCCTATGTTTAGTATTATGTGTCCTCTTCTTAATTCCCTCCTGTCTCAGTTCAGTCTATATATCCTGTTTTCCGCCCTCTCTTTCTCTCCTGTTTCACACGTGATGATGATGAAGATGATGAAGATGATAATGACGATGATGATGATCTCCACTATCTAAATCATTCTGTGGATGAATGTGGACACCACTACAACACTCATCTTTATTTTCTCCACCATCTCCATATCAGCGTACGTAGTATGCACTCTTTTCCCTTCTTCTTAAGAGTCTCTATTTATAGAGACTCTTAAGAATATCACTAGATAAATATATAGCAATATTTTAAAAATGAGGAAGAAGGAATACTAGGCTACATCGCTCAAATGTGTTTACATCGCTCAAATGTTTATCATATGATTCTGTGATGAGCTGGCATCTGGCCCAATGTTAGCTGGAATAGGTTCCAACCACTGGGAGCCTGAGCAGAATAAGCAGTGATTATTAATGAATGAATGACTCTCAATCACAGAGACAAAATCATCCAAAGAACGGTTTCAATTAGTTAACTTATGAGAAAGACAGGATTCGGCTGACTGCCCACTAGGGTTGTGTGGTCAAGATGAACAAGTATTTCTCTCTTCGGACACTCAGTAACTTTTTATGTGACCCGGAAGTCTGCAGAATCATATCAGTAAACAAATATTAGAAGTTACTTGTAAGCTAACTTGTAAGTGTTTTTTTTTTTTAAATTTCATTAAATTGAAGCAAAAAAATAATTATTTTCTGTTAATCATAAAGCATGATAAAAATATTCGAAATAGTAAATATGAGATGGATTTCCATAATTCAAAGTAAGAATAAAAGAAGAATTTTGCAATCAATCCCTATACTTATCACAATACGCCACAATTATCACAATAAATCGCAATGCTAAAGTTCACTGCAATAGCCAACCCTACTAAACCCTAAAACCAGTACCATTTAGGGCCAAATATAGATTATGAAAAAAAAACATTACCCAAATAACATTCATCCAGTGGGGGACTATGATGCCACATCATCACCATCAGGTCATTACTAGAATTGTTGCTCAACGAGTCAAATGAACATTTGAGAATGAGGAATGTAGCATCGTATGTAAAGACATGTCTTCTATAGTGTAAACATGTTACTCTTCTGTGTTCCCTGCCAGGAGCAGCTTAAAATAAAATGTGAATCTACTGCAAAGCTCAGAAGGCCAATATTTGCAATGGCATGAAAACATTTCTATAAAAAAATATTGCCAGTATTAATAGAACTTCAGTGAACACACTGTCATTTTAAAAATCTATTCAATTCTATTCTATTTTATTTCTACACGGCTTTGATGTCCCTCCTCACTACAGCAGGACCATGATTTTTATGTATTTAGCATAAAACAGTCAAAGATACTGAGAAGCAGTATTGATTGGCCTTGAAGCCTACATAAGCTTTCCTTCCCAGCGCATGAAGCATCTGTATGAGGCTCTCTCCCTCATGAATAAACATGGCGGCCGATCCCAGCTCCAAGCTCTGACAACTACATCCTATCGCATGAATATTCATTGGACAGCTTTAATGCAAATCACCCTGCTGCGATTCCAGATTTCCAAACCCCCATGTGAAAAGTGTGTGTGCATTCCTGCAGATCAAAAGGTTAGAGTGACTGTATTAGAAATAGTAAGCAAACATCCAGAGTCGCTCTGCTAGAGAACATCTCCAGCAGAGTGACAGCGCAGATAAATTGGAAACAAGGTGGTGACACGCAGCCGTGGTGGCGAGACAGGCTGAGAGCAGATTTACACACAAAGAGGAGCAGGAAGTAAATAAATGGAAACGCAGAAGTTCTATGGTTGGTGTTCAGTTCAATGTCATTTCATTCTCAACAGCAGAAAGTAAAGCTTTGATCAGAAACGTTAAAACCTCGTGACATCCTGGCACTGAGATGACTAGCATCAAGATAGGGCAGGTAATCCTTAAAGACAAATAATAAACCAAACCAAACAAACCACTGAGCGACCATTTTAGATGATACGATGCCATCTGACACAAAATAAAAAGTCCTTTTATATATGATTACATTCTTTATCCGTCAGCTTTTTCAAAGTCCAGAAACAAAGTGGATAAAAAGGTAGCTGCAACATGTTTTATTTGGCCTTTAGGAGAAATAAACAAAGAGATCAGACGGAGATGTTTCTCTTGTCAAAGACAGACAAATTTCACTCTTTAATCTTAAAGAATTACCTTTTTGTCAGGATGCTGAGGATGTTTGCGTCACATCATCATTTTAAATCACTCTGTCATGGTTTCGATTGATGTTTTTGTTTACATAGAAACTACGATATAAAGAGGTTTGGTCAGGTGCATTTCTTGGGTTGTAATATAATATCTTGAGGCAACACATGGCGAGAGAACCAGTGACCTACGACAACTGGGTCTAGTTCTCCACTGATAACAGAGTAGTGATGAACAGATCAACTCTGACACTATTTCACTGTGTGAACCTAGACTTTTTGACCATATGAATGTGGACTGTTTGATCGTACAAACACTGGACTTTTCCGACCGTATGAATCTGGATTGTTTCACTGGAAGAACCTGGACTGTTTCATTTCTTTACGCTAAGAGTGACTGGAGGGACTTAAATGGTTGTTTAATCGTCATACATGGAAGTTGGAGATGTGTTCTCTATCCAGAGGTTTGGTGACCGACAGCTGGCCTGAGATCGGGTTGATGATGAAGATACCAGTCGGAGGTTGGTCAGCGCCAGGGCCCGTCACACTGTAACGCAGAAACCGGTTCTTATCACGGTCCGAACGGATCTGAGGGAAAGAGATGGATAAGAGAGGGAAAATTTAGGCAGGAAAATTTTCAGCTTATTCTGTTATCACAGGATAGTATGATACAGAACAAACAAATAAATAATAAAAAGATGACCCCTATGGTTAAGTGTAAACACAAGATAAAGATTTAGTCTCTCCATCTGCAGCTGTGAGTATTTCAGAGGTGCATAGTGATTCTCTTTTAAAGTAAAAATAATAAACAATAAGCTAAACTTAGTTTAACCTAGATGTGTCTCATACGGCTGCACCACTTTCGTCTTATGCAGAAAGAATTGAGCGAATGCTCGCAGATGCCTCTATATATCTACAGAAAAATATGATTTGATCTGAAGTGAGAAAAAAAAAAAAGATAAAATAGTTATGCCTGGTGCAGCGTTATTATAAGATAAGATAAGATAAGATAAACCTTTATTAGTCCCACAACGGGGAAATTGCTGGGTTACAGCATCAAGAGCATATCACAGAATATCCAATGTGTCCCTATGATCCAAACCAAGGGAGAGACAGAAGACAAGTCACCTCAAGCAAACCAGCATTTTTACACAGCAGAGGATAAGACAGATTCCGTTCCAGATTCAAATCAAGCACCTTTGAAGTCAAATCATCTCAGGTCCGACTGATCGAAATATTTGATTTGACTTTAAAAAGAAAACAGTGTTGTCTGTAGGAAAGACTGAAAAACACATTCTATATGGTGACAGCAAAAGAATGATTGCTAAAACTACCCATGATTAATTTGTTCTAGTTACTCCAAACAGACCATAACACAGCACCCCTGCGCTATAATTGACAGAATAAAGAAAAATTACAATGTGATACTGAAGAATGGGAATAGAATTTGGACTTAAGTGAACAGTTTTATTATGTAAATACTCAATGTTTACAAGATATTATCATTATATTACAGTGACGACTATTCAGTCAACATTGTTCTCTTTTTCTTCTAGTCCATTTCGATCTGTGTATCTACTCTGACAGCTTTTACGTCATAGATGAAAAGTACCCATCAGAAAGAGATGCTTGATCAGAATTTCACAAAAAATCAATCAATGGAAATTTCAAAAAATCAGCCCAATCTGTAATTGTGTCAGTGTAGCTATCCTAAACGTAAAAATGTAACAGTTATGTTTCACAAAGAGGTCAAATACATCAAGTTTCATGTAAAGGAAATCAAAACCATCCGGTTACATGTTAAAAAGACCTTTAGTTCCATGAAAAGGATCAAATACCTCAAGTCACTCATCAATTACATAAAGAAAAACTCAAGTCACTTTTCAAAGACGTGAAAAACATCAAGACAGATGTCCCAAAGATATCATGTTAAATGTAAAAGACATAAAATTATGTCACAAAGATGTCAAAGACATTGAATCACATGTCAGACAAAAATCCAAGCCATCAAGTTAGACGTCATAAAGATGTCAATTATTTCCAGTCTGCGGTCAAAGACGTCAAAGCTATATATTCAAAACAGAGTCCCATGTCAAATACATCATAGCTATTAATGTATGTGCAAACAAGACATCAAAGCAATCAAGTTGTATGTAAAATACATCAAAGCCAACAAGTAACATGTCACAAGAAGATTATTTCGTATGTCAAGAACACCAGACATCAAATCACCAAAGATTTAATGTCTTTGGTGATATCTTTGGTGATATCTTTGGTGATCAAAGACATCACATCTTTTCTTTGATGTCTAACAAAGCTATCATATTATAACTAAACACGAGATCCAGTCACATGTCCAAGATATAAGAAACATCAGGTCCCATGTCAATCGTGCCAGGAACACTTTGCTTTACAGACTCCCTGACGGACCGGAGACAGCAGGTTAGGCTGGGTAAAATCTCATCGTCAGGACAATCAGGATGGGGTTCTACAGTGCTGTTTGCTGTCACCTCTACTCTTCTCACTCTTAACAAATGAATGCACTTCTGACGACCCATCTGTCAAACTCCTGAAGTTTGCAGACGACACAACGGTCATCGGACTCATCCAGGACGGCGATGAGTTTGCATACAGACGGGTGGTTGAATTGCTGGCCGTCTAGTGTGGTGACAACAACCTTGAGCTGAACTAGCTCAAAACGTTAGAGATGAGAGTGGCCTTCAGGAGGAACCCCCCGTCACTGCCTCCCCCCGACTGTACTGAACAACACTGTGTCTGCTGTGGAATCCTACAGGTTCCTGGGAACTACAATCTCTTAGGACCTTAAGTTGACATCCAACACAGACAAAACCATCAAAAACGCCCAGCAGAGTCCAGAGTCAGGAAACGGGCAGGAAAGTTCACTGCAGACCCATCACACCCCGAACACAACCTGTTTGAATTCTCCCCTCTGGCAAGCGCTACAGAACAATGTTCGCCAAAACTACCAGACACAAGAACAGTTTCTACCCACAGGCCATAAACCCGACATACAATCAAACCAGTGTCAGTGTTGTATAATAACCTGGTTTACCTCATTATACAATAACTACCTCCGACCGTCATTACTCTGACATCTTTGCACTGTCATATATTTATATATACATATTACCGTATATAATATGTATATATAATATACATATATCATATATATGTATATTATATATACATATATAATATATACATCAGGCAGAACCGCTGTTTTTTTGCTGTTCTGCCTGCTATTCTCAGGTTTGTTTGTGTCCGTCTCCGGAGACTCCGTTCTCAGCCACGCGCCCATTGTTTACAGTAGGGATCAGCTGTTGGCGCTACGTAGCACTGCGGTGCTGCCCGAGGAGAGGCCCGAGGTTTCCCCCGAACTGAAGAGGAGTAGACGGGGGATACGCGCTGGATTACAGCGTCGCGCGAGGAGGAGACGCTATAGACCTGCCGTTCCATCGGTAATAATGGGGAACGTGAGATCTCTCCCCAATAAGATGGACGAGTTAGCGGCGCTCACGCGGCACCAGCATGTATATCGGGAGTGCAGCTTCATGGTGTTCACTGAAACATGGCTGACCACGCTGACTCCGGACACGAACGCTACGCTGGACGGATTCAAGCTGCTGAGAGCGGACAGGACAGCGGGAAGCGGCAAGAGGAAAGGAGGAGGGCTGGCAGTGTTTGTGAATGATAGATGGTGTAAACCTGGGCACATCACTATTAAAGAGCAACACTGCTGTAAGGACATCGAGCTGTTAGCCGTTGGCATGAGGCCGAACTACCTACCGCGGGAGTTCTCGCATGTTATCGCGATAGCAGCGTACATTCCCCCCTCTGCCGACGGCGACGCTGCGTGTGACGTCATCAACTCGGTGACTAGCAGGCTGCAGACACAGCACCCACAGGCTCTCCTCCTGATCTCTGGTGACTTTAACCATGCCCCCCCATCCTCCACACTGCCCACTTTCACACAGTATATCACATGCTGTACCAGGGAAAATAGGACACTGGACTTGTTTTATGCCAACACCAAGGAGGCATACACCTCATCACCCCTCCCTCCCTTGGGAAGATCAGACCACAATCTGGTTCGTCTTCAGCCAGTGTACAAACCCATCGTACACAGGCAACCAGCCGTGACCCGCACAGTGCGGAAATGGTCCCAAGAGACTGAAGAGGCTCTGAAGGACTGTTTTGACACAACCGTGTGGGAGGAGTTCTGTGACTCTCACGGGGAGGACATCGACAACCTTACCGACTGCATCATGGACTACATCAACTTCTGTGAGGAGAACACCGTACCCACCAGGACTGTACGGTGTTTCTCGAACAACAAACCTTGGATTAGTCCGGACATAAAGGTCCTCCTAAAGGAGAAGAAGAGGACCTTTAGGTCAGGCAACAAGGAAGAGCTGAAGGTTGTGCAGAAGGAACTGAGGAGGAAGATCAGAGAGGGGAAGAACTCCTACAGGAAGAAGATGGAGGACCAGCTGCAGCAGAACAACATCAGTGGTGTTTGGAGAAGCCTGAAAACCATCTCAGGCTTCAAAAGGCCAAACTCCCAAGCTGCAGGGGACCAACAGTGGGCAGATAACCTGAACCAGTTTTTTAACCGGTTCGACCAGTCATCTGCCCTCAATCCTCCAGCCCGACTCCCACAGCAGGGACCCCTCTCACCCTCCTCAGTGCACTACCCCTCCCCCACCTCCTCTCCCACTACAAAGAACTCCCAGCCACATCCCCCTGCTCTACCTAACACCCTGCCCCCCCTCCTAGCTATCACCACCCCACCACCCAACCCCCCCAACACACAGCCCCCCTGCACCAGTCTGTCCCTCACAACACTCCAGGTGAGGAATCAGCTAAGGAAGATCAAGGTGAGGAAGGCCACGGGCCCGGACGGCATCAGCTCCAGGCTCCTTAAGACCTGCGCAGACCAGCTGTGTGGGATTTTGGAGCACGTCTTCAATTTGAGCCTGAAGCTGGGGAAGGTACCACTCCTGTGGAAAACATCCTGTGTGGTACCTGTCCCCAAGACGCCGCACCCGAAGGACTTCAACAGCTACAGGCCGGTGGCATTAACATCCCACCTGATGAAGACTCTAGAGCGACTGGTCCTTGGTCATCTCCGCCCGGTGGTCAGCCTGTCGATGGACCCCCTTCAGTTCGCCTACCAGTCTAAGACCGGGGTGGACGACGCCATCATCTTCCTTCTTCATCGAGCTCTCTCTCACCTGGAGAAGCCTGGAAGCACCGTGAGGATCACATTCTTTGATTTCTCCAGTGCTTTCAACACCATCCAGCCCACGCTTCTGAGGGACAAACTGGAACTGACCGGAGTGGATGAGCACCTCGCATCCTGGATCCTGGACTACCTGACCAACCGTCCCCAGTATGTGAGGACTCGGGACTGTGTGTCGGACGTGGTTGTCTGCAGTACGGGGGCCCCACAGGGAACGGTCCTGGCTCCGTTCCTCTTCACCCTCTACACTGCAGACTTCTCCTACAACACACCCACGTGTCACCTGCAGAAGTTCTCTGATGACTCTGCAATCGTCGGTCTCATCACAGACGGGGACGACAAGGAGTACAGAGGACTGACGCAGGACTTCACGCACTGGTGCCAGTGGAACCACCTCCAGATCAACGCGGGTAAAACCAAGGAACTGGTGGTGGACTTCCGAAGGCCACACCCCCCCCCCACACACCGGTGAACATCCAGGGAATGGACGTTGAGATGGTCACGTCCTACAAGTACCTTGGTGTTCACCTGAACAACAAACTGGACTGGACCCACAACTCAACGGCACTCCTTAAAAGGGGTCAGAGCCGACTGTATCTGCTGAGGAGACTGAGGTCTTTTGGAGTGCAGGGGGCGCTCCTGAAGACCTTCTTTGACTCTGCAGTCGCCTCAGCCATCTTTTATGGAGTGGTCTGCTGGGGCAGCAGCATCTCAGCTGCTGACAGGAGGAAACTGGACAAACTGATCAGGAAGGCCAGTTCGGTCCTGGGATGTCCTCTTGACTCGGTGCAGGAGGTGGGAGACCGGAGAATGATGGCCAAGCTGTCATCTCTCCGGGACAACGTCTCCCACCCCATGCAGGAAACCATCTCTGCACTGGAGAGCTCCTTCAGCGACAGACTCCTTCACCCCAAGTGTGTGAAGGAGCGATATCGCCGATCGTTCCTTCCTGCAGCAGTCAGACTCCACAACCAGCACTGTTAGCAACACACACACCTACACAACTACACACACACTTACATACACATCTACCTTTTAATTTATTTTAATTGCACATAACGTTTAATTTTAATTTAATTTATTTTAATTTATTTTAATTGCACATAACACGATGTTATTCTTACTCTGTGTTATTCTTACTCTGTAACATGCTCTGCTGCTGTAATATTGCAATTTCCCCATTGTGGGACTAATAAAGGCTATCTATCTATCTATCTATATTAATACATATATATTTAAATGTATATAGCCTGTACAGAACAACAACTCCATTTTTTTATAGCTTGTATATCTGTTTATTGCCTTGTCCACTTAATTTAAAATTATTAATATGACGTTCGTACTGTGAGAGCTCAGTTAACCGGAGTCAAATTCGTTTTTTGCATATACATGGCCAGTAAAGCTGATTCTGATTAAGAGATCACGTCAAATGTGTAAGTCATCAAAGCCAACAACTTACAACTCACAAAGAAATCAAAGCTATCAAGTCAGATGTCAGAAAGAGATCAAGTCACATGTCAAAGATATCAAAGCACCAAGTTACAAATACCTAAAGTCACACGCACAATACATCAAAACCGTTGCAGTGACATATCAAAATACATCATTAGCATCAAATTAAATATCAAATGGATCCTAGCCATCAACTAACATCAAATACATCAAGGCCATTACATCACATGTAACAAAGACCTAAAGTCTCATGTAAAAACGATCAAAGTCATCATGTTACATCTCCCAAACACATCATGTCATATCTCAAATAAATCCAAGCCATCAAGTTACATGTCAAAGACATCAAAGACATTAAGTCACATATCAAAGATATGAAGTTTGATGTTTAAAAAATCAAGATACTTGTCAAGGACATCAAACCTGGGCATGATTAGAGAGCTCATGAATTTAAGTGAGGATTGGGACAGAGATGGGCCGATACATTTAGAGCTTTGCACTACAACTCAGCTCTTTCTTCATCTCAACAGACTGACACAACATCCGCATTACTGATGATGACTCACAAAACCTGTCCGTCTACCGGTCCATTTTCCCATCACTCGAAAATAAGACACCAGGATATTTGAGCTCATTTGTATGGGCCCACAACTGGCTCCTAACCTGAAGGGGACAGTCCAATGATTCCCAGCAGAGAACCACGGCCACAGATTTGGAGGTGCTGACTCTCATATCAACCGCTCCATGCTCAGCTGCAAACCGATCCAGTGCATGCTGAGTAAACTTTCCCAGAAAGGTCGAGAAGTGGGAAGTGCGTTTAAGAAGTGGGACCACCATCCCAATCTGCCAATCCGCAGGCACAGTCCCTGTCTGCCAATCAACATTTAATAGGCGTGTCAACCATGACAGCCCAACAATGTCCAAAGCCTTTAGAGAATCAGGGCAAATATCATCCAACCCTGGTGCCATTGGGCAGCCTCTTATCTACCTCAGTGACCCCTGACAGGTAAATGGATGGGCCTTTCCCGAGTCCTCTTACTCTGCCTCCACTATAGAGGATGTGTCTCCGGGTGCCAGAAGTTCCACAAATTTGTACTTTTCATCGTCTAACGATATCCTCAGTATGGTCAGCAGTTCTCCTGTACACAGTCTGAACCAGCCCCTGCTTTCCCTTCCTGAGTCATTGGACTGTTTGCTTAAACTTCTTTAAAGCTGAACAAAAGTCATTCTCGAATTGGTTCCCAAACCCGTGTTTTTGTTTCCGCTTCTGCCACAGCTGTGGCCATTCTGGTCTCTCAGTACCTATTAACCGCTTCAGTAGACCTCTGGGCTCAACAAGTCCAAAATACCTCCTCCTCAGTTTAACAGCCTCCTTCACAGCTGGTGTCAACCAGCAGGTTCTCAAGTTGCCACCACGACAGGCACCAATAATCTTCTGGCCACAGCTGCTAGCAGCTGCCTCCTCAATGGAGGACTTGAACATGGCCCACTCGGATTCTTTGTCCCCGACTTGCGCCAGAATATGTTGGAAGTTCCACTGGAAGTGTAGGTTGAAGCCCTAAGGTACTGGTCTAGTAGAATCCCCAGTTGTTGGGATTAACTGGGGATTCTACTAGACCCGTACCTACAGGTTTCCAGTTAACCCCAACAACTCATTTGGGTTTACAACGTCTCTCTTGCAGTCCCCCTGCTATCTGATCCAACTCATCACCAGGTGGTGATCACTCTGCACCTCTCTTCACCCTATTTTCCAAGACATACGGCCGCAGAACTAATGATACAACAAGAAAGTCGATCTGAAATCGTTGGCCTAAGGTGACCTGGTACCAACTACACTTATGAGCCGTCTTATGCTCGAAAATGGTGTTTGTAATGGACAATAGCATAGAAGTCCAAAAACAAAGCACCATTTTGGTGTGGATCAGGCAGACAATTTCTCCCAATCAAGCCCCTCCAGGTTTCTCTGACATTGTCAATATGTATGTTGAACTCACTCAGTAGAACCATAGAGTCCCTGGCTGGATTCCAATCAAAGACACCAGCCAGAGAGTCCAAGAAGGCAAGTCTCTGGCTGAAGGAAGGAAACAGATTATTTCCTCCTATAACCTTTAGTCGCAGTGAAGCAACTCCTTCGGAGGAGGGTAAAGTCCAAATCCTTCTCCAGGATTTTGTTACCGGAAAAAATGCTGTGAGTAGAGAAGAGCCCAAGTAAATCTAGCTGGTAACGCTCTCTCTACTTCACAAGCTCTGGTTCTTTCCCAGCCAGAGATGTGACGTTCCTATTACCAAAAACCAATTGCATGCTGTCTGTATAGCTTTGCAACTGACCCCAACGCCCATCCGCACAGTCAGTGCTATTACCAAATTTTTATTGTTTTTTGGAGTGTTTTTGTGATTTTTACAAAAAAGATTAGTATTTTGGTAAGCCTTTCTAAAACTCATAACATAGTAGTTCAGATCTGCACATTTTGATGCATAATATAAATGTAAGCTGTAAGGGCTGTGAGACAGGGCACTGTCTCAGGCCTGTAAGACGGGGTTAAAATGGTGGGGATGAAAAAAATAGTAAGATGTATATAGTAATTAGGTACATAGAAATAGAAAATAGAATTGATAATTACTGTTTTTCTTCGTATATTTCCGGTAGTGAGCCCCTGTCAATCGTCCCCTACCATAGGCATGCTGTCACTATCTTTGTGAAAAGTGCTTGAACACCATCTAAAAATGCTGTAGCCTGTTTAATTGTGAAATAAAAATGTTTTCGTCCGAGCAGCATTAAATCAATAGCTGAGAGCATTAAGGACATTAATAATTGGCTGTCTTATCTCATCACCATTGAAAAGTCAATTTTCTGTGTTTGGTGCATAGCCCTAAAAGAGAATGTGTTTCTTTTAGTGTTTAAGGTCCGCGTAAAGAAGCCAACCAGTCAAAACCAAGATGTAAATTCTCACATGGATTACCATACTGACGTGGATTCAAACAAGTTCGTGTTTCATGAAATCTTCTTTTTCTTTCGGCTCTTCCCTTTTAGGGGTCGCAACAGTGGGTTGTTTGACATGGTATTTACTGCAATTCTCCAAAAAAAGAAGGTGGGCCAACTAAAAAAATCCCTCAGAATTCTGCTAACCCAGTTTTTTGAAGATGTTTAATCATGTTACACTGGTTCTCCGAAGCCTGCAGGTACTACCATTTTCTATTTTACATGGTGGTGGACCTGGTCAGGTCTCTGAGGTCATCTGGTATGAGCCTTTTATGATCCCTGCTGCTGGAGGATTCTGTAAGGGCTGATCACATCTGCATCACTGCCAACATTTGAAACCAGACTGACAACATCCTCTTGTTTCATGTGCATTAAAAAATAAAACAACAGATAAACCTGAAAAACCCAATCACGCAAAATATTACAATTGATTTTGTTTAACCTCTATAAATTGTGGCTATCTAGCTAAAAAGAACACTTGCAAGAAAGTAAATGTAAATAAACATCCGGTTGAACTTGCATAACCTGTTTTTGGAGGCAGCAATCACGGAAAACTGCCATGCAGGAAGGCAACATGGGATTTGAACCTCTAACCTTCTTCGTGAGAGGGTGGTGTTCTCCTTTCACCCACTTTCCTGAGTCTTTATACCTCGATGATTTTTGCTGATGTACATTGTGCATGGATGAGACACAACATTATACCTCCTTAGAGATTAAGTCTGAATAATATCCGAAAAGAGAAAAAAAGTTCTGAGCAACTTTGATGGGGGGTAAACTCTGTTGACTGGATCTCCAGAAATACAGGTACATTTCCCTTTGTAATGTGCTATGTAGTTGTTACTTTCCATGTTTTTTTGCTTTAAGAGAATCAGTCAGAGGGGCCCTTACAGCTACTGGAATAGAGCTTGTCTGAGTTTCTGTGTGTGTGTGTGTGTGTGTGTGTTTGTGTTTGTGTATGTGAGTGTGTGAGTGTGACTTACTCTGACAAGATCCTCCGGGAACTGTCCTCGTGAGTTCTCTGGGACGTTGATAGGTGGAATTACCCAGTCTCTCTTCACCCGCCTCATAGTGCCATCACCGCTGACAACCACGCTGCGCCATGGAAACAAGATCTCTGGTACCAGCTCAATCAGCGTTGCATCACCGGGCTTCACCTGCAGAGACAACAGGTAAACGTTGTGAAGTGGACTGCACACACAGCACAGTCACACAGAAGGGCTGTGCTGAAGAGGGGAGCCTGCTGGGAGGGCTGGGTTACTCTGGGTATTTATGACCTCATTCCACAGGATTGGATTAATGCTCTCATTATGAGCCATCTGATAAATGACCATTGTCTGTCTGTGTGTGTGTGTGTGTGTGTGTGTGTATGTGTTTGTGTCTAATATAAGCACCGACTGCTCAGTGAGAAAATACAAGGCACGCTTCACAGAGGATGATCAGGGAAAAAAAGACCTTTCCCACAATTCATCTACAGTTGGAGGTCGGTCCTTGCCCTTGGACTGAAATAGTTCACAGACGTTTCATGTATCTATATCATGCAGGGGTTCTCTATTGCGGCTCTGTTTAAGAAGACGAGCAGCGGGTCCTAAGTATATCGTGACCATGGGAGACGAACTGGAGGCGAATCGTCAGACAGAAGCAACAAGAAGCTGAGAACATATCCTGCTGGGGAGATTTCAAACCATCATGAGCCGCCGCACTGGATTAGTAACTTATTTAACATCATGAAAATTAGCTGTAGGATGATGTCCTCATCTACTTATCTAATACAATCACAACTCTAGGTTTGTTATTCCATTCAGAATTAATTTGTGAACAAATAAGGAAGCAATGCAAGCACTAGTGTGCCAGACTATTAAGTTGTGTCCTACTGAAGAACAACATAAGACAAATATTCTACGAATCTACTTTAGTAGCCAAACATTCAGCTGCTTGTTTGAGAATATGAAATGAGTTAGGTGGTGGATCTGCTCTGTTATTCAAAGGACGTCTCCAGCTTAATTCACTTAGGAGAGATTTACTGCTGAATGGAAGCAGAATAAAACAGAACTGTAGATTACTTACAAACACCAGATTTGGTTCACATAATGCACATGATGCTGAAACTAGGCTTTGCTTTGCCTTTTGACCTTTTGTACACTCTTTCCAAAATGAGCTACATCACAAATATATCATCGTCCTATTGATGGGGTTATGAGGAGCTCAAAGGTTGATTTTTTTTCTTAGACATGGCTGACAGCATTTCTAGTATAGAGCCTGGAAGTAAGGAAGTGATAGGACAAGTCAATCCTCTTGTTGAAGTGGGCAATAACTTTCCATTTTTGGAAGGTAACATGTCTGGTGGTGGTCGAGTGACAACCCGAAGCATCAGCATTGAGTCTTATAATTAAAGTCCTCCTTAATGTTATCGTCCGTCTCAGATACATTCTCCTTGCTGTAATTTTCACGGTCAAAAGAAAACAGTGACAAAACTGTACTCGCTCAATTCTCAACTGAGATAAAGCAAGAAGAGAGTTCATACGGGAGTTTGTTTTTTTCTCAAATGTTTATACGTATCTTCTTTAACCAACAGCAGCATATTTTCCTCCGGCATCCTGCTGGTCAACAATGGAAGTGGTGGTCGTTATTGTCGTTGTTAAGCCGGGCCCCAAACAGATATGCGTTCCGCATATTGTTTTGAGAAAGATTTTACTTTAAATGCCCATCCTGGCACGACCCTCCCCTTTTATCTTGTTTCAAACCGGCAGTGGTATCAGTCCTATTCATTTAAATTTTTCTATAATGCGACCACTGCTGCTTTGGACCTGACACATGTCCATCTGGTGAGCCCCTGGGGCAGCATCTCCATGGAGCCTCTTGGGGTTGAGCCCGGCCACCATACGATCCATTAGCTCCAGCATCTATGTGTTTTCATTTTCCCTATTGTTGTTAAGATATATCAGTAAAAGTCAAGGTTTTTTCAGCTATAGAGCCTCCAGTGAAAGGAAAGGATGATGTGTGTTCTATGGGAGGCTGTGCTTGTACGGAAGTTTTGAGCTGCAATGGTAGCAGCTAAACAGCAAAAGAAAAAAAAAAGCAAAGTTGAAGAATAGTAATTATTTACTTAATGAAAACAATGAGGTGAACAAGACAGCCAGGATATGAAAAGATTATGCTCCAACGATGAGATTCTCAGTACAGTGCTAAACCCAAAATCAAGTGAGTACATTATAGAAGAGATGCACATCTTCTATTTCTCAGCCAGGAGGAAGAAATTATCACATTTTCATTGGCTCACATCAAGGAAGATAAACGCTTTCCGGCAAAGAGCCCGGTTGTTTTTTTTTAAAAATATGCAAGTTCAATTCAGGCATACACAGGCAGAGTTAATTCACAACTGGGATCTGTAGCCAATAATTCAGCAGCCAATCATGAATAAATCACAAATATATAGTATATTTCTCCCGGGACAGATAACTGTTTTTGGTTGTAAGACATACTTAAGACTCCATTAGGACCATACACTTGACGGCAATAATGGAAATGGATTACAAACTATTTTAACCAATTGGCATTTAAGCTGAAGTCATCATCAGAAACATTCAGTGTAATAATATTGAGTCTGTATTTCTCCAGAGCCCCTTTTTTTCGTCCTCCGCTCGGCATCAGGACTGAATTTGCTCTGGAATGGTGTTTTGCGATTGCTTAATCCACACTGCCTGCATGGTTTGCAGCATTGTGATCTGATATGTGTCACACAGGGACACAATAATATGCAAATTACACAGCTTCACTGGGAATGAATACATCCACGAATGAGAATTTCCTTTTAGTTTGATGATAACAAGAAGAATTTTGTTTTTGCTGTTTTGTTACCATTCCCTCCCCACCAGCAATCAGAAGTTACCTTTTCTTTTGAACATAAATATAGCTGATCAACTGTATGTATGGAAGGAGTCTTGTTTATAGTGATACAAAGAGAGCATATAGTTATTGTAGAAGTTTTGAATACATACAAAAGCAAATCAGGGCACCAAATCCAAAACCTTTTTAGTTTTAACAAAGATATTATTAACAAGAATGGTTCTCAGTAGAGAGCATACCTCCACAAAGGCTGAAATCAATTTGGTAGTTTTTGCATAATTAGGGAAATTGTTCATCTCATCTGATCACACAATGGCAAAGCGAACGTCATTAACTCCAGCCTCTGCAAATTTCGTAATATGCAGTCACAAACTGGTTTGATGCATAAGCCCCCACTTCAGTTACTTCTTCAAAATATTCAGAATTGGTTACATATGTTTCACAAAAACACTGAAAAACATCTTTAAAAAACTCTTAAAAATCTTTGGCTAAAAAAACTAATCTAACGAATAAAAATTGTTGAGAAGTGAAATCCAAAAAAGCACATCATCAGTACATGGAAACGTTTCTCTTTCTTCTTTGGGATGTTCTCTTTTGAGGTCGCCAGCAGATTGTCTGTTATCAACTTTCCCTGTCCTCTGCAACTTCCTCTGTCACACCAATCGACTGCTTATCCTTTCTCACCAGATCAGGACACCTCCTCTTTTATTGTTCTCCACATTTTTTTGTCCTGCCTGACTGCTCCATCTCCAGTATCCTTCTACCAATAGAATTACTATCCTTCCTTTACATTTGTCCAAACCATCTCAATCTGGACTCTGTTACTCTGTCCCAAAGCCGTCTAACCAGGGCTGTCCCCCCGATGTGCTAGTTTTTACTCCGGTCCATTCCTGTGGCTCCCAAAGAATATTTGAACATCTTCAACTCCGCCAAGTCCAGCTCTGCTTCTTTTCTTTCGGTCAGTGCCACCGTCTCTAAGCCATAGATCAGAGCTGCTCTCACTACTATCTGCTTAACCTTTCACTTCACTTTCGCTGCTACTCTTATGTCAAAGGTAACTCCATACACTCTTCCTCACCCACTCCAACTTGCCTTCACTTGCTTCACCACCACTCCCTATTGGTCTGAACAGTTGACCCCAAGTATCTAAACTCCTGCACCTTCTTCTCCTCTACTTCTTGCATCCTCATGGTTCAACCTGCCTCTCATTCATTCACCCACATGTATTCAGTGTTCAGCTGTGATCTTCAGTCCTCTTCCCTCCCTTGCATACCTCCACTTCTCAAAGTTTTCTTCCACCTGCTGCCTGCTCTCACTATAGATCACAATGCACAATGTCATCCACCAACATCTAAGCCCATCGAGAACATGTCTTTTCTTCAGGTGGTCCATCGCCATAGCAATCGAGGAGGGGCTCAGAGCCGATCCTTGATGCAGTCCCACCTCCAGTTTGAAATCATCCGTCACTCCTACTGCACACATACATATTTAATACCAATCTAACATACTTTCCTGTCACTCCAGACTTCCTCATGCAATCCCATAATTCCTCCCTCCTCCTAGGCTGGAAATTTCTATATTTACCGTATTCTACTAACAATTTAGGGGTCCAACTATTGATAGAAGTTTATATTGTTCTGCTGCATATGCTTTCCTTAATTTTATCATTAAACATTCTATCTTTAAAGACCTTGATTACTTTTCTGAAACAATAATGTAGAAACTTTTGATTGGTAAAGAAAATAAGGCAACAGAAGTATCGAAATGAATTATGAGTTATAACATCTATAGGGCAGTGACCAACAAAACTTTTTTAGTTAAAAGTAAGATAATCTCACCAAAATATGTTCAGTGCAGCTAATACATGCTTTTAATAAATAAGAAAACTATGTAGTCCGTCTATTTTAACTATTGTAAATCTGTATAAAAGGGCCTGAAGATTTAAGTTTGAAAAACCTAAGATCTAAAGTTAAATTAAAACATTTACTTTGCAGATGATTCCATTGTTGAAACTTTCTCTAATTGTGTCTTTTTGCAGTACATCTCTTATGGGGAAGGTGTTGCTAGAGGGTGACCCTACCTGATCCGTCAAACTAGGATTGATTTTACGACATTTGGAGTTGGGCAGGCATTAAATGTGATGCCTATTTTCAAACTCTTCATTTTCTTCTGATAGCATCTCCAGTCCTGCCATTCGGCTGAAGGGCACGGCGTTAAATCCTCTCCCCTGGAAGACGACTGGATCTGAGCTGCCACAGCTCCTCCTCATGAGCTTTCCTTATGAAGGATTGTTGACAGCCTCTTTGTCACTCTGTTATTTCCTTCCTTGCTGACGGTAGCCAGTGACTCTGAGAGAAGTTAAAAAATATGGCAGAAGGCTACTTTTAAGGCCTATTTAGAAGATACAGCCAATCAAGTCCGGCTTCTTATCTAAATACATGACCTATTTTGTCTGAGCAATCAGCACTTGGCAAACTTCAGATGCCTGCTGGGCCGGAAAAGTGGATATTATATATATACAGCTCATCCCACATTGAAGCCTGGGGAAAAAACAGCATGTACAGAGCTCCTTAACACTTCAACTTAACAAAAGCCTTTCTCTCTGATATGCTTAACATAAGCTTGACATCATCAAAGTTAGACGCTGTCAAGATCTGTGCATCTATATAAGGGGTTGCCTCGATCAATGGGTTGATCTTTGGGGCGGCGGGAGTTGTTTCAAACATCTTGGAGATAAATCATTGGTTCAATCCTTTCAGATAAAGGTGTCATTTGAATTTTCTTTTGAGCAAAGAGAAAAACAATGGTTTACGTAGGTGAACCTGTGGAAGTATTGTTACCGGTGGTGCCGCTCCCCCACAGGGGTACGGCCCTCAGCTGCTAGCACTGCTGCACTTCTCAGGCAGGCTGGCAGGCTGAGGTCAAGGTGTGGGGAACATCTCCTCCCCAGCGCTTCCTCCCTTCTCCTACAACTACCCCAACCTCTCGTCTTCCACCTTCTCATTCTCTGACCAGCAGTAAGAACATGGCCTATTGATCCTTTGGTGCGGACCACGGCCTCCCTCCCGGCCCTGATTGTTATGGGTAATCTGCTGTCACAGCATTATACTGACTTTCTGAAGGTTCTATATCATTTGGAATAAAACTGAGCACTGCTTCATGTCTGACTGCAGATCCCACTGAGCTTCATAAAAATACTATTAAAATGGTCAAAATGAACTTACTCTTAAAACCAAAAAAGTATTATTTAGTATTACTTTTCATTTCCACATCTGTGGGTTTTTCAGTTTTTTTTATTTTTTTAACAGCTCACACAGAATTTGGGATATTTTTCATACCTTTGGGAAAAACTGCACAGTAGCTAATATCTTGTTTAATTTCTAGTTAGTAGACACCTGGCATCTGTGTGTGATATTTACGTTCTCTCTCTCTCTGTACTTAAACTATGTTCATGCACTGCAGTCTTTTCACATTTCTGCCGACTGTGAAAGTATTCCAGTTGGTATTGTGCCTTAACAAAACACTTATTGTCACAATTAAAAAATATTAGTTTGCTGGTTGTAAAAAATAATTAAAACAAAAGAGGTAGTATTATTTATCATCTAAAAATAACTGAACCTTATTTTCTTATAAGAACCTCCAACAAGTTCGGTAGTCCTGGAAATGTGCTGGCCTAGTTGGCTAAACATCATAATCTGGACCTAGTCATAGTCTCTGAGATCCTCACACTTGTCCATTTTTAGTGCCTCCAACATCAACATCAGGACAAAATGTTCATCTGCTGCCTGATATATCCCACCCATTGACAGGTATCATGGCTACTAGATTATCAATGCTATTCTTACTTTGCCTGTCAGAAGTTTCAATGCTATGGCTGATCCATGCATATCTGACTGTAGCGTTATCTTTGGTGATAAACATTATGTTAATTTAATCAATGAAAACTATGATGAAAACCGTCTGGCGGGCCCTGGTGGATCCAACTCTGTGGTGGATTTATAGATGCGTTGTTTAGATTTGTGGTATTCACACTTTCAAACTGCTACCACATTAGTAGACTCTCTTTCTCTAAAGATGTTGGCGTAGTCCCTGGCTTTGTCAGTACATGATAATGATGTCAGTAGATGCTCATGGAAAAGTACCTTGAGAAATAAACTGTTTGTGGCGCCTAAGGGTAAATCAGTTCTCCACTCATAAAAGAATGAGAACAATCAGATAACTTCATAAATGACCGCCACTTAAACATCAAGCAGTAGAAAATAATGTGGAAATTGTGTTGAAATAGGACATTTCTGTGTCATTTTGCACTGTAGAACAACATTCAAAACTTATGTCATAACAAATTTCCCAAGAAAATTTTGGAACCTGAAATATATAATTTTTTAAATGGTTAAATTGGAAAGATTTTTTAACCGAAAGTATTTTTTTTCAATTTGTTTTTCAATACATTTAAATTAATCACAATGTAATTAATTGATTATAATTAATTGATTGATTATATTACAGTTATACTTAGCTCTCAATTCAACTCTACTCAAATTTGGTGACCATTTGAGTCAGAGAAGCAACCCAAATGCCACACAGAAAGGAAATAAGGCCAGACGTGGATTTGAACCCATTATGACCATTATTCTGCTGATTGTAATGTACATAATCATTTAGTTATTTTCTGTATCTGACTGTTGATTACAGCATTCAAAGTAGATTGTTTGATAACATTATTTATTTGGTAAAAATTTAAGATTTTGTAACTTCAGAGTCAAAGGTGGCTGTGAATGTAACATTTTGAGCGCAAAAGTGAAATAAAGATATTCTAAACATTTTTATTAAGTTTTCCAACTTCTTATTAATACATACCATGCACTTCCAAATTCTTGAAATTCTTAGAGTTTTAATTAGTAACATAATTTACAAAAAAATCTGTATTACCCAAAAAGTTGAGTGTCATAAACACAAATGGAAATAGACACTTGCACTCAACATTTTCAAGTTAATATAAATTTGAAAAAAAATGTCACTACTAATTTTAATTAATCACTTTGAGCATCTAGGTTTACAATGTGTTGTTTTATACAGATGAAAAGGAAAAATTAAATTATTATAAATTACATTATTGCAGTTAGCTCAAAAAAACTAGTTTTCAAATATAAATAGATGAACGTTATGTCTGTAAATTCTTCTAAAACACATTCTTGTAATTGGTCCCATTGGATATCCTTTCTTTTACTAGTTTGAACTGTTTCAAACAGAATAAGCTTTCCTAACTCTTCTTATGGATGGTAGGTATTTAGATATGTTTGCTGTGTAAATCTTTATTGTCTTCATGATGTTTCAAAAATATTTGTTTTCTTTCAACTAAATATTTATTTTCTAAATGTTTTTCAAAGTAAAGAGACTTACAGAGACACTGTGTAATTCATACACGCAGCATATATAGGATGCAGACATAGTTATTGAATGTTTGCTGATTGCTGTGTTTGATATCCTTATGATGCTGTTCTTTATCTGCCACTGACATTAACTTTTACAGGCTCATCTATTGGAGTCTGTGATATTTGAAAATGAAGTTTGGCTATAAATAATGTTTTTGTTATTGCTGTTGTTTTATATAATTACGCTTGTCACTAGATAACTCCAGGTGAACATAGCCATGTATGTATGCGCTGATTGACCTAGTTGCTTCCTACACCACAAGTAAACTGTGATTGCTGGCAGATATTCCGCTACTCTCTATATAGGATGGCTTCTCATATTCAAAAATAATTTTGCTGATGAAGGTCTAGTACTGAAACGTTGCAATATTATTAAATATTATATTGCAAGTTAATCAAATTCATCTCCCTGTTTACGGTAATACCAAGACCAACTAGCTGACATGCTAAACTTTACATATGTTAGTGCAAAGACATGTTCCTTTTCTTCTGATTCTACAGGGTTGCACTGCAGTGGCAGCAGGCTAAGCTGAGTATAGAACATAAGCACTGTTTTCCTCATTAAGAAGGTTGTCATCTATTATCTGTAAATATGTAATAATAATTTTATGAGGCAAAAAGATTATCCAGTAACTAAATGACCAGTATGAAAAACTATTCGCCCCCCTGAACAAATATGTTAACATCTAGATGTTCTAACTTCAGCATATACAACTGCAACCAAACCCTTTTAATAAAAGTCTCATCAGTCTCTGACATCATTGTGGTGGAATTTTGGCACACTCTTCTTTGCTGAACTGCTTTTGTGTGGCCACATTGGAAGGTTTGTGAGCCTAAATTGATCTTCTCAGGTTCAACCACAGTATCTCTGTGGGGTTTAGGTCCAATGTTTAATTAAACCAAGAAAGAACTACAATTGTATTCCTTTTTATCAGACCAATCAGACTCTTCTGATCATTGTCACTCTACATAAGCTTCAACCCACCGACTGATGACGTGACATTCTCCTTCAATAGAATTCAGGTTTCCCTCAATGAAAATGAGTTGAAACAGCAAATCATCTCCACAAAATTGATAAGGTTCTTCTAATGCTGTCTTTGTTTTACACAAGATGGAATGGCACGTTTGTCTTCGAACATTTCAACTTTCCACTCATCACTCCAGAGAGGATTCTCCCGGAAGCTATGAGGGTGATCAAGGTATATTGTGGGCAAATTCAGACCAGTTCTAATGTTCTTGTAGGTGAGTAGTGGTTTTCACGTCACCACTCTCACCAAAGTTGCAACGTGATATGGCATTTGTCTTGTCTGTTAATTATCTATCATTTGTACTCTGCGGTTCTCTTAACCTAAACTAAAATTTTACGGTGCTTTGATACCGGCAAAATTATCAATATTTAATTTCATCCATGCACATCTGAATTCACCACTGTGGTTTTTATGACCGTGGAGCCAGTGAAATTATAAGCTGCGCTCTGTGAGGGAGCTCTCTGCTTGACCCTGTCCGTACCCCGTCAGTAAGACGGTAGACGGACAAAGACAACTTCAGCCAAATCAGTTAGCTTACTGCCAACATATGATATGAATTTCTATTTACATGCTAACAGAATTAGCAATGACTGCGCAACCTTCATCAAATGAGAAGAAGTATGTACATGGGGAGACGGTGGTTCAGTTGGTAGAGCGGTTTTTCACTTATTTGAAGGTCGGTGATTCGATCCCTTTTCACTACGTTCCACGTGTTGAAGTGTCACTGAAACCCAGGTCTTTCCCAATGGCTGTTCCATTGGTGTGTGATGATGGTGTGAATGGTTACTGCTCCTGATGAGCATGTGGTGCCTTACATGGCCGCCTCTATTATCACTGTATGAATGCTTGTGTGAATGGGTGAATGCTTTCTCATGTTATAAAAGCGTTTTGAGTGGTCGAGAAGACTAGAAAACCACTACATAAGTACAGTTCATTTACCATCATTTACATTAACCACTTTATTTCACTTTACGGACATATTTTTCAGTTAAACTTGAGAGTGTTTGCTGATGAAACCCTACTCTGAATATTTTTTTAATGAAAAGTATACAGTAGTTAGTCGAACACTAACTGCTGTATTTTTCAAATTCATGCAACATTTTTCAGGTACACACTAGTGAGCACATTTCAAGCTAATGAGTGTTTTGTTACTTAACATATTTGGAGATGGAAATTAATTTTAATATGCAAATAGTTATGTATTAACAGTTTTTTTTTTTGAGATATGGAATAGAGTCAGCTCATGCTTCAGATATTTATTTAGAATGGTCAAAAATGTTAATTTATTTCTATATGTAAATAATTAATTTTATGTTTTTATTTAATTATGTGAAAATAAGATGTTTAGTGTGATTATTCGTTCGCAAATGGTAATTTATTGTAATTTGTAAATAGTTATTTATGTTAACCTAAGATAAATAATGGTTACCACTTTGCAGTACATGTGTACTGTAAAAAGTGATTAACTTTTGTTTGACTAGTTAATTGGTGAACCCATCCGTCACATTTTTTGCTGCTCCACCCACAACTATAACTTTATTACCAATATGGTTTATAATTATATTTAAATTTTACTAAGTGTAAAAGTGATACTGCTCTAGTGCAATAATCTGAAAGGCCACACTGTCACGCCTCTGTGTTCCTTTCTCCCTCTGTGTCTGTCTTGTGATTGGTGATCATGCTCACCTGTGTTTCCCCTCCAGCTGTGTCTCATTGTCTCGTTATGTCTGTGTATAAAGTCTGTCCTTACCTTCCCTTCTGTGCCAGTTCGTTGCATGATGTCCTTGTGTCGTCACGCGTCCCAACCCCTCCCAGTGTAAGTAACCTCCAGTTATTTCCTCGTGTCTTGTGGAGAAATAAATATATTTTGTGCCAGCAATACATGGTGTGTGTCTGCATTTGGGTCCGGGCAAAACCCCACAGAAGGGTGCTTAACACACACAATATTTTAAATTCAGAGAATTTTTATGAAGTATTCCCTATATGCTATGCCATTGTTTTGATTTCTTGAATTATAATATTTTATGTTTTGCAAGCCTTTGTATTTGCTCTTACATGCTGCCAATCCAAATGCTACCGACTCAAGCTTTTTGATTGAGGAGAGAGTTTTACGTTTTGGGCATTCTGTATGAAAATGATTTTTCTTCTTTTATTGAACCATACAAGGAAGTAATTTCGTCAGATTTTTCGCTGGTGTTGAATAGCTGTATGTCTTGCATATTGGCAATGCTAGTTGTGAGTGCAGCTTTTCAATACTAAAACTTATAAAACAAAATTTATGAACAACGATGAATGATGAGAGGCTCAGTAATATTGGAGTACCGGGTATTGAGGAGAGGAGGAGAGAAACATCATTAAATCAGGATGACTTTGTTTGATGCTTTGCCCATTATCACCTTAACCAGTATATCCAGTTATTGTGACTGTTAGTATCCGTGGTGTAAATCTCATCCGATCTAAAAAATGATCTACTGCTGTCAATTAATTTCCATGTGGCAATGCAAAACTATATCATGGAGAACATTCTTGCTTTTTGTACTGTATGTACCACCGTTACATACAATACGAAAAGCAATGTAAAGCAATCCAATGCAAAACATTTTAAGTTACTGTATATGATTTTCTACTTCATTGCAGGTGCAAGTTGATTATTATGCACTCATTTTCACCTAACGAAAGTTTTGTTAGTTATTTCATATTTATTATTTAAATGTACCACCCTTCTCTGAGTTTGTGCCCCAGCCTGACCAACCATCAACATTTTCCTAGACCCGCCTTTGCTCCCATGACATAATTTTGCCCAGTGACTTTGGGAAGGTGGAGTCATTACATATGACCTTTATTGAGGTGACTTCTGGAATGGGCCTTCACCATTCTACTGTTCAAATCTTCTCCACCTGTAGACATTGTGTCTAACCGTGGATCATTGGAGACCAAGAAACTCAGAAACAGCTTTGGAAGTCTTTACAGACTGATAGATTTCAGTCACTCTCTGGAAATTCGGTGGATTTTGGCATAGTTTGCCACTAGTGTGACCTAGGAGCCAACTTCCTGCTTCTGAAGATGGTCAATTGAAATGGTGATGTGACTGATAAGGGCAGGTAGTGATCAGGTCTGGGCTGTGTCTGGTTCCACTGGAACCACTTCTTCATGCAGTTTGTAGTTTTTTTGTTTGAGAGGCAAAATTTCCACACACGCCCAGATGGTATTATTGGACTGTACTCTGAATGGTGCTTTTCTAGTCTGTACTCTACTCAAAGTACTCTTACGACACAAGCGCTACATCGTAACCCATTCACAAAAACGTTCATACAGTGATGACCTAGGTTGCCGTTCAACGCGCCACCTGCTAATCAGGGCCGGTAACATTCATACCGTCTTGTGCACAACACTAGAACAGCCATTGGGAAAAACTTGGGATTCAGTGTATTCTACAGGGGCTGGGGATTGAACCACCGACTTTCAAATGAGTGGACGACTGCCCTACCAACTGAGCCCAAAAGATGAATACACAAGTCTTCTAGCAATTAAACTCAAAATTGAATAAATACATACATAGTTAATGAATAAACATCTTTAAAAAAAAAAGTTAAAGATTAGTACAAATCTTTCAGGTGGGAAAATGGAGATATACTCTCTCTGTAGGTCTACACGTAAAAATGCCCTTCTTTCTGCTGCTATCTTACCTTTTGAGATCTTGCATTGAGGTGGATTCTGGTTTTCCAGACATGTTTGGAGTTTGGGTCTTGGGCGTAGACTACCACCATGGCTTTCCCTCGTTCAGTGAGGCTGAGATGATGCAGGCTGTAGACCATGCCGCCCTCGCTTACCCAGAAATCAGAAGGATCTCCGACCTCGAACCTCACCATCCCTCCACCGCAGTCAACGAAGCTCACTGATGAAGACAGAGGTAAAACCCTTCAGTCACATGATCAACATGATTTGTTTTTGTGGCATGGTGAATTGTGAAATGGTTAGATATCCTGATACACTCAAGAGCTACTCAGAGGCAACCAATGGGACACAAATTTTCACTTGTCATTACATACAAAGTCAATGCAAAGCAGTGATAAGATGGGAGTAGTTGTGAATTGGCACCATGCAACGCTAATAACAATTGAACATTTTTCAAGTTGAGTGATCAATTTGTTTGCATTGACATGAAAATCTGTCGGTGATGATATTTTGATACTCTAAAAACCTTCAAAAATCGAATGCTAGGCCCACTGCCTTGTGTTTCACCAAAACACTTCACCAGCAGGCAAAACTCTGTTGACCAAATATCCATGAATTGAGCTTTTTCGTTGTGGGAATCTGATATATTCCCCTTCTAGATGGGATATGCAATATCTCCAGCAGGTTGTAGATCTGCTCCAGAATCTCCTGGTTTGACCGGCATGCCTGTCGGACATCCACACATCAGAACATTCTGAAAAGTGTTTTATACTGCATATATATATATACCAATGATGAGAGAGGTAAAAGCTTTTGAAATTGTATTCAAAAAGAAATTAAACATAAAAAGAAACAACATCTAACCACAGACGCGTCCTGCCAAGCCTCTGCTCAAGACATGTGACATGTTTGTATGATGCATTTGAATTATCCATCCCTGTTGGAACAACCAAATACAAAACCTGTAATGTAAAATTAGGAGATCCTATGGAGGTTATTTTGCATGAGGTTTACTTAAAGGAATAAAAATAAGAGAGGGTAGGTTGTGTAAAACCCATATAAGAGAATCTGAGAGAAGATCAAATTTACCTGGCCAGAGACTTGAGTCTGGCTCTAAATTCCAAAGCTGAAGGAGAATATGCAGTAGTAAAACCAGGTATTGACCGAAATGGGAGCCGCTTTCAGCAGAAGCAATTGGCTCTTCTCTTTCTGCAATGTCCTGCTTTTCATTTGTTTCCCACAATTAAATATCTGGGGACAGGAAATAGCTTTTACGATGCCTGCAGGAGGCACTGTGACGGCATTGCACCACATATAAGCACAAATCTTACCATAGCTTGAATTGAGCAGACACAGCACAGTTCTAGTCAAATCTTTACAAAGTCCTCATTTGCTTCCACCTTTTAATGGCACGATCCTCCTTTTCACCAAAAACTGGTACTAAGACATAAAAGAAGGACGTATCCTTCATCGCTCTCTCTTCGAGTCTAGCTAAAAGCAGTTGATTTTAAATGTGATTTGCAGATATTTGTTATTGGCTGGCTGGAATTTACTTAGAATACAATTTTATTTTTGTGCTCGGATTGAGTGCTTTCTCTTCAGTGTAAATATATTATGAGAACTTGTTTCGGTTGTTATTTCTGAGACCCGGCCTATGCTGTCGTCCTCATTCCTCAATGTTCCACTTGCCTCTCTTTCATTTATACACATATATTCCGTCTTGCTGCAACTAAGGAATGAAGGTCCATCGCAGCAAGACTGAATACATGTGTGTGAATCAAAGTGAGGCAGGTGGAAAGGTGAGGATACAAGAAGTGGAGGGGATGAATGTGCAGGTGTTTAAGTACTTAGGGTTGACTGTTCAGAGTAATGGGGAGGGAAGAAACGAGTGTAGGTAAGGTGGAGTGGGTGGAGAAGATTGTCAGGAGTTATCAGTATTCTTGCCTACTTTCTTTAATTTGCCGTGCTATCCCACTTCTTCTTCCTGCATATACTCTCCTAAACCTCCTCAATATGTGAGAGTAGCAGCAGGAGTGAAGGGAAAAGTTTACAAGACGGTAGTGAAACCAACCCTTCTATATAGCATAACTTTCTATATATATATATATTTATGTAGAATAGATATATTCTATACATATATTCTATATATTCTATATATATATAGATAGATAGATAGATAGAGGGAATGAATGCCCTCCCTGACCACCTGAAGGCTCCACAGACGACTGACACATTTAAAAAAAGGACTTAAAACTTTCCTTTTTAGCAGAACCTATAACTTTAATTAACATTGCTGCTTTTGGTCAGGTTTTTATATAGTTATTATTTCATTTTTTTATTGATGCTTTTATCTGCTTTTACTTTGAAGCACTTTGATATTTGATCCAAATGTAAAGTGCATTATAAATGAAATGTATTATTATATGGAGGCTCTTACCAAAACACAGGAGGCAGAGCTGGAGGTAGCAGAGTTGAAGATGTTAAGATTTTCACTGTGAGTGACGAGGATGGACAGGATTAGAAACAAGCAGATCAGAGGGAAAGCCCAGATAAGACATCTTGTCGACCAAGTAAAATAGGCCAGATTGAGATGTTTTGGACATGTGGAAAGGAGGGTACTGGATTTATCGGTAGAAGAATGCTGGAGATGGAACTGCAAGGCAAGAGAAAAGGGAGAAGACCAGAGAGGGTGTTTCTTGATGTGGTGAGTGAGGACATGCAGTTGGTTGATGTGACAGAGCAAGATGCAGAGGACAGTGCAAAATGGAAACGGATAATCCTCTTTGGTGACCCCTCAACGAAACAGCCGAAAGAAGAAAAAGATTTGGTGCTGTAAAAATAACATCATCCTGACTTGACCCAGTATATTCAGTTTCAAGTAACATATAAAATCTACAAATCCCTGCAAAGTCAGTAGGCATTATAGCTCCTTCAAACAAGTTAAGCATTTATTTAACATTTTTTCTGTTTTAATTGCTAAAACATGTATGATCTATGAGATTAATTCGCTCATCGTCATTGATTCCGATCTAGCGCATCAAGTCTTCTTTCTTAATACAGTAGTTTTATTGAGGCCCCTCTATGGGTGGCAATTTCCCAGTGGCACCATCATAAAAAAATGTCGCAATAGTTCACATTTTGTATTCTGCTGTTTATTGGGAAATTATATAGTGAAATTAATTATGTTTTTTATTTTCAAAAGAAAATTAAGTCCCCAAAGGAACATGTTTGTGACAACATCAGTTTTATTGCAGCAGACACAAAAAATTAAATTCATATGTTCAAATATATAAAAATATATATGATTTCCCTGATGTGGAAATACAATATCACCATGGAAAAATGCTGCATGCATCTATTTCCCCCCACGTCTATTGCCCTTATTTTTTTTAGATTTAATAAAGCCCATGTTTGTCTGGTGAACATGTCGTCAAAGTTAGTGTGATGGCGTCGACTATTAACTCTCACGCTGGCGACCACGGTTTGAAACCTGCTCATGCCTTTTTTCTGTTACTTAAATGAATTACTGTTTTCATCACATTTTGGATTTTGGGGAAATCTTAAAGGCATTTAATACAAGTCTTACAGATTAACATTTAAAGAGAAAGAAGTTTAAGTTTTCGTTATGCTTTTCAAAATTTTTTTAAATAAGGGTATATATAGGGCCTTCCTGCACTGATGGAACATGTTCTCCTTGGGTTTCCATAAATTCTTCTGTGGGTTCTCCATCTTCCTACCACATGTTTTTTGTTAATAGAGAGTGTCAGATTTCTATCAGATTTAAAAGCCTGATACATATCAACAGACCTTAAAACATAGTTCCGGGGCTTTGAGCTGAATTAACAGGGATTGTTGGACCGTGGTGAAGGTAGGCACTCTACTGAGCACCATTCTAGTTATATTACTGAATCCTCTTCTGGATAATTACCTTGGGTCTTTAATTAAAGAAGCAGTCATCAAAGATATAATATAATATAATAAGGAATTGACTACTGCATAATTCAATGATTCATCATTTTTAAGTGTGAACGACTCTGCCACGAGACAAGAAACATTTTCAAAAATTGTAAGACTTGGAGTTGCTTTCTTTTTAAACTCTCTGGGTGAAATTATTGAAATTCTCAGCACAAGGGTTTTGTTCAATAAACGAACAAATGAAGCGACCTATTTCACGGATGAAATATAATTACAATCTGTCCAAAGTGTTGGAGATATTTTCATCTGAAACAAAGAAGTGAACCTATATGTAGACAATGCAACTGAAAGAGTTTCACTGCCATCAAAGATTAAAAGTGGAAGTAGAGGAAAAACTGCTTTCCCTCTACACTTGTTGACATCAGAGGTTAGAAAGTCAAGAAAAACATACAGTTGTTCGCCAGCAAATATTGGCAATACCAGTCAAAGGACAGCCCAAACCTCTGGCTTATGCATTGCAATGGCTGCTTTCCGTTTTCAGGATGCAAATGTATTCAGTTCTCTTGAGCTGATAAAAACACGTCTTCACGGTTTATTTTTTGTCGAAGTAGATTTAAATATTCTTGATGGCTAATTGGTAATCGAAAATATGAAACAGAGGAAAGAGAAAAGGAGAGATGCTTTGATCGTCTTCTTTGGATTGTTCCCTTTAGAACACGCCACAACGACCAACCAACTGCATGTCCTCTCTCACCACATCCAGAAAACATGTTTCTATCAATAGATCTACTATCCCTCGTTTTCATGTGTCCAGACCATCTCAATCTGGCCTCTTTAACTTATTCTCTAAGATGTCTAGCCTGGACAGTCCCCCTGATGTGCTAAATTCTAATCCTCGTCAATCCCAAAGAATGTCAGAACATCTTCAACTCTGCCACCTCCAGCTCGCCTTCCTGTCTTTTGATCAGAGCTGCTCTCACTACCATCTAGTAAACCTTTCCCTTCTCTCTTCTTCTACTCTTTTATCACAGATAACTCCTGATACTCTTCTGCAGAGTAAAAGAGTGTGCCTGCACTCACTTCTTCACATCTTTTCAACACTTCCTGTTGCTCTAAACAGTTGACTCCAAGTACCTTCTCCAACCCTACTCCTTGCAATCACCACCACCTCCTGCCTCCCTTTCATTAACACACATGTATTCTGTCTTGTTGCAACTGACCTTCATCGCTCTTCTCCAGAGCATTCCTCCACCTCTCAAAGTGTTTCCCCACCTACTCCCTGCTCTCACTACATTAAACAATGTCATCCACCAACATTAGCGTGCATCAAGACTTCTGCACAACGTCACCTGTCAGCCTGTCCATTACCACATCAAGTAGGGGCTCAGAGCCGATCCCTGGTGCAGCTCCATCTCCATCTTGAAATCCTCCTTCACTCCTATGGCACACCTCAACACTGTCATACGGTTCTCATACATATCTTCTACCACTCGAATGTACTTCCCTGTCACTCCAGACTTTCTCATGCCATTCTACAATTCTTCCCTCCGCACTGTGTCGTACGCTTTCTTTAAAGCTACCAAGACATAATACAACTCTTTCTGACCTTCTCTATGGCACTCTCAAATCAAACTTTCAAAACTCTTTCTTGGCATGAAATCATACTGCTGCTCACAAATTCACAAATCCTCACCGCTCACCTTAACCTAGCCTCCACTACTTTCGCCGAGATCTTCATTTTATGGCTCATCAGCTCTATACCCCAATAGTTGCTACAGCTCTGCGCATCACCCTTGTTCTTGAAAGTCACCACAAGTAAACCTTTCCTCGATTACTCTCGGTCTCAAGATAATGTTGAACATTCTAGTTAAATTGCCCTCTCTTCTAGACCCCTCAATACCTCCACCAGTATGTCATCAGGACCAACCGCTTTCCCTCTTATCCTCTTCTTCAAAGCTACTTCACTTCATCCTTAGTGATGCTCTGAACTTCCGGATTTACAATTCTTACATTCTCAAACCTTCTTTAGCTCTCATTTCTGTCATTCTTGGTTATTCAAAGTACTCCTTCCATCTTGCCCTCATACACTCATCACCTGTTATTACATCTCCATGTCTATCCTTAATCACCCCAGCCTGCTGCATATCCTTCCCTTCAAGATCTCTGTCTTGTCAATCGCTACAAATCCTTTTCTCTCATACAACTAATCATAGGCCTCTGGTTTTGCCTTTGCTACATCACTCCTCACCCAAGCCACATCTCTGTATTCCTGCCTACTTTCTTAATTTTTGCGGTGTTATCCCACTTCTTCTTCCTGCATCTACTCTCCTGAACCCACTCAATCCCCCACCAAGTCTCTCTATCTTCTTTCCTCTGTCCAGATGACACACCAAGCATCTTCCTACCTGTTTCCTTTATCACTTTTTCAACAGTTACCCAGTCATCATGCAGTTCTTCTCCACCAGCCAGAGCCCATCTCAACTCCTATCTGAAGTTCACACAACAGCCTTCCTTCCTCAGCTTCCACCATTTGATCTTCTGCTCTACCAATTTTCATCATTCTAAAATCATTCTAATCCTGAGCTAAAATGATAACTCATTTTAACTCAGGATAAAGTGCATCTGACTGAATCTAATGATGTAAACATTTTGACCGGACAGTCATGTGACACGTCTGTAATTGCTTAATTGACTGATTTCAGGATGAAAATGTAAATTTGCTGTTTTTCTCTGTTGACAGTGGGTCTCATTTTTCTGTTCCTTTGACAACTTCATGGAGGCATCTAGAAGATACCGTGGTTCGGCTTATGTTGACGTCTTATATTCTTGAGAAACTAGGACTATACTGTCATCCCCAACAGTAAGGGTATAACCATCCCACATACACCTTAGTTGTTAGGAAGAACTGGATTGATTTTGGGACAAGTCAGTTGTATGATTCCAGCACTGGGGCAGGTTTATCTACAACTATTTTAGAACAATAATTTCTCAGAAATTGGTCCCATTTAGTCCCAATTCAGTGCATATGAATTAACTTGAGGAGATGTGTTTTGTATTCATCATATTATATAGTAATAATTATTATTTTTTGCTCACTTTTTTTTGAAAAACTGTTTTGTATCTAACTTCACATTAAATTCAAGGAGTTCAATCAGGGTTCAATCCCCTGCTTGTATAACCAGGGATATTTTCGTTTCTTTCAGGTATATATCCTTGCCGTCCGGAACAACAATTTACGTGTAGTTTTCGTATATTGTATTATATATTATGGAACCGCCAAAGAAATCCTCCTCACTAGCACAATCTGTGAGGTAACAAACAATAAAAAATCAAGACCAATATCTCTGTCAAACTAGTATCAACATGATGTCATCAGGGCCATCAAGAAGCTCCACTTGGTTCATGCCCTCATGCTTGACACAGTCATGACGGGAAATAACCTCCCTCCAACTGTAACATCATCCACTCTCTGATGGTCTCTGCAACCGCGGCCTCTTCAAAAACATCCCTGCTGCTTCAGGATGTTAGAGCCGCCTGCTTTAACAACCCCCCACCAGCAACATGGAGTAAAGTGGGACAGGACTGAGTGTAGGCCTTCAGATGCTGCTGGGCAGCAGTGGGTGGTTACCAGCTCCACATATCAGATTCAGACAGTGACAGGGAAGAATTAAACAACCAAATGGAGGCAAAAGCAAGCTGAGTATTATTCAGAGTATTATTCAGACTGAAAAACAACAACTGTAGGGTTTGTTAAAAATATAAGGATTCTACTTGGTGTTGATCAGGCTAATTCAGTAAACTGCATGTTACCAACATGACTTTTTCTCTAGAGTCTTTGAGCATTTGAATACTGCAGGGTCACATGGATCATGGCTGGACCTGCTGCTGTGGAGCACGGACGATATGTTTATGTACCATTCTTTTTCATTCTCCCTCTCCTGCTTTAAACTAAATAGTTTCAATTAATTTTAAGGCAATTGGTTTGCAGACTTTTTTCTTTAAGGAAAGCCATTTTATTACATTTTACAGTGTAGGTATATTTGTCTAATTTCTTGTCTTCAAACCTTGTTGGGGTTGATTAAACAGTCAGCAAATAACCCAGCCAAAAGGGGACCACAGTCCAGTGTACTTCTATTGCCGGTCCCAAGTCAGGATAAATGAGGAGGGATGTGTCAGTAAGGGCATCCAACGTAATACTTTTGCCAAATTAATATGGGAGTTGAGATTATCCGCTATGGTGCCTCCTAAAGGGAAGAGTCCAATGAAGAAGACGTTTATTTTTTTAAACTTATTTTAGAGGGTGTTTTTGCTGCAAAAATCTCGGATAAGCAGAGATAGAAAGAGCTAACTTGAATCGTGCACTACACAACCAACTAACATACTATAAAGGAAAATTGTATCGGACCTTTTTGTTGTCAGAATGCTCTTCTCAGGAAAAACACTCCATCGTGCAACGTGTTGCTGTTCTGACACACAGTATGTGGGTTTACATGGAACTCTTTTCTCCTATCCGAATTAAACCTTTCCAAATTACAATGTCGGTTGCCTGTTTACATGACTTGTGATCTTTTCCGACCCGGTGTTCCGACCCGGTGTTTACATGCATCAACTTACCTAATTGGAAACATTTTCTTACATGTGCAGATGATCCACACTCCAGTTCATAAGGTGGCGTTAATGCTTCGATGAGCTGTGTTGTGCCCAAGCCAGCACGCGGCCAGAAGAAGAATACGACGAAGAGGGCATGCCTGGAAGTGACTTTTCATCCATCCAACCCTCTAACTACATTAAACTCTTTCAAAGTTGCGATGAGTAAATGACCCTCATATGCAGACCGGTACTGTTTTGAAGTCGCCATATTTAAAATGTGTTACGCCGCTGAAAAAATTCAACTCAACTTTATCTATAAGCACTTTTAAAAAACAAGTACAGTCAATAAAAAGCATAGGCACATGATTAAAAGACAATGTTTACATTAAAGAAAAGCCAAAGAATAAAAATAAGTCTTAAGGTGAGATTTAAAAACCCACAAGACGGGGGGCTAACCTAACATGAGGGGGCATCTCATTCCACAGTTTAGGAGCTGCAACAGAGAAAGCCCGGTCACCCCTCATTGTCAGTTTTGATTTAGGGACGACCACAAACAACTGGTCAGCTGACCTTAGTGACCTCGACCGAGTGTGAGCCATTTAGAGGTCAGAAATGTACATGGGTTGCGACCCATTTAAGGATTTAAAAACAAACAATAAAACCTTAAAATGAACCTAAAACGTACTGGTAGCCAGTGATGAGAGTCCAGAATGGGGAGATGTGTTCTCGCTTGCGTGAGTCCGTTTAAAGCCGAGCGGCGGCATTTTGAACCAGCTGTAGAAGTGAGAGGGATGTCTGGCTCAAACCAACGTAAAGTGCATTACAGTAGTCTGGGCGGGTTGTAATAAAAGCATGAATAAGCTTTTTAAAATCATTAAGAGATAAAAAGGTCTTAACCTTAGATAAAAGCCTCAACTGATAAAAAAAAATGGATTTAACCACAGAGTTTATCTGTTTACCAAGTTTAAAATTACTGTCCATTTTGACGCCAAAGTTTGAAACAGTTTATTTTAAAAACGGCTGCAAGGAGCCCAGGTCCATAGCAGAGGCATCAATGGTACCGCTAGGTCCAATCACCATGACGTCCGTTTTGCTATCATTAACATTTAAGAAGTTAAAGGCCATCCAGGCTTTGATGTCCTTCAGACACTCCAAAAACAAATTTACAGAACTGGCATCACTGGGTCAACCAGGTAAAATTACGAATAATCTGCATAAAAATGGTAAGAGATGCCATTATCCTTAAGAGTAACCCTAAAACGGACTCACGCAAGCGAGAACACATTTCCCCATTCTGGACTCTCATCACTGGCTACCAGTACGTTTTAGGTTCATTTTAAGGTTTTATTGTTTGTTTGTTTTTTGTTTGGGGCGGCTGTGGCTCAGTGGGTAGAGCGGCCGACTCCCAATCAGAAGATCGGAAGGTAGCCGGTTCGAATCCCACCAGGGTCTACTTGTCGTAGGGTCCTTAAGCAAGACCCTGAATCCTTAGCTCCCCGGGCGCTCCACGAGGGGCTGCCCACTGCTCCCTCAGGGATGGGTCAAATGCAGAGAAGTAATTTCACTATGTTGTACTGTGTATGACTCTATGTAACTAATAAAGGTTTCTTTCTTCTTTCTTTCTTCTTCTAAGGGGAGCAAATACAATTTAAAAAAGGATCTGACCAAGAATGGAACCTTGGGGGACCCTACATGGAAGAGTGGCAATGGACGAGACACAGTCACCCAGGCTAACAGAAAAGCTTCTTCCTGAAAGGTAAGACCTGAACCACTATAAGGCTGTGCCTCTGATACCCACACAATGCTCCAGGCTAGAGATGAGAATGTTGTGGTCCACAGTGTCAAAAGCAGCTGTTAGATATAAAAGCATTTAAACTGCGAAATCTCCAGAGTCTGTGGTTAATAAAAGGTCTTAAAAGTGCAGATTCTGTGCTTTGCAGGGCTTCAAATCCCAACTGGAAGACCTCAAGAATGCCATGTTGGTTTAAAAAAGACAGTAATTGAACGAGTACAGTCTTTTCTAAAACTTTGGACATGAAAGGGAGTTAAGAGATCGGTTTAAAGTTTGAAAGCATGGAGCTGTCCAAACTGGCTTTTTTAATAATTGGTTGTACCGCCGCTTGCTTAAAGCAGGTTGGTACAACACCTGAAGCAAGACTGCTGTTTATAATGTTTTGGATGTTAGGTCCAATAGCTTCCCAGACCTCTTTAAAAAGGTGAGATGGAACAACGTCTGTGGAACAGCCTACAGGTTTAACTTTTGCAGTAATTTCCGTTAAACAAGAAAGAGACACAGACTCAAACTGATCAAAGACAGCAGAGCATGTGATGGAGACAGTTGGGTCAAATGAAGGCAGGGAGATGTTATTCCTGACTGTGGCAATCTTGTCAACAAAAAAGTGCAGAAGGTTTTCACTAGCCTCAGTAGACACCTCCAAACTGGCAGGCTGGGGAGTAAAGATAGAATTAATTGTTTTAAAAAAAAGTGAACCGGAGCATTTCGTCACACACTGGGCATGCGCAGATAAAACTCTAACAAAGAGCTTTCCTAAACAGTGTTTACATGCAGCGATTGGCAATCACTATCGGAGAAGAATTCTGAAAGGAGTTGGACAACCACCTTGCAAAGGAATGAAATCTCATTCAGATATGTTCTTTCCATTCGGAAAAGGGTGTTTACATGCAGTATTTTCATTCCGATTAGGCGTCTTTTCCGAATCTAATCATAATTAGGCTGTCCATGTAAACCCACCTACTGGCAAACATCCAGCAAGACCAAAAGAGCAGAACAAATATTTTGCAGGACACTGGTGACAGGGACAACTTGATGTGATTAGAGTGTGATAGATATAGACTTTGAACTAAGGGGAGTTATCTGCTCTAATCTTACTAATTCAGGACGAACACTGTGACCACTGATGAAGAAAACGCATGAATTATCAAATCTGCTGCAGACCAATGTGTGAGCTCCTGTAGGCTTGTATTTTAAGCTCATTGCACATAGGAGGCTAACACTCAGTCCCACAATCCACAATCCATCCAAAATGGAAGCCGGTGCTATGAGATGTTATGTGGTGTTGCTGGGTTCTGCTGGCTATTGATGGCGGCTGCTGGGTTCTGCTAAGGGCTGCAGGTGGGGTTATTTGGTGTGGCTGGGTTCTGCTGTGTATTGCTGTCATGTCATTTAGATTTGATATATTATTCTTATCTCATTAGTAAGACTGCAGATGGGGGTGTACATCTGCATCCACCCTAAACTCGACTCAAAGAAGATATACACTACAAAAACTGAAATCTATGGAAAATTAAATATCTTAAGTCCAGGTCATGAATACTTAATTTTGTCTGACTGGATATTTGTTTTCACCAGTCAGTTTCTTGCATTCAGACATTTTCTCTTTCTTCAAACGTTTTGGTACCCTTTTTGCCTTATAAAAGGATTATAACTGGTTCCTGAGAATTTATTCATGATTCTGAGTCAGTTAATGCTTGAACCTAGAATAACCATCATGATGAGGCTGTTTGATCAACAATGAACGCATCTGCTTTGTGAGAGTCCGAATTTCTGATTTCAAAGACCCTATCCTTTTCATTTCATCTGGAAAAAAGATTCTTAATTCTTTTTTTGGAATGCGGTAAATGTTCTTGTTTTAGCTATAGCTAAAGATCTATTGTTAGAGTTAAGGTGATGGGATTGGGATGATTTTAAGGCTCTTTTTACCCAAAAAATTGCCTGTTCTGTTGGAGGGAAATTTCTCTTTTTTTTAAGTTATATAGCCCCCGTTTTATTACTTTTTTGCAGTGTAGATGCATCTTCTTTTGATACAACATGACCTATTTTATAACAAAACAATTTGATTCGATGCAGTTCTTGACATTAATACACAGTTCATACTGCAAAGCAGGCCAATCTCTACGACAACTCACTCTATCATGCTGCTTGCATCACAAGGCTGATCTCTCTTCGAGAGATCATGAGAATCAGAGTAAAATCATAAGTGTGAGACTTTGCTTTATTTTCGAATCCTGCAGTGTGTGCATCTTAGGTGTGATGAAAACCAGACTTCACAGGATCTTTAAACTCCCAGGGTATAGACTTCATTCCTTAGCTCAACTATTGGGCTGTGGAAGATCCCTAAATTTGAGAATTCTTGCAGAAACAACCTTAAAGTTTAACTATGTTGTGTTGATCCACCTTGAATTTAAACCTCCGTCAAAAATCATTGTTCAACAGTGGAATGAATTCACAAGGCTTTGCAGCACCACCCTGGTTTCCCTTGGCAACCCCTCCAGCTCAGAAAGCCAGTGTTTTTCTCTGGCCTCGGATGGCGGAGCTGCATCCCTCCCCCCTTCCTCTCGCAGATAATACTGGGTAGCATGCAAAATCAATCAGCTACGGCCCTGGAAGTCCAATATGTTGCTAATAAACAGGCAGCGGCCTAGTGAAGGCGGAGCTGGTTGTCAAAAAGAAAGAGTGGGGGCTGTGCAGTCGTATCCTGAGTTACACACTGTCAGGATATTAGCATGTGAAGACGGCACAGGGCTGATGGATGAATCACAGCTCCCGCCTTTAAGGAGCTCAAACACTTTCATCACCTGCTGTTCACAGGTCCATCCATTTACTGACCTATCATGCCTTTCTGCTCCGCCACTGGCGGCCTTAATGCACTGGGATATGTGTGGAAGGAAAGGATCTCTATTTGAACGCACTTGGCTGCCGTCCAGCGAACAGATTCATAGAGAACCACCACCTCCAACTCTGCCGTACGATCACTTATAGTCTCTGTAGAAACTGTAGAAATAGAGGGGCTGTAGGAGATAAATGACAGATAATTGTCAATGTTTTTTCCTCCTTTTGCTTTAAGAAATGAGTATATGCACCGACCAGCAATAGCAATCACCAATAAAAAATGTTTGCGTTTTCTCTGTAGGTAATGATGTTTTAACTATATTTAAGTTAATATATATGAGTAAACACAGTTGATTACCTCTTAATATGTGAGTTTTCACGGATACGTTGCATGTGATGTCCCTTTTCAAGGGAGGAAAAGAAAGTATCAGCATGAAATTTGTTTTATTTTATTTTTTTGTTTATTTTCAGACTTGGATATTTGACTGTATCACTATCAACTGCGACTTACATTGTCGTTAGCTTAACGTAAACGTACCGATGTGCAAATAGCTACAGGCTTTACAAGTAAGGCTGTAACTCTCCTTATTTGTTGCTTCTAATCGACATCCACGTTGGGTAAGTGATCCGTCTTTATACTTTTACTCTTACAGCTCGCTTAGTGTATTAGCTATCTAACACGTTATGCTAGCTATTGGACCAAGCTGTCTATTTAATGTGTTAATGTGGCGCTAACTACTTTAACGTGACATGGGCAAGATTGAAGCTAGTTTAGAGATGGAAGTAACATTAGATTCCACTTGCATAATTTCTATGTTAAATAATAATTAATATGCATGTCTTTGGTGTCATACAAACTACCTATAGTGACAACATCAACACCAAATTTACTTGTATGTCATAAAAAATTGATTTCCTGGTCTTGACATGAGCCTGTTTTTGGCTTTATGAAAACTATCCAGTTCAAAATGTTAATTGGGCTTATTCATGACGACATGCATATGACTTTATTATGAACGGACCGTCAAAAGTCACGTTATTCGCCTGCTTACATCAGGGTAGCCATGGAATCTGAAAAAGTCTAAAATCCAATAACCTGAATTTTAGGCCTTAAATTTCCTCTTAAAAACTACTCTGGCAGGTCTTAAAAATGAATTATTGTTAATTTCATTTAATAAAAGAAATTCATATTCTTGCTTTTAAAGATTTCGATTTTCAGCTCGCCATAACGAAACAATAATGATCAGTTGATCAGTTATGATCTGTTACAGTGTTTAGTTCTGTTTTAGACGGAGCCAAAAGGCAAGAGTTGTGATCCCAGGATAGAATTTGTCAAAGCATCCCCATTCACCTGCAGTCAAAGGGTGTGGTGTGCTGGTCGTGTGGAGAAACTTTGCGGAGAGTGAAAAGCTAATGTTGCGGACATTTCTATCCTCAAACTGTAAGCCAGAGTAATTAAACAGGGAAAATGGGTAAATGCAGATTCAATAACTATGGTTAGATAACAGTCAATTTAGTGCGCGTTTGAAGCCGGTGCCTGGAAACCTTTTTGAAGCCCGCTGCAACTTCTTGAAGAAACATCTGAAAATTGGAGCATTTGGAATCACTTCTCTGAAGTCGCATGCCAAATCAGAAAAGCATAATCGTTTTAAACAACCGGAAAAAAACGCCTACATCAGTGCGTTTTGTTCCATGTACGGACCTAGAGCATAAACACCAATCGACCTCTGGATAGCGCTTGGAGCTACAACCACGGTAAAAGCTGAGGTACTTTACACACCGTCGTGAACCATCAGTTATATACCAGCAATGACGACGTTGATAAACTTTGGAACACTGGAAGAACAGCTGGAAGGAATCTGTTTCACTGAATAAATTGATTTACTTTGCAGGTAATTCCGATTCATCAGAGAAAGGGGAAAAAAACATGTAAAGTATTCAATACATTAAGTTACAAACAACAACTGAGGTGCCATTTTTCATGTCCATTTTACATTAAATGATTGTTAGGATAGCAGATTGGAGTTGGTAACTAAGGTAATATAATGGACCAACTAAATGGTTTTACAGCAAAGTTAGGGACCTGATCATATGATTATTAATTTAGATTATTTGATTATTATGATACAAAAAGAATACTGGGTTCAGTAAATTCTGCAAGGATCTGTTTTTAGCTATACTCCTTACTGGTTCAATTCAATGTTCTGACAGTTGTAGGCGTGTGCTATACGTTACTGAATCAACGGCATTACATGGCACTGTAACAACTTTGTGCTTGGGATAACTAAACAACTGAGTTAACTTTTACATAAATAGAATAAATAAATCATAAAAAAATAAGACAACCTATATAAAACCATACTGACTTCACTAACATGTCAAACTGTAATTCTGTTAAAATGTGTTTTTGTGCCCGGTTAACAGGTGATACATCTTTTATAAAAAAGATTTTCCCAATTTTTCCTTTTTGATTAAATAAACCAACAAAGGTATAATTTAAATGTCACGTTAGAAAATAATTTCCCGATAGTTAGAATAATTACAGGCAATTATCTCTATATACATATTGGCATGGGAGGAGTGCTTCAAGACATGTGAACAAAAAAAAAAAAAAATGAACAATGACAAACTAGGACCTATTATTTTAATTGGATTTTCATGATATTGCTTGTATTTTGCAGCAGGAAGAGGAGCAAGATATCACAGACACTCCTGTTGCTCTCCTCATGGTTTGTGTAGACATATTTTAGCTCTGCAAGAATATTTGCTGTAATTGAGGGTGAAGCTGTGAGAGATCTTCCAAAACTGCCGGATGCCTTCATGCTGCTGTTTGGCCTGATCTATTTATTCAATCTACGCTATCCACCTTTATGCAGAAAATCATCATGTGTTACGATGCATAGCAATTGATAATCAATGTTATTCAAAGCAGCTTCAAATCAGTGGTTATAATGTTATGGCTGATTTTATATAAACTTAAACTACTGGTTGTTTCCCGGTCTTTTATATTTTCATTCTTTATATTTGAAACTACTACTTTAAAAAAACAAATTTGGTGCTCATGAATCGACACAAGGATATGTATCCTGTAAATATCATATTTCACTCTAAAGGTTCACATTTAACTTCCAATGTTTTGTAGATATACTTCAAAAACTATTTCATTGGTCATTTTCAAACTTCATACCACCATAGACTTTAGTGCGAGGAAGAACTGGATTGAATATGGGAAAGGTTGAATGTATATTTCTGGCACCAGGGGGAGCTTCACCTGCAAAAGATTATGGACATTGACTAAAGGATATCTTGTGCATATCATATTTAACCCATATTTTAATCTAATAGTTCATATTTTGCACACTTCGGGTCGCCGTTTTTAATCAAAAAAATACTGTGGATATAACTCCACATTTAATTGGACGAGTTCAATCACGGGGATTGCTTGTACAACAAAAGGGATTGGCTTGGATTGGATTGACTTTTTGGGGATATACCCTTGCTGTTGGGGACGACAGCATAGATGTAATCATGTTTTGTTGTTATACATTGTTACTGGTGATTAAGAGAAGTTCATAGTATAATTAAAGGGCACTGCACACATATCCAATAGTCTCTGACGGCAGGAGCAGTCCAGTGAATAATGACTGAACATACATAGGTATAGGTATAAACAATTAAATATAGGTATTTATATGTTCCTGCTAATTGTTTTTCCAGTATATCTGATTTAAAAAAAGGGATATTTTCGAAGTAATTTCGAAATTTGAAATTTGTTTCCACTCTACAGAAGAAACTCATTGGGCTTGATGTGGATAGAGCAGAACCTCAATCAGACGTGAACGTCAATTGTGTTTGTATTACTTTATGGTGAATCAGTATAAATTAAGAGAATGACAGCAAAGTGCTGACAAGCTCGGATACAAAGTACAGTAAATCTGCTTTATGGTTGTGATATGAATCTGCTGTATGGAGGGCTTTGCATACACACACACACACGCACGTATACACTGAATGCCACATAGTGAAGTGGTTTAAGGCCTAATCTTAACCAGAGCTCCCATCTGTTATTCCTACACTGCTGGACACACGATCAATATATGCAGCGCAGATCTGTGACAACTGCTGATCCTCTGGGTTGAATCTGGCAGCTAAATGAGATTTACTTCATTACGCTGCTTTATTTAATTGTAGAAGTGCCAGTGCAGAACCAAAAAGTAGCCCCAGGAGAAATGAAATTGTCCACTAGACCAGTGCTCACCAAGTTTCTCTCCAATTCATGTTTAATAGAGTGATCCTGAATTATTCTACTGCCTTGAATTGATTCTTTGAGATGTTTAGGCCTTCAGAGCTTTTTCATGTACATTAGAGACAGCAGCCGTTATCTGAAGGGCCGTGAACACCTCAGCAACGTTGAGTCTGACAGAATGGACTGCCTTGAGTTTAAACAGTGCCTGCCTCCATTTAAGTGATTGGGGCATTAAGGCTGGGCCACCTCGACAAATAATCTCACATCCTCTCATTGTGAATTCTTACTGTCATGTTTGTGGAGGCACTGATCAATTCCTCCATTGATCTTCCTCTAGTCACACATCAGACATGCAAACACACCCACAGATTAGCCAAGTGGCTTAGAAGAGCACACAGCAGGCAGATCCGACCACTATGCCTCTCCTTGATAAGCTGGAGCGTGGCGGTGGCGGTGCTTGAAGACGAACGCTGACGAGTATCTGGGGACAGCTAGGGGACATGTTGCTACACAAACAGTTTACTTCCCTATTATAGGTGTGCACCTGTGTCTGTTCATGCGGCACCTAATGGCTACTCATTTTCCAAATAAGTTTCCTTTCTTCTAGGGTTATATTGAATCCATTCCTATTAGTTGTGTAAATCAATTCAAAAATGTCATAATAGGCTTGGGCTTGGACACATTTTGGTTTTAGTGAAGATGACTCAGAACAAAATAAAACAACCACCATCTTCTTCGGGAGACAGGCTCGATGAGTCACCACATTCCACCTATAATGATGTATTTATGTAATTGATGTTGTAGGCCTACTCTTTGGATCTTTGTTGCCACTTCTGATTTCCATTCAGGTTGGATGAGGATGTTGTATTTCAGCCATACATGGACCTCAATAGGCAACACCTGACAAACCATACCAACAAAAGCCCTGTGACAGTATTATTTCCTGGTGATCATTTTGTCATCAATGTTCGCATACTGTAAACCTGATGAAGCTCTAGAAGAATTTACATCACTATATTATTGAGCCTGTGGCGGTAAGTAACTACGTACCCTTTATTCAAATACTGTATTTAAGTAGCAACTTGAGGTACTGACAGTTTTCTTTGAGTATTTCCATTGTAGTTGTTGTAGTCTACAACTTGGGATCCTGTATAAACACCGTAGGGCCAGGCTTTACTGAACCTTCTTAAAGGAGACGGTCTGATCCAATTACGTTAGTGCTCAAAAAACCAATGTTATTTTTCACATGTAAAATTTTTCATTATGTTAAAAATAGTATAAAAGAAATTATATTTGTGAAGCTAAAATTATTGACCAAAGAAAAAATAAATGTGTGGCCATAATGAAAAACTATTCAAATGAAGATTTTAAAAATATATTAATAAGAATTTCATGGCTCATGTAATCATCGTATTCTCCTAATCACACATTTGAGAATCACATTTTGTGGTTTTGTGAAACTGTCCCTGATGCCTGCACGTGGTGTGAAAATTTGGTGCAGGAGCTATCACCATCAGATGGAAGAAGGGGGAGAAAAAAAGAGGAAAAAAAGGCCATAACAAGAAAAAAGAGAAGAGACAAAGACAGCCACTGGGGTGTGGGATCCCAGAGCCCAGAGACAGTGAAGATCTCCACTTGCAGATGTGTGCCTGAGCAAACATGAAAATAATACCAATTTTCACCTCCTGCACCTGCCAAACACACACATTTCCACAACCACCCTGCAGGCTGCCAGTGACGCACTCCTCCATGGCAGGGCTGCTGGGTGCTAATGAACCCATCTCCTCTGTGTAAATGAGTCCATTCACAAGTGTGATCCCAAGCAACACCGCAGCATCAACCACAGCTACCCCCTATGAAAACACTTCAGGGCGTCTGTGAGGTTCAGACCAGAGACGTCCGGGAAGTCGGCTATCAGGTTTTATAACAGCCGCATGTTACTGTACTCAGCGTGACCACCCCTGGAGTAAACCACATAAGTCTAGTTTCTGCAAGTAATCGATTGCCCTTCCAGAAGCGACATGGACCCCTGGATTCATCTATTTGATAAACAGACTGTGACATCACCCAAGGGCATGAGCTCCTCCAGGCAGCGCATGTGAAACATGAGCTTCCGGCTTCCTTTTCACCATTAGATGTGAAATCTAGGAAGACATGAAGCAATACTTTTTAAATACAAAGGTGCATATTATCATTTGTCATTATCTCTAATATAAACAAAGCTGTGGCTCAGAATTTAGTTCATTTGCACCGAACAGTCATAACATTAAAAGCACCTGCCTTATTTTGTGCAGGTCCCCTTTTTCCTGCCAAAACAGCTCTGTGATGTCACTATGAGGTCACAGTGTGTTTTGACACCATTCACTGAGAACCAGATTAACTCTCTTCAACAGTTTGTGCTACAACACCTCTTAGGATCAGACAACAATGACTAATCCTCACTCCTTACGACCATTATTGAGCCTCGGGCTCCCATGACCCTGTCCCTGGTTCCCCATTCAACCTTCCTTAGACTACTTTGGTAGGTTTTAACCACTGCAGACCAGGAGTTCTCAACAAGACCAGTAGTCCTCGACATGCTCTGACCTAGTGGACTAGACTTCACTATATCAATTAGAGCATCCACTAGTTTATCACGTATCCAGTTAATGTAATATTGGGTAAAGGGAACAGAAAATGAAACGGCGATCATACAAAGTCTACTGTAGTCTGTGGCTTCCAGTCCAGGTAACAATGATAAAGATAAATACACAGTAATTATATTAAGATTTAAAAACCTCAGTTCCGTAGACGCTATTACCAGGTTGTCCAGTCATCATAATCTGGTTCTTGTTAGAGTCTCACGCTTGTCCACTTTTCTGCATCCAGCATCAACTTCAAGACAAAATGTGTACCTGCTGCTAATATATCATACCCACTGACACGTAACCACGGTAACCAGATAATATATCCCACCCACTGACAGGTAACCATAGTAACCAGATAATATATCACGCCCACTGGCAGGTAACCACGATAACCTGACAATATATCATGCCCAGTGACAGGAAACCATAGTAACCAGATAATATATCACACCCACTGACAGGTAACCATGGTAACCAGATTATATATCACGCCCGCTGGAAGGTAACCACGATAACCAGACAATATATCACACCCAATGACAGGTTACCACGATAACCAGACAATATATCACACCCACTGACAGTAACCATGATAACCAGATTATATATCCCACCCACTGACAGGTAACCATGGTAACCAGATAATATATCCCACTCACTGATAGGTTGCATCGTCACCACATAATCAATGTTACTCTGATTCCACATGTCAATGGCTATAATGTTGAAGCTGATCAGCATGTACGGATATACAATCAGGAAACTGTAGGTGTTCTTGCACTGTGTGTAGTCTCTGCCAGTTCTGAGAAAATATGTTTGTTTCTTGAGTAGGTGACGTTCCACTTTGTTCACTGGTTAGTTAGGTTTTTCTACACACTACCCTGTCTAAGATATATTAACAAAGCAATTAAATTAAATTATTTTATAAAGTTAAAGAATTAACTGAATTCGGAGGCAAACCAAAGTAATGTGTATGATCTGTGGGCCTTGGCATTGGACGGCGAGGGAACCTGAGTGGAAGTGTATTTCAGTGATGAGAGTAATCAACATTTCAGTCTGGAAAACAAGAACAATGAGCTCAGAGATATGGAACGATTCAGCAGAATAGCTGCAGAGCGGACAATAATTTTGTTAATTTGTTTCTACATTTGACACCTGGCAATTGTTAAGGCAACATAAAGGAACTATTTGTCACAAGCCTCGCATTACAGTAATGAATATCATTGTTTCGTTCTGTCTACAGTCCATTAGCTGATACTATTGTGTCTGAGCCGTGACCTCCTCGAAGCTGCAATCCTTCCTCCTGACAGTTTGAATCTTCTCCTCAGATTGTTTTACACCGACTAATGACAGAATGAAATTTACCCAACATTTGAACCACTTATCTTAGTTCTTTGAACTCAAAACTCATTAATAATTAGTACTCTTAAACATAATCATGCATCAAGCATACATCAACTTTACCAAAAATTTGTTTATTCAGTTTTCCACATATTCTTACTATAATTAGGAAGTAATATGTTTGGGTTTTTTTGAATTCACGTCAATTCACCGTATCTACAACAGTGATATATTGTTTTGAATTTCATTATCTTTTACTGTTGCCATTTGCCAGTTTTTACAGTTTTGTACTGTAGTTTCCCCTGACAATTTTCCAGTGTATATCACATAAAATATTTTAAAATGCTGAGGTTTGCTATCTTATGTAGCACGTCACCACTCTAAACTGACCAGTCATTTTTCAATTCAGCATAGGTGTTGGTTCGAACGTTGACTCCAGAGGGTTATGACCAAACCTACACCGAAAGAATAAATCATTCTTCCCTCTTCATGTCCTTATTTTAACATACCGTATCTCCCCAAATAATGAAAAAACGGTAGTATCAGTGTAGTTACAAATGCTCTGTTCATGTCCAGCACATAAAAAAATCTGTTCGAAAATACTGATCTACACATTGTGTTGCCCTTCTTTTCTGAAGACTTCCTCTATTGAAGGAGACCAACAGCAGAAATGTGTGCCATGATTGTAGACAGAGACAAAACCTCATCTTTAGAGCCATCTAACAGCAGTAAGACATAATGACTCCAGCTCTGTGTGCTACTGCAGAATAGCCATCTTCTATTTGAGTCTTTTTCCATGCTCGGGGCAGTATTTTTGCTTTAATGACAGCTCACGGGTCATACGTTACAGCCGGATGTGTGACCTTAAGGAGGAGGGGTTGAATAACTGCAAGTAAATATGACTGAAATCTGGAGGCCAAGATTAGAGAGGCAGCCTGTTGCTGTGTTTGTCTGGGTATAAGGAGCAGACTAAACCCTGACTGCAGACACTCACAGCTCATCATCCTCACCGGACTGCAGATTGATCGCATACACACTTAGACTTCAAACAAACAACCCTCTTCCCAGCGGTACAACACACTTGTGAAATATGAATGTTGTGCCGCTGCCTTTAAAATTGCATCATCTTTTAGTCAATAACCCCCCCCACCATCATCCGTCACCATTTTTCCTCACATAACCCACCCTCGGCTAGTCCATCCCCCTAGAGATGGGACCACAACCCGCTGTTTTGCACACTGGGGCAAATTATTTGGAAATGTGATGCTCCGTGCCTCACTTAAATCTCCATTAGTTAAATCCATGTCAAAGCTGAATGAAAATTATGCTTTAGGTTTTATATCTCATTAAATATGTCTTTTGTTCTTCTTGGGTTGGTAGAAGAAGTGCATCTGAATCAGCCGACCCTCATATAAGTGTTATTCTATTTGGGGCAGATACAGTATGTGGAGCAGGAAGTGAGAATCACCTGGTACGGTTTGCTTGGTAGAGGATCAGTGTTTGAAATCAGTTCATTATAAACTCGTTTTGAGATATTCATTCATTTGTGTTCAGGGTCACGGTAAGCTGGAGTCAATCCAAGCTGACATCAGGTGGGTATTTCCTGGACAAACCGCCAGTCAGTGGTGAGAAGCAGGGACATGTGTTCAGGGGAGGCAAGTGAACCAGGGAAAACAACTAATGATAAAATAAAGCAAATATACATATTTGTCTCCTGATATGTGCTATAAATGTAATTTTTGTATGATTCCAATCATTTCATTAATTATTTTATAATAAAAATCACTAAATTTGTGTATTTTCCTCTTCAAATATTGAGGGGATGCGCGAGGGGAGGAAGCTATGAGCAGAGCAAAATCTCAGATTGCTCAGACCCTCACAAACTGGGTTGAGCTTGTGCCTTTTGCTTCCTTACTGTTTGTCACCAATGTCATGTTTGCAGACACTTTTATTATATGTCCTCACTTTCAACAGAATAGGAAATGTTGTTCACGTATGTGTATAACATATTAAGTCTTGCTGATCTGACATAAAACCGTAATGAAAAAGCAGGAGGTGAGGCAGCCAGTACCTCTGCCATGGGTTTGTGCTTGTTCTGCTGTTTCTCTTCTTCTGCGCTGAGACAAAATCAGAGAGTCAGGTTCACCAAAGCATTCCATTTTTTTTATGTTTTGGTCTGACTGTAAAAATGGAAGATTATATATCGAAGCCACGAAGAAAAATTATTAATTATTACATTTTCTAACATTTTGTTTTTTCGAATATAATTAAAGTACTTTGGAAACAACAAATGTAAGAGGAGTAATGATACACTTCCTTTTTAACAGAAAACAACACATTTAACATTTCTAATTTGTATTGTCTTTTCTCGCACTGCATGAAATATAGAATTGCGATGGCAAATTAAGAACACATAAAGGAGACCATACAAAAATTACGTTCTTCTTTTGCCAAATAAGTTACTTGATTATGTGTATGTAGATAATTCTGATAGGAGATAAGAATCACAACCAGTAGTCAGTGTGCAAGCATGCAATTAAATGTTGAATTGAAGCTACTCTATTTGGTTCATATATTTGTAAATCTGACTCTGAAAGGGCCAGTGCCTCCCCTGCCACCAACCTCACCGCACGTCACTGGTGAGAAGTAACTATTTGAATTTATTCAAATACTATACTTAGGTACACATTGATGTAGTTCTACTTTACTTGGTAATTTCCATTTGATGCTACTTTATTCTTATACTCCACCTCATCTCTGGGGGAAATGTATATGACATATTTAGCTACTAGTTACTTTTTAGATTACAATTTTCCTATCCTTGTTGTCCAGTGAACATCAGATAAAGTGTTTCTTTGTGGCTTAAGATAATTCTCCAACTTCCCAAGACTATCTAATCAAGTTTAATTATTTAGAAATTGCCTTCGATTATCTTGAAAAACAAATCTGATTGAGGATGATTGAATTAAAAGTTGACTTTCTGCATGGTTTCTCACGGGACAGGACTCTATAAATTGGCCATGATATTAGTAGATTGAACTACGTAACAAAAGGTAAAGTAGTCAGATTACCTCTGCCTTTAACATCTACAGCACAGATGTCTATACATTAATTCAGTAACAGTAGTATGGATCCAAAAAATTCCCATAATAGTAAAACACTGAGAGGAATCATTCTATAGCATAAACACTACTTTTACTTTGATACTTTCAGTAATTTTACCCAAGTACTGGATCTAAAAACCTTATACAACCCTGTCAGGTCATGACTGTGCAAAAATCATCATTTCAAGATCTTTTTTTTTGTAATTCACAGTCATGAGGATTACTGTCTTATATCAGTATTTATTGATGGTAATTTACTGTAATGTCGTGAACATGGTCAATGTATTGTTTATGTTGAAATTCTGCGAACCATAGTTGCGGGTATTTTACCTAAATTATATGGAATTTTTTTACAGTGTACAGACAGTCAACAGTCAAGATGCTCACATCGCAGGAACAAACAGAGTCAACAGAGTGAACGGGGTCATGTCAGCGATGCTTAGGCTTAAAGGGAGCTACATTTTCTCATTTCCTACAAGAACCTACATTTTATACAATGACAGGCCTTAAGAGCTTCCTGTCTCTATTCTGACCACAGCATCTCACCACAACAACACACCACTTCTATCTTAGCAAAGTATCACACCATAACATCAGACAACAGCATCTCATCACAGCATCTCACCCCAGCATCGCATCACAGCATCTGATCACAGCATCTCATCACTGCTTCTTACCAAAGCATCTCATCACAACATCTCACCCCAGCATCGCATCACAGCATATCACCACAGCATCTCACCATAGCATCTCACCACAGCATCTCACCCCAGCATCGCATCACAGCATCTCACCCCAGCATCGCATCACAGCATCTCACCCCAGCATCGCATCACAGCATCTCACCATAGAATCTCACCATAGCATCTATCACAACATTTCACCCCAGCAGCGCATGACAGCATCTCACCACAGCATCTCACCACAGCATCTCACCACAGCATCTCACCACAGATTGTCTGACCAGATCCAACCAGCCGACATTCCATAATCTGGCCTAATCCAGACTGGATTACTGTAACGCACTTCTCATCGGGATCCCTGATAAAAGTCTTCAAAGACTACAATATGTTCAAAACAGTGCTGCAAGAATCCTGATGAGAGTTCGTAAACACGAACACATCAACCCCGTTCTTCATTCCCTTCATCGGCTTCCCATTTCCACCAGGATTGATTATAAGATTTCTCTCCTGACTCACCAGTGCATCCATGGCAATGCTCCCCCCTACCTAAAAGAACTACTCTCCCCACTGACCTCAACATGATCTCTCCGTTCTACCCACACAAACCGCCTCCTCCTTCCCCGGACTAAGCTCAGTACCATGGGTGATCGGGCTTTTTGTTCTGCTGTCCCTCGTCTGTGGAATGCCCTCCCTGACCATCTGAGGGCTCCACAGACGACTGACACATTTAAAAAAGTACTTAAAACTTTCCTTTTTAGCAGAACCTATAACTTTAATTAACATTGCTGCTTTTTGGTCAGGTTTTTATATAGTTATTATTTTATTTTTCTATTAATGCTTTTATCTGCTTTTACTTTGTAGCACTTTGAGATTTGATCCAAATGTAAAGTGCATTATTAATTAAATGTATTATTATCATTATTATTATTATTATGTTCCACAGTAAACAAGAACTTTACGAAAGCACTGTATTGGAGACCAGTGTTGCCTCAAACTCCAACAACATAAACATGCACCTCCTGCAAACTAACCCTAACCCTAACTGAAGACTGAAGCAGATTTGGAAACAGATACTTTATACATTAAAATTAAAGAAATAAAAACATTTAAATAAAAACATTTTGGAAAAATGTTTGGATGTTAAATTTGAAACTTGAATGTAACATGTTTTTATTATTATTTGTGATCGTAATTATATCATGCAGGATCTGCTTCTGCCTTTGTTTGACTAATTTTGTGTCCAACTTTGATAATAGCTAACTTCAATTTTAATTTATTTTATAGTTAACATCGTTTTTACACAACAGGGATTCTGTTGAATAATTTAATTAAATCATATAAAGTATTTCCATGTGTTTCTAATTATCAGCTTCAGCACCAAGCAATTAGGTTGGCAAAACTTAATTTAGAGGGTTTGAAGTTCCAATAATTATATTGACCCAACCTAAATACATTACGTTAAAACAATATATTTGTTTAAAACAAAATACTTACGAATTTTTTAAGCACATTCAATACGTTTTTTTTCCAAGTAATTATTTCATATTATTATGTCACCGTTACCCTGAATTACATTAGCAGCCTTGGTCTTCAAACATCACCAACAGATCCAAACAGTTTTTAACAATAGGATAGTGGGAGTGGACACATCTTCCTCTACTGTAAGTATGTTGTGCTCAATGAAAACATGTAAAGATCATAGAAAGTGGGAAAAATGGTGGCACTGACAAAAAACAACCCGTGCAAGTAGACTGTTAACATTTCAGCTATAAAGCCTACTTCAAGCAAGAGGAAGATATGATTTGAGATTCAGCAAATTTATATCAGGTGCTGTACATTTGGCCTCTTATGTCGCAAGTTGAGGATAAGATGATCAAAGGATAAGGATGATAGGATGAAAGTAACAAATAAACAGGAAGTCCTAAGGGATTGGTTACAGTAAGTGTGTCCTTTTTTTGACATTGTCTTCAGTTTGTCCAGTCGCCTTCCAGTGATAGCGTCCTCCAGAAACACAGAATACTCCCATGTCTATGGCAAATTTGAAAATACTGACTAAATCCAGTAATGAATTATTCAGTATTTTCCAATTTGCCATAGACATGGGATCTTCTATTAGTGAAACTCAGCATGAACCTCTTGTAAAAGCTCAGGGAAGGGTTAAAGGAGAAGTAATTGGAGAAATTAGGGGAAAGTCACATGATTAAGTGGTGATTAAGTGGTGCAAATCAAAAGCACAGCCACCCACATACTGACTTAACCAACACAAGGACAAACACACACACAAACACACCTACAGAAACGGCCTGACCCAGGCCTGGAGTGTGTTTTGCTGGAAGCTGTCGTCCCAGATTATAGAAAAACCCTGTTGAGCCTCATCTGACCCACAATGACCCACAATCCCACCCACTCCAACAAACACGCACGTGTTCTGGGACAATATTCTAAGTAATACATTGTAACTCAGAGGGCAAAGCTCCATGGTCGTGTGAAGTCACGGTAAAGTTCAAGTTCATGCAAATTTAAGATTCTGAAGAAGCCACCCACGGGATCACTGGACATAACTGGAGGATTTAAGCATGTTGTAGATAAATGGCTTTGGCGTCTATTAAGGATGGGTATTGCAGTGATTTTTGTATGAAGATATTTTCGAAAATCTTTTGGCATATAGCACTATGTATTGCAATATATTGCTAAATTCCTATTTTGACTTTACATGCAGAGAAAATTAATCATACTTTCTGTATAGAATATTTAAATTGCGCTTTACGATAACAAAAATGATCAAAACACCTAAAGGGAAATAAATGATTTTGAAGGAGAGTGACTTAGTCATATTCCCCTACAACTAAAAGTTTTTAATCATCTCACTGAAGCTCCTACCCATCTGACAGCAGAAACAACATATTGAGAGAGGATCTCTGCCTGCTGTCGGCGAAAATACTGTACATCGGATAATACTCAAATCATGTTTAGCTGTGTGTCAGTAAGCTGGTCGTAAATTAATAGTAAGATCTGCTTATGTTCATATTGTTGAGATCTGCTCAACAATATGCACATAACAGTTGTTTATTTTAGGTTCGGGGCAGCTGTACCTCAGTGGGTAGTGCAGCCATCTCCCAATCAGAAGATTTTAAGGTAGCCAGTTCAAGTCCCACCAGGGTCTACTTGTTGTAGTGTCCTTAAGCAAGAATCTGAAAACCCTAGCTCCCCGGGCACTTCAAAGGGGCTGATCTTTCAGGGATGGGTTAAACGCAGAGAAATATATTCACTATGTTTACTGTGTATGGCTGTATAGGATCAATAAAGGATATAACTTCTTGTCTTCTACTAATATTTGTATCGTTCCACAGATTTCCGATTTATAATTACTTCTATCTAAGTGTTATCCTACATTTGATCACATTATTACAATAGAGATCTGTTTCTTGTTTGGTGCTATATATTTATGGTCCTGTCATTGATCAGATCTCCAAATTCAAAAGAGTCTTGTGAATGTAACAATCTTTATTTATAATCCTTCATCAATGATTGTCCTGTTCTGTGTCTGTGGAGGGTTTCCATCTCTGTTTCCTTCCAAAGTATCCCATAAGCATCACCATGCTTAGTCTTTCACTCCCTGTGTTTATACACTCAGTTGACTACGACTGACAACGGTAGCTTCAAGTGACATATAGCGATTGAATAATATGAAATGTATGCATGGTTGCTGTATATGCAGTGTGCGGAAGATATAAAAGGTCAAAACATTGTTTTCATAAAGGAAAACAGGCGCCGCGCAGGTGCCTGTCATCCTGCATGAAATTTTTCTGACTGCATGATTTTTTTCATAACTTAAAGCAATTTTAAATCTGAAGGAGGAAAGTGAATTACTTTTACTCAGATTGCACATCCCATAATGATAGACCAATAGAGAGTGTTTGATGTTGTGATGGAATATCAAACATCAAACACTCTCTATTGGTCAGCAGTTGCTGGAACTCAATGAAAAAAAATTACACTTTGAACTAAATTAAATTTGTTATACCAAAATATGTTAATTTTTGTGAGATTTATTTATTGCGTGAAACTGTAAATCTGTTTCACTATTGGTCAAAATTTCCTTTAAGATTCATATATAGACTGCATTATCACAAAGTGAAAATATTTCTGTGATAAAGGGCATATACCATTTTCTCACTTTGTTACAAATTATCTTCTATTCCTCGAAAAAAAAAGTATTTTATTATTGTACAATGGACAGGAAATGATAACCACAGTTATCACAGCCTCCCTCTGATGTGCTCTTTTCAAATCCTGTTTACCCTCGTCACTCCAAAAGAACATCTGAACTTAATACAACACAGCCACCTCCAGAGCTGGTCTTAGTACCACAATGTAAATCCTTCCCTTCACTGTTGATTCTGCTATTTTGTCACAGATAACACCTGGCACTCATCTCCATCCCCTACACCCTGCCTGCACTCGCTTTTCACTTATTTTCCATTTCATTTCCTTCATTCCTCTTGTCTCCAGCGCATAACTCCACCTCTCCAGATATTCCTCCACCTGCTCCCAGCTTTCACAATGTTAAACATCATAGCCCATGGAGGCCTGACCTCATCCATCAGCCTGTGCATAGCCACAGCAAACAAGAAGGGACTCAGGCTCACTCTTTGATGCACTTTTTGCTAGATATTCATTGTGCGTTACAACTTTTTTATAACTCAATAGTTGCTTCAGCGCTGCACATCACCCCATATCACATTTCCTCCATATCTCAGGTATCTCCTCACTCTCCAACATACTGTTGAAAAACCTTGTTAAATACTCCACTGCTTTCTCTCCCAGACATACCCATACAACCACAGGTGTGTCATCAGGACCAACATCCTATACATTCTTCATCCTCTTCGAAGTTGCTCTCATTGCATCCGTAACAATCATTTGAACTTCATGATTTAGAATTATCAAATCAGTCATTCCAAGTACCTGTTCTTAACATTGGCCAGCGGCTGGCATTGTTAAGCCAAGCCCCAACTGATGTGGTTTTGAAATCAGTTTCATCTTCCGTATATTGATTAGGCGTATGTTTTATAATAATAATAATAATAATAATAATAATACATTTAATTTATAATGCATTTTACATTTGGATCAAATCTCAGAGTGCTACAAAGTAAAAGCAGATAAAAGCATCAATAAAAAGTAAAATAATAACTATATAAAAACCTGTATAAAAATTGCCATGGATGCACTGGTGATTGAGGTGATTGAGATCTTATAATCAATCCTGGTGGAGATGGCAAGCCAATGAAGGGAATGAAGAACGGGGGTGATGTGTTCGTGTTTACAAACTCTCATCAGGATCCTTGCAGCACTGTTTTGAACATATTGTAGTCTGCGAAGACTTTTATCAGGGATCCTGATGAGAAGTGGTTACAGTAATCCAGTCTGGAGCAGACAAACGCGTGAACCAGCTTTTCAGCATCACTCAAGGTGAGTGAAGAACAGAGTTTGGAAATATTTCTGAGATGGTGGAAGGAGATCTTGCAGATGTGTTCGATGTGGGATTCAAAATTGAGTTGAGGGTTGAATCTTACGCCGAGGTTAGTGACTGATGAAGAGAGGGGAATGTCGTGACCAGAGAAGGTAATACTAGTTATGGAGGAAGACTGGGTCTGATGTGGGGTGCCAATTGAAATTGCATCGGTTTTGGAGCTGTTCAACTGGAGAAAGTTGTTTTTCATCCACACCTTTATCTCCTCCAGACAAGCGCGGAGAGTTGACAGGGGAGATGATGATGACGATGAGGATGGAGAGGCTGCGGAGCAACATGTGTCAGTTTTTATGTAGATTTGCGTGTCATCAGCGTAGCAATGGAATGTGAGTCCATATCGACTGATGACATGGCCAAGGGGGAGCATGTATAGTATGAAGAGAATGGGGCCAAGGACTGATCTCTGGGGGACCCCACAGGTGACGATATGTGTCCGGGACCTTGAACTTCCAAGGGAAACGTATTCTGTTCTGTCAGCGAGGTAGGATTGAAGGCAGTGAGTCCAGTGTTGTGATGTAGGCGGTGTAGGAGTATTCCATGGTCAACTGTGTCGGAAGCAGCAGACAAATCAAGGAGAATCCAGAGGGAAGGTGAACCAGCATCTGCTGCCATCCGTAAGTCATTTGTGACTCTGAGCAGAGCTGTTTCTGTGCTGTAGGCGGAACGGAAACCAGACTGAAAGGTTTCAAAGAGTTTGTTGTATTTGAGGTGGTCATGGAGGTGGGCAGCAACTACTTTTTCCAGTACTTTGGAGAGGAATGGGAGTTTGGAAATGGGCCTGTAATTAACAAAAACTTCTGTATCAAGAGTAGGTTTTTTGAGGAGTGGTCTGATTATGGCAGCTTTAAGGGCAGATGGAACAAAACTGGCCTGGAGGGATTGGTTTATTACAGCGGTGATCAGGGGACTGATGGAAGAGATGTTAGTTTTCACTAGGGCTATAGGAAAGGGGTCGAGGGCACAGGTGGATTGCTTCATCGTCCTGATGATAAACTCAACCTCTTGCTGTGAGATTTCTGGGAAGCACTTTAGAGGCTGGGAGATCTCAAACTGTGAGTAAGAAGACTGGATAGGTAGAGTGGAGGAACCAGAAAGGACAGAACGGATTGAGTCAATTTTTGATTTGAAGAAAGCCATGAAATTATTACAGTGCTCTTCTGTAATTTCTGTAAGTGGGGGAGTTTGTGGTTTAAGAAGATGACTGATAGTGGAAAACAGCTGCTTAGAATTTCCAGGACTGGTTTTGATAATGTTCGAGTAGAACAGTGACCGAGCCTCTCTAAGGGACTTTGAGTAGACCTTGTGGTGTTCCCGAAAGGCTAGCTTGTGGACAGTGAGACCTGAAGCCTTGTAACGCCGCTCAAGGACACGCCCAGCTGCCTTCATTTTCCGTAGCTCGCTGGTGAACCAGGGGGCTGAGCGTGAGAAGGTGACTGTTCTAGTTTATACAGGGGCGTGACAATCCAGGATGCTACTCAGGGAGTTATTGTAGAAATCTACTGAGTCATTGGCTGATACAAAGTTTCCAGAAAGAAGAGTTACCTTAGATATGCTTCCTGACACAAGCCTTCCCATTTATCCGGGCTTGGAACCGGCACAAGCACAGGCTTGTTCATCCTTCTGTACTTAATGTGTGTGCGCGTGTGTGTGTGTGTGTGTGTGTGTGTGTGTGTGCGTGTGCGTGTGCGTGTGTGTTTGTGTGTGTGTGTCTTACAGTGTCAAAGGCTGGACAATGTCGAAGATGATGGCAGCAAAGCTCTAATAGACCGTGACAGGCCTCACTGATTATATTACCCAACTATTAGACAGGAACTCAAACACACGCTCAAGAACACACACACACACATACATACAGTCAGTTCTCATGGGTTTACAAGCTGAACACAATGCATTACACACACTCATTGGCAAATGGTATTATGAGCCCGGAGGCGGGCGGGCTGGGATAGACAAAGCGCCTGTCAGTCAGAGCAGAGACACACACAGCAACAGGACTGATTGTGTGTCTGCTTGCTTTCTCCTCTCGAGCTGGAACAAGCTACATGAATTTATATTAGTAACCCATCAGGAAGTTAAGGTGAATCTATCCTTTCAGCCACTACCACACAGTGATCAGCCAAATCCTTATAACCACTTCCCCAATACTACGTAATTCAAAGGAACTCCAGAATGTCACTAAATTCTGACACCTGTTCATTAGAATCAGCAGAATTGTTTCTGTGGGATTAGATCACATGTTCTAGACTTAACGCTGCATGGGCATCAATGAACCTAGGTAACGATTACTTTGTCTCCAGTTCACCTGTTCTCCTTCCTTAGATTATTTGGGTAGGCCCTGCCCACTACAGACCAGGAAAACCTGCACCCGAGATGTTCTGACTCAAATGCCAGACATCACAATCTGGTCCTTGTCAAGGTAGATTTTATCTGCTACCAGCATGATCATCATGTCTGGACATAGTATTAATTTGCTGCCTAGGTAACAGGTAACCAGGGTATACAGGTGACCAATGCTATTTACTTCACCTGTCAGTGGTTAGAATGTTATGGATGATTGGTTTAGCATGGACAGTTTAAAGTATGATAGCAAGGGACATTAATACTAAATGCAATAGTTGAATTCCCAGTAATTGCTCATATTTTAGCTCATTCACAAAAAATTAAACAGATTCAACTTGGGTGCAAATTTCGAATGCTGCTGTGACACGAAACGCTTAAAGGGCTCGGGACCGGGGTCGGGAAAAGGATTTTGGTGAGGGGCAGTGTCCTGACCAGGGTTCGGGGTGGATTTGAAAACAAGACTTCTCTCTGCGAGATGGTAGCTACCCACAATTCATTAAATGTTTATCCAAATGGGCGCTGATTAAGTTTCCATCAACTAATGGATGAATCGAGTAATGGCTTTAACTTTAATAGACAGACACAATCAAAATATTTTAGAGTATGACCTGCAGTCAAAACTATGAATAAATTTAATTAGAATTTGATGCATTATATACAAGAAAAAAAAAATGTGCTAGTTATGATGACATTCTGTAAAGTTTAATGTTTCTTTAGCAAGGGCTGTGTCAAACAGATCTTTTGTCTGCAACAGGGAAACTCGTCTTCAGAGTCACAAATGTTACAGAGCATCTGATATTTCAGATGTGAAGATGCGCGACGAAGCAGAACTGTTCACACTGCTAGCTCGTGATAGGGGGTGTTGGCAGAGTCAATGGATCCTTGACGAGTATGTTTCCTCAATGCAAGACCATTTAAACAAAACAACAATGATCCTCACCGGAGAACAGTAACGGATCACACAGCTAACACAAAGGTGCCACACAATCAGCCATTCTCTCCAAACAGTAGATGTTTATAATACTGGAAATACTAATACTAATACTATTAGGGGTTGAAAAAGTTCCATGTTCAGACATCCATACGTGGCAGAAGACGACAGGTTTAGGGTAAGGGATTTTCCGGATATTCCATACCAACTTTTTCCCGCTGATCCAGTCCAGCTCTCCTCTAAGTGACCTGCAAAACCTGTAAATGGAGGTATCCTAACTCTTATGCCAAAAAACACCTCAACTTCACCAGGGGAGCTTCAATCAAGAAACAAATTTTGTTTTTGAACATATTAAGAGGATCTAACAGAGTTTAACAATGACCAAATAGTGATGGCTAGATGACTGGCTTATGAACATCTTCAGAACTGAAGATCTTGTTTGTTGTTCATGGTCTGCAGTGGTCGGAACCTACCAAAGTGATATAAGGAAGGACAACTAATGATCCAGAGAAGGAAAAAAAAGGGGGTGTCCAGGGACAAGTGACAGGGTGAACGCTAGCCTGTGTTGTCTGATCAAACTCCTGAAAAAGTTCATGGTGGTTCTACTAGAAAGGTGTCAGAGCAAACATTTGGGTTGGTTTTACATGGGGCACTGTTCTTCTTTCCGAATTAAACCTTTCGGAATTGCAATGTCATTCATCTGTTTACATGACTTGTGATCTTGCCCGACATGGTGTTTACATGCATCGACTCATCTAATCGAAAACGCTCTCAGACATGCGCAGACTATCCACACTCCCGTTTATAAGGTGGCGATAATGCTTCGATGAGCTGGCCCGCCAACATGCATCCAGAAGAAGAATACCATAAAGAAGGCGTGCGTGTAAGTGACTTTTCGCCGATCTAACCGTCCAAAAATGTTAAAGTCTTACAAAGTTGCAATGAATAAATCACTCTCCGATGCAGACCGGTATGTTTTGAAGTCGTATTTAAAATGCGTGGCGCTGAAAAAACTCAGTGGAGCATTACCTCACGACGCTGGGCATTCACAGATAAAACTCAAACAGAGATCTTTCGGATACAGCGTTAACATGCAGCGGCTGACAATAGGAAAGGCTCTCCGAATAGATTTAGACTACCTCCTTGCAAACGTATGGTACGATTACAGCAACATTGAGCATGACATTTAACTAGTCGTGGATGTGACGAGCTGTTTATGATGGTGTAAAAAACTCCACTGTATATCCACGAACAGCTACATGCACTGACGGTGTTTCATTTATTATTAGCAGGTTTAGAAAAATAAATACTAGATAAATTTCTACAAAACTCTAGATAGATATTTTGCAATGCTATAGAATTTCAATTCTATTACATGTTCAATGGCCGTTGGGAATAACCCACAGCTCCAAGGTTATTTCCACACAAAGGCCTCTCATTGGGATTTGAACCTAAAACCTTCAGCCTTTGAGGTGTCGGTCCTAACCACCACGCTAATGCTACCAAGCCTCTAAGCACACAGATTAAAAAAATTAAAAAAACTCCAGAAAAAATTGGCAGCATATGACTACGTGCAGACACGACAGAATGTGGAACTCATATTTCCACTTTTTTTAAATAATATTTGAAGCGTGTGAAATTACCTTATTTCATAAAGGTAGCACATTTTAGAGATTTCTGGGGTTAAATTCAAGCTCACTCCAACCCTAAAACTAACCGAAATTCACACGTTACATTAATAATGGCTCAACATCTTTAATTTTTTAGTCAATGCAGTATAGTGGGGTAGAACCAGATTGTATTTGTATCTAGAGTTTACTGACAAAGGGACAGAAGAGAATTTCTACATTTCCTGTAATGAAACAAAGACTCCTGAAATGATCCGAATGAGTATCAGCGTACCATTCTATGGTGCATACATCCAAACGATCCTAAACTCATGTCCAACCATCCTGTCTCAGGTCCAACCCCGAAATAGGCATATTAGAAATCAGCTCAACACTTTTTTCGACACTCGGGAAACAGAAACGCCAGAGATATGTGGATCTGCCCCTTTATCCCAACCACTCAAAAATATAAAGGATTATTTCCTGTTTCAAGCACAAATTTTTTACATCAAGTAGTTTTTCCTACCATCCAAAAAAAACAACCAGCAAACAAATAAACCGTCCAAAAAAAAACCACACATTTAACAACAACAACCAACTACACAACACTCAAACAAACCAACCCCTCCAATCACAAACAATCAAAACAACAAAATGACCAACCAACCAAAATTAAATCTTGACTGAAGGAATTCAGTTCTGTAATTCATGCATCTATTGAGCATCAAAGGCAAATTTAGGATATGTTTGGACTTTTCAAGTTTTTTTTGGTTAAAAATAATGGTTGAATGATAGTAGATTTGAACTAGTGTGGACATTTCCACCCACGGTCACAGTAAACAACAGGACCTAGCGCCCATTAGACCAGATGGATCTCCTTCCGCTTCTAATCTCTGGGGTGAACTGACTGAAATATCAACACAACAAAGACCAAAAACCAAAAACAACATTTCATGTCAACAGAAGTAATTCTAAAAACCTTTTTGAACCTTCTTTTATAAGATATTTTTGCGTATGTCTGTAACAGACAACCAGCCAAAGCTGCAATACATTTCCTGGATTTGCCCGTTGATCCAGATCTCCCTCAAACTCTAATCCCATTTCTTAATGCTGACCATCTCTTTACAAAAGATCTTCAAAATCAGTGAAGAACATGTTTTGATATTCTGCTAAAGAAACAACAAACAGAGAGATGATGATAAAATAACCTCCTTGGCAGAGGAAAATATAGGACATCACAACATGTCAGTGTCTCCTTTCATACTGACACTGAGATAACCACCATACACAGACACACTCACATACACACACACACACACACACACACACATTCAGATTCATTAGGCAGATCTGAGGTCAGGCATGCCGCCATCATTCATCCAACAGACAGAGAAGGAGATGGGAGGTGAGCAGAAAAAAGACAAATGGAAGAGGATGGTATTTAGTGGAACATGAACAACTGGAAGAGTACCGTTGGGAGTACACACTTACATAGACACACAGACACACACACAAAGTGCAAACATTCCAGCCATATCTGTGGAGCTGAGACTGGCACTGCCTGGGTTTTGTCAGTTCAACATCCAGGCTGAGCTGACGTTATAATGAGAACCAGACCTCAAATCTCCTCCTCCCTACACACACACAGACACACACACACACACACACACACACACACACACACACACACACACACACACTCGCACACACTTAAACACAGTACAGACACGCACACACAAATCATATTTTGGACAAAATTGGTCTCTCCTTTTTACACTGTGCAGCCTGCCTGCGGTCCATAACTGTCTTTAGCTGCCAGGGAACTTTTAAATAAGCTATGACGAATGGAATTACAAAAGAAAAGATTGAAAAACATCCTATTTCCTGAACACTGTTCAGTAAGTTTAATATATTAATTTTAGCTCTAATATAGATTCCACTCTTTCCTGAGGGAAATATTTAGATTTTAGATATGCCATGTCTTCCTCCAGCTAACATCTTCTTTTGGGCTTTATCATTATCATCATTATTTTAATTCATCATAATTCATAATCATCATTATTATACATAAATAGGATCATGTCTTTGCAAGCTGGAATGATGCAGCTAAGCCCTGTTGAACATCGCTGTTAAGGATGACTAAGCTGATCATAGATGATTCATGTTAGTTTCTTGGCCTTAATTGTGCAGCAGTTTGCGACAAATATAAGTGTTTCAGCAGGTTAGCTATGTGGCTTTTGACACTACTTTATGTTAACTTTTGCACATCACTCGCCTTAAACCAGAACTATTTCTAAACATTGGACGATAAACTGCTTCATGGGAAAAGCTTTTTGCCTTTGGATACTCCAGATATTGATTTTTTTCTGTTTTGTCTGTTTTCTGTTGTATTTTAGAGATCTTAACAAGTGCTTAATTTCCTTTGCAGTTCATCCTTATATGGGCAAACTATGCTTTTTCAAATGTCACTATAACGCAATCATGTTCATTTTTTAATTATGAAAAGTCACAATCATGATGGAGATTAAAATTTCCTAAAATGTGCAAATGTACCTTTTACTATCTTAAGAGGTACAGTGACTTGTGCAAACAAAAAAAAAGTTTTGAGTTAAAGAAGAAATTATTTTGTCTTGTAGAAGTATTTCAAGTTCAGGCTTCGACAATGTACTCATTATTAATGTAAAGAGTAACCCTTTGAAGGACATTTCCATTGTATGAAGTTAGCTTTTGTTTTTTGTGCAAGACTAACTGAATCTCACACCATTTTAATATTAATTTCGGGATTAGAAACTGTAATTCATCTTCTATTACTGGAATTCACAGAGAAACAATGGCTATCAATGACTAACAACAGTGTGAAACATACAAGTAGTACCTCCAGTATTTTCCATTATTAATTAGTATTACTATTACTGCTGCATTACAGTGAGGGACTATGTTACTGCTGTTCATTTAAAGGTTGAGGGAATTGAACTAATTTGTGCCGATAGTGAAATACATAGACATGCAACAATGTTATCTGATAAGTAAGTAGTAACTAAATCTGCCAAATATATGTAGTAGACTAGATACTAGAATATTTCCCTATGAAAGTATTATAAAGTAGTGAAATGGAGACTAGTCCAAAAACAGAAAAGCTCCCCCGGCTGAATAAAAGATGAGCTATCAGAGTTAAATGTGATATATGCTAGATAGATTATATAATATTTACAATATAATATTTCTGCTCTCTCTGAGTCGATGAGTCAGTCCTGATGTGTGGAGATTTGTTCTGAAATTGAAACGATTCAACTCAGTTTGTTGTGATTAACATACGCTGCAGTTTCTTTTACTTTCTGAAAAATAATCATGAATTGTCTCCACATTCAGCTTGAAAGGAGAATCAGCATTCAGCTACCAACAGAGTTATCACTGGTTTTCTTTTTTGTCTTTTGGTTTTTTGTGTGCAGGCAGATGGTAGGACTGAAAGGCAGATGGCAAAATGACTCACAGCAGTTTTATCCTCTTCAATTTACCTAAAGTAAAGTGGTTGATGAGTTAATTTGGATCTCGACTATGGTCTCATTTCTTTATCGTAACTTCATCATAGTTAATTCAGCAGTAGTAAACAGATGTTAAAAAAAAATTGTACCCAGATAAACAACTTTAAATCAGCTGAATGAATGGATCTACAGCAGCATTGCTAAACCTCGGCCCTTCTCCAACCACACACACAAACACAGTCACACACACACACAATCTCCTCCTGTTGCACCATATACAAATCCATCTTCATTGACCTACCCTGACCTCTCATTCTTTGCTTTGAACAGCCAGACTCGGACTCAGGCACAGGCTCGGGAAGCATTTCACTCTCTCAGACCGCTTATACAATGATTTTTGTGACATCTTACGTTTGATGTAGAAATATGGTTTAAATATGTCCAAAGTGTTAACTCCTCACAGACTGACTTATAGTGAACTCTAGGATACCAAGAAGAGGACTCTATGAACTTTTCAACTGCCTCCATCTGGACTCCTATCAGTACAAGGAACATGATTGAGATATAATGATGTTTAAAACGCTCCATCCTTAGAACGCTCCAATGCAGAGCCAATCAAGCCTTCCTTAAACCAAAACATGTTCAATCACTACGTTCCTACATCGGCTGCATGTGCAAGCATTTCCGGATGCAATCCAAGCTTTTAAAACAGTTTCACTAATATTAAAAAAGGTAATAGATGGTCAAAATCTATTACAGTGCTCTTTAGAAATGACAGAAGAGCACTGTAATAATTTCATGGCTTTCTTTCTTCTCGAAAATTGACTCAATCTGTTCTGTGCTCTCTGGTTCCTCCACTCTACCTATACAGTTTGCTTACTCACAGTTTGAGATCCTCCAGCCTCTAAAGTTCTTCCCAGAAATCTCACAGCAAGAGGTTGAGTTTATCATCAGGACAATGAAACCCTCAACCTCGACCCCTTTCCTACAGCCCTAATGAAAACTAGCATCTCTTCCATCAGTCCCCTGATCACCGCTGTAATAAACCAATCCCTCGAGGCCGGCTATGTTCCATCTGCCCTAAAAGCCGCCATAATCAGACCACTCCTACAAAAAACCTACTCTCGATCCAGAAGTTTTTGCTAATTAAAGGCCCATTTCCAAACTCCCATTCCTCTCCAAAGTACTGGAAAAAGTAGTGGCTGCCCACCTCCAGGTACACCTCAAATACAAGAACCTCTTTGAAACCTCTCAGTCTGGTTTCCGCTCTGCCCACAGCACAGAAACAGCCGGACAGAGAAGCGGCGAACACATGACACCAGCGTCCTCTCCACATATGTACATGTAATCATATTCATTCCTTTGCTACAGAAGAAGAAGAAACAATCCTTTATTAGTCACATAGAGTCATACACAGTACAACATAGTGAAATTACTTCTCTGCATTTGACCCATCCCTGAGGGAGCAGTGGGCAGCCCCTCGTGGAGCGCCCGGGGAGCTAAGGATTCAGGGTCTTGCTCAAGGACTCTACGACAAGTAGACCCTGGTGGGATTCGAACCGGCTACCTTCCGATCTTCTGATTGGGAGACGGCCGCTCTACCCACTGAGCCACAGCCGCCACAGCCGCCCCTTTCACACAGAAAGAAATACAAGGATTCACACTCACATTAACTCCTATGGGTAAGTTCAGGGTCAGGGTCACCAATTCACCTAGAATAGATAGCATGTCTTTGGACTGTGGGAGAAAGCCGGAGTTCCCGGAGAGAACCCACGCAGACTTGGGCAGAACACACAAACACCGCACAGAAAGGCCGGCGAAGGTGGATTTGACACGCTGACATCACCATTGACATCACATCCTTCCAGCTCACCAAGACACGCTTACATCACCAATGACATCACATCCGTCAAGCTCATAAAGACACGTTGCAATGGATAGTGCCGCACCGCTTAGAATGGATGCATCACAGGAAAAAGGTTCTGAGTTTGAATCCAGTGGTCAATTGACTCTGCCAAATCTCCTTGAATCTGCATGGGTTTCTTATAGGTGCTCTAACGTCCCAGCCCATGTTTTATTGATCCTAATGATGATGAAGGGGAAGAGCAGACTGATTATGACCACTAAGTGACGCCCTGATTGGCTGTGACAGAAGGTGCCCTCCTCCCTTCTGGCTGCCCAATGGGACTGAATAAGAACTAGTGCTGATTGGTGCTGACAGAAGCTCCTGCACCCCTGTCAGCTGTGCCCTTTATAACATTTAGGAATTTAAAGGCTTTCTGATACAGCGGCGTTCTTAATGAGTGCATTAAGAGAATGTGCTTTCTTTCTGAAACAGCTAGTACACAATAATTAACTGCTGACATTGAGCTTTTGGTTTGACCCAGAAAACTATATTAATAGTATCTCAGATTGAATTGCCCATCCATACACAGTACTGTACAAAAACACTATACCTACACTCATGCAACGGGAGAAATTGTGATGTTGTGGGGATGCTTTGCTGTTTGAAAGTCAGGAATGCCGGGAAAATCCAGAAGATTAATGTCAAGTCATCACCATATGAGATGGATTTTAACAATGTTAAATGTTAAAATTATTTTTTCTCCTGTTTATTATTTGTACTGACTGATTGTTTAATTGTCCACGTCACCAAAAATAAGGGCATGCATTCAACCATCTCTCCATTTTTAAATAAAGGTCGAATGAATGAATGGTAAGACTTAATACAATTTATATTGATTAGCAAAGGCTACCATACATTCACACTCCAATGGAAAAGCCAATGGGTTTAAATTGGGGTTCAGTGGTTTCCTCAAGCACTTTTCACATGAAGAAATATACAGCGTCCAGTTCTCAACCAACCCGTCTAAGCCGACTCCCTCTCTTCACATTTTCATAAAAGTTTAAAGGCCCCGGTATTCTTTTTTAAGTTTCCGATCGAAATAATAACTGGGCAATTCCCGGCATGATTGTACATATTAAGGCTGTTATAACCATTATCTTAATACTGCGTATACCACTTTCAGCATACAACCAGAATCATCGTTATACAGAACCTAGTTTTATCCTTTTTGATTTATTTTATATGTAAATCAAATGACATTTCCAGAAAGTATATAATAGAAAAGTTCTTTCTTTAGATATTTTCATTTTGAGTGTGCTTGCTGATGTTGTTGATATGTCATCCATGCAGCACTCCTAAAATTGCAATGAATAATTTATACCCTGGGAAGTACATCTACAAAAGTCAAGTAACAAAAACTACACAGAATTCAGAAGTGAAAACATAGCAACAGTGAACATCCCATGGCTGAGATGCTAACAAGCCCCTGTGAGGCAAAAACAAGGGCAGGAGCAGAATCAATGGAGGGGAAAAGGAAGGATTTCAGGAGGAGAAAGAGAGAGGCAAAAAAAATTTCTTATGTACTGTATATATTCTTGGCAGCCCATCCTGAATTCAGCTGCAAAGGGATGACAGTGATATATGAGGCTGGAATAAAGTAGGGCAATCCCCTGTAAGACAAGAGAATGAGGCAGGAGAAGAAAGGAAGAGAAGGATAGGAGAAAAGGAGTGAGGGTGAGAAGGTGGGGAGATAAATGTGCTCAGTGTCTGCCGGCTCGTGGGATGTTGGTTACCATGGCTGTGAACAGCAGCGCTCGGAAACATCCACTGCAATATTGCTGACGAGAACTCACTGCATTAATAGGAAGGACGGATAGGAAGTATGTGAAGGTCAGAGCAGTCAGCCTTGTGGCACTCCACAGGAAGTATGAGATAGCTACTGACCTCAGCCCGACCCACACATTGATACTGTACTCTGCTGCAAAAACAGCCTGAGCAAGCACTGTTCTATAGAGACAGAAACACAGCCCGGATGTCGAACAGGAAGCGGACCAACACAAACCACCATCAAGAGTAGAACCAGAGCCAATGGAGCAGACAAGAACCGAGCCTCAACTGAGAATCTACTTTGACAGCAGTTAGTGCTATTAGTACAGTTATGGGACTGTTATTAGTTCTGTTATTAGTACCATCACAGTACCATCACAAATACTGTCATTGGTACGGTTATTAATATTGATATACGTACTGATATTAGCACTTTCATCAGCACTGTTATTAATAGTTATTATTAATGTTATTAGTACCATCAAAAGTACAGCTATCATCAGTTCGGTTATTAATACCATCACAGGTGCTTTTATGACTATAATTATTAGTGCCAACTTAAGTAATGTTATTAGTTCTGTTGGTGGTTCAAATATAAGTACTGTTATTAATATCAATATAAGTACTGTTTTTAGTACTTTTATCAGTACTTTTATTAATACTGTTATTATTAATGTTATTAGTACCATCATAAGTATAGTTATTATAATTTTATAATTAATAAAATCACATGTACTGTTATTAGTATTATTATTAGTAGCACCATAAGTACTGTTATTTGTATCAACGTAAGAACTGTTATTAGTACTGTTATTAGTACTGTTATTAGTACTGTTATTAGTACTGTTATTGTTCCAACATAAGTACTGTTTTTAATACCAATGTAAGTACTATTATTGGTACTGAAATAAGCACTCTTATTAGATCCAAAATCAGTATTGTTAATTGTACTGCTATCAGATCCAACATAAGAACTGTTATTAGTGCCAATATAAGCAGGGTTAATACTATCAAAATAAGTAATCTGATTGCACTCTTATAAGTACTGTTATTAGTATTGTAATAAGTACCTACATTAGTACTGTTATTAGTTTCAACATGAGCTATATTATTTATCTGTTGCAAATAGTTCTATAGGAACCAATGCAAATACTGTTGTAAACACTTTAGGAAGAACAATTGTAATCACTTCTGTACTTAAGGTTGTAATTACCGTTGCAAGTACTGTTATAATTCCTGTTGTAACCATTTTAGTAAGTATCAAGTAATTACTCTTATAAATACGGTTTTGAAGTAATACCAAGGTATGGGGAAATGCTCCTCAAGTAGCCTACATTCGCACTTCTGCACTTATCATGTTCAGATTTGGAGAAGTCTGAACTCCAAAACGCTGCAGTCAGCTTTTAAGCAGTTGGAACAGGCGCGCTTAGTCGCTATAAATACAACGAACCAGCCCAGAGATTCTAATTGACAGTTGCCAATAGTAAGTCACCACTGTCGCTGTTTTCTTTCAGAATGCACTTTAGAAATCAGATGGACAAGCTTGCCGCCTTTGTGCACGGCCATCAAAATGAACCTGTACGTATTACAGACTATAGTCGGAGGAGTGTATTTCTCCATGTTAAATCTGAATAAAAAAATGGCCTTAAGTAAACACATAACAGAAAATGTATATAGTAAATAGCCTACATGAAGCAATGAGAAAACATTAAGAACGAAAACAGAATTCCATCCCTCAGGAGGATCCAAAATTGAATGATTCACCCGTGCTGTGAGTTGTTTATCATTTTGTTTGCTCATATTCATCTAGTCTTAACTTTCTTACACACTTCAAGAAACAGATTTGAATTCTCACTTCTTCTTTTTTTTAAATATAAGCATTTCCATTTTTCCATCTCGTTTCAAGGAAAAAACTCTACGTGTTGCTTTTCAAACTAGGTGAATATTGTGGGTCCATACCCATCGCTAATTAGTTCATGTTACTTGTGATTATTCAAAGTCCTGAGCTAATCCCCAGAGTGGAACTAGGTCCAAACCAAGGATCTTTAGATCCAATGACCTGTTTCTGTTTCTGGTTGGTTGCTCAACCACTGAGGTGGATAAAGAGGGGACCTTTGGATGAACTCCCAATGACTACATCATAGAACCATCAGAGAGCCGAGGTGTTTTCTCCTTCTGTCTGCATTAAGTCTGAGCGAGTCCTCAGCAAATCTTCACCTCTATCCATTGCAGACAGGTTGTCTGTTTATAATTATGCTGCTGCCCTCCATCCTCTCATTAATAATTCAATCTTCCTCTGCTCCAATTAAATAATTAACAGAGCCCAAAGCCATCAGACTGTAACCAAGCAGGGACCTGACGCTGGTACTCCAACCATTATCTAGTACTTCCTACAACAAAAGGATGCTAAATGACCCCAAAAGATGATCAAGTCTGAGTTCTGGTAAATACAGGAAGAAAGAAAAAATCTCCTTTACTTAAAAAAAAGATCCAACAAGCTGCAACGTTTGTGTCAAAGGACAGAAATGCCCCGTGTTAAGGGTAAGACCCTGATGACGATGGACCTAAATATCTTTGAGAAGTCAATGTTAACACAATGTTTCAATTAAAATGTGCCTAAACATTTAAATATAAGTCACTTGAAGAAACTATTTATGATTGCATGTCTTCAGGTACATCATACAAAGTATGTGTGAAACCTAATCTAATTCTGTGCTACGGTTTTTGAGGAAATGGATATAGAACAAACCTCCTCTGGCACATATCCTGGTATGTTTTGCCGTGTTTAGCAATGCTAATGTGGGCGCTACTCTGCTCAATAAGTTTCAGGATCGTGCAGGTAGTATATATTGTGACGTTTATATAGATGTCTGCAATCATGTATGAAAATATACCATTTCGTTGTCATATGTCACCTCTTCATAAAGTTACAGCTTATGATGTGATGGGTAGAGATGAAGACAAAATAGCTACCTTCAGCCACCAGAATAAGATAAGATATATACTTTTACCTTCCCCAAAGTGAAATTTATTCTTGAGTCCGTCTAACGGCAATTTCCCATAAAGTTCAAGGAAGTAGACAGGTAACTCAAGTTGTGTCCCAACGCCAAAGACATTCTTATTTGACCAAATATCTTCTTCTTTTTTTTTGTTAGCAGTATTAGGCAAAAAGTCCTCAACAGATCTCCAGGACACTTGGCGGGTTGATGTCTCTCTGGTAAGAACAGACTTCATTAAACATTGCATGGATTCTAAAGGAGCAGATCCATGATCGGATTTTCACTTTTCAACATGATGTTTAAATCTTTAATTTTGCGAAATAATGCATGATGGTATTCTGATGAAACAGTTGAGCACACTTATAGGCCTTGAATGCGGGAATGTGTACACTGGTGCAGATCAAAATAAATATTTTTATTTAGCAGATTTAAACGTGTTTCAAAGAGGGCATCCTCTGTGAATTATGGCTGCAGAGCTCTGAGTTAGATTTTGGATAAGGCTTGATTGAATTAAAGAGGACTCTTTGGGAAAACTCTGAGGTTTGTGCTCTACTGAGTCCCATTTTAGATTTTAGAATAATAAAATTTTAAAAGGCTGTGCTATAAGTCCTTTCTGATATGACAAGTAAACACAATCTACAGAGCAGCCAGCATCCACACACACATTCCTACAGGCAGAGGCTACCATGTAAGGAGCCACCTGCTCATCAGGAGCGAGGACCACTTACACTGCGGGGACAGGGGATCGGACTACTGACCTCCCGCTCTACCTTCTGAACCACAGTCCTCCCATTGGCTTAGTAAGGACAAAAACATTGTTTCCTTTCAGTACAAAAAATCATTTCACAATGACGGTTATATGGAGAATAGATCATTACCACAAACTGCTCATTGGAGCAGGAAAACTTGGTCCTTTAGGAAATTTTAGAGATAATTGTCAGATGAGCTCATTGCGGGGGTAAGTTAGTAAATAGTAGTCAGTAGTAGTAGTAGTATTCATTGTACAAGCTAGAATTTTTACGTCATAAGAGTGAGAAAAACTGTTTCCTTGGATAGTGAATTGTTTGAGATGCAGGTGGTAGGACTGTCGAAGTCACATGGACCAAAAACTTAAATCTCACCTCCTCACCAGCACACTCCACCACACTGAAACAGTCTCTACACACAGATTGACTCACTTCACAGTGCCCATACAAGACCGCTAAACAAACACACACACGTCATCAGACGCACACACACTCTCAGATATTGTTGGGTTTTGGCCTCATGCTTCAATGTGGTTGCGATGCTCAGCTCCCTCTGTGTTTTCTTATTTTTTCCCCGAAGATTAAAATAACAAAAACGGATTTCAACCCAGCAAAGAAAAGCCATTCCTGGCCTTTAGTTCTCCAGAGGAAAATCCAAAGCAATACTTTACGTATTCACAATGTTTCACCTGTTGCCAAACTGTAAACATTTTCTGTTGAAATCACTGTAAAAAAAACAAAAAACCCTGTCAGACGGAAAAGGTAAAATAGTGTAAAATCCAAAACAAATGGATACAATGAATTATTTTGAATAGAAGAAACAGGAAATGAATGTCTTATTTTTAAATACAGATTTTGTGGTATGTACATATGAATTTATAAATAAATAAATCTTTACCCATTTAGCAAGACCTTACCATTGTTACTACAGTACTAAGATGCTAAAAATATTGTATATTTGTGAAATAATTTGAATAATTAAAATTAGGTTTTGTGGGAATTCTTCACAGAGAGAGAGAAATAGAAATAGTTCCCTGTTCCACCTCTGTTATATTGTCAGTCTGTGGGAAACACTAACCTCTAAGCCACAGAGATCATAAGAAGTTAGAATGTTTAGTCTAAAACCAATACAGCCGCGCACAACTACTCTGGTCTCTACAAATGGAGTCTGCTTATTGATCAAGCTGCTGCTAATACCATGAGGCCTAGTCAATGATACTGATCACTCCAAGCCCTCTGGCACACAGCACTGAGAAATACCCAGCTGATAGATCCTGCTCCTCTGGTTAAAAAACAGCAGGCCTTGTATCCAATATGAACATAATGAGTGAAGACTAGGGTTTGAACTACACATCACTAGAGGCCTGGATTCATTCTTTAGAGCCATAGAGTAAAACACCTTTATCAGAATGCAGTATATCATTAATACATTGACTCCTACTAAAGGCTTTAACATCCACAGAAGCAGATGGGTACTTTAAGTGTTCAACTCAAACACTTCTACCTTTGGGACAATCGGACCGGTTGTGAGGAACGCCAGTTCAGCCAGGTGATTTTAGTTTGGTTGAATTGGTGGTTGACTCAAAATGTCCAACCATCTGACCTCCAATATTGGTGCACCAGTATTTAGCACCATCTCAACATGTCCTTTAAATGTTGAACTCATGAGATGAAATGCTCCAACGGTAAAACGTCCCTCACAATAAGGAGGCGAACCAGCAATGGCTTAATCTCAGGCTTGGTTATTAAAACCGGTGTTTGAATCTTCACATTTCAATTCACTGGTTAGAATTTCCAAATGCATTAATGACGCTTGAACCTTGATTTAATAATTTCATATTTTCTTGAAACTGAACATTCCCAATAAGAGCTGTGTACCACAGGGATGGGATATAAATACTTTGAAACAGCACAAGACAATTATTCCCCATGTTGGAAGCATTCATCCGTACTTTTACAAAACAGAAGAAGCTCCATTCTCCACCCATCCAGCCAAACTCACGCTCCATCACAACACTCAGAGCTCATTAATCAGGACAGACCAAGACTCACACTCGGTCGTCACAAAGGTCAGTCCTCTGGACGCTCCTTTATGGTTCAAATATCATCAGGACTCTTAAACAACCCCCACCCAACAGCAGGGGATTATTACGGGAACGCTTCAAGTCTGTGTATTTGTGTGTGTGTGTGTATATGTGCTTACTGACCGTTGAAGACAGCTTGTCCTTCTGCCAACTCTTGGTCAGCTTCAATTACGTATTCTGCCTGAGTAAAGCCCCGGGAGCATGGCAGCAAAGGCTCAGCATCTCCACCCGGAACAACAACCTGCAGAGAAGAGGACGAACAGGAGGGGAAATATTTAGATGTTTGCAAGAATCTTTGACTCAAAATGCTCTTGATCTCTCTCCTAAATATATCAGAATTGTTTTTACCATATTCGAATCCTTTAGTTGAGTAAATGTACTAATACATCTATTACCTCTAGAAGTATTAAAGTATTATCAGCTGAATGTACTCATTGTCGAGGAGAAAGGTCCTTCTGAGTTTCTTACTGTCATTTAGGATGATTATTGATTTTTTTAGATTGACAACATTTATTGTATTTATAAAAGTTGATAGTGGTGGATAGGATTTTTTTGTATTAATATCACTGCTGCATTAATATATAGCTTTATGTTACCGCTGTAGATGTTAGAGGTTGAAGTAATCTGATTACTTCATGATGTAGAGTTGTTGAATCTTTAAGATCCTCATAACTATTTTACAGCCTTGCTCTCCCTGAGAATCATATATCTCTTAAAAGTTCACTTTAAATAGGATTGGGAATTAGAATAGGAAGTTTGATTTTAATTTGTTTATTTAAAAAAGATTTTAAATCATAATCGTAATTAACTAGTTACTACAGCTGTCCAATAAATCTATTGTAGTAAAAAGTACAATATTTCTCTCTGAGATGTAGTGGTGTAAAAGTATAAAGTAGCAAATAAATAATAAAATAAAGTACAAATACAAAATTCTTGTTTATGAGTGCAGTTCTGATGTAAATGCACTCATAATGTAATAAACACCTTCGGGGCCCACACAGCCCATCAGAGATTTGTTGTTGTATTGGGATTTTTAATGAGATTTGGATTTCCTTAAAATTGCAAAATTAACAGAGGGTGTCTAAAAAGTTGTTCTGCAAACATTTTTGCGAAACAATAGTCACCAAACATGGTGGACAGTAAAACAGACAGATGGAACCTTTTCCTGGACTTGGTTCAGGTTGGGGGGATCAAAGTTTGAAAATCAAATCATCCTGTTTCCAGGCCGAGGTCTCTGACGCTGAATAGATTCTGTGCTCTTGTTCAGAATGAATATAAGAATGAGAAACAGACGGAGAGGAGAAGCAATTAGCAGACTGGAGATTTAATTTTCTATATTTTCTTTAGGGGTGTTTGTTGCCAAACGTTGAACAGTGAAGCAGAAGAAAGCGCTGTGTGTCAAAGGGAGAATCTAGTTCAGCTCTAGTCCAAAGCAGGGTGTCATTATTAATCACCACCAGGAAAAGCAGACAACTGGGTCAATTAATTCTGATTATAATTAACGTCTAGACGATTTTGTCTCTTGTTGTTTCTGACGCATCTCAACATGAGCCCCCACTCAACCATCCACCCACCCCCGTTCCTACAGCTCCAGCAATAAGGCATCCGCTGTGTGTGTGTGTGTGCTTGTGTGTGTGTGTGTTTGTCTGTGTGTGTATGTATGTGTGTGTGCATGTGTGCGTCTGTGAGTGAGTGTGTGTGTGCGTGTGAACGTGCGTGTGTGTGTGTGTCTGTGAATGTGTCAGCGCTTTAGTGGGGGTGTTCTTCTGTGATTAAAATAATGAAGCCAAGAGGGCTGCTGTGATTTGCTTCCACTTAACCCAAAAATTAAAAGCCTTCATAGGCCCACTGGTCATGTTTGTTTGGAAGACGTGAAGGAGGGGAAACTTAGTTTTCATCCTGCCCTGATTAGATAAGAGAAGAAGGTAGAAAAGACACACACGGAAAAGCTGGTGTGTCTCGGTCTACTCAGAGACGTGACTTGAAGACAAGAATTAAAAAATACTTCTTTTTGTCAACCCATTATCAGGTTTCTACCTATTTTTGGAATAATTATTAGATGGAGTTCAGGCCAGGTTTAACATAAATATATATATATATATATATATATATATATATATATATATATATACAAAAAACACTTTTCTTCCTATATAACTGCATATTTAATTTAAGGGGTTCAATCAGGGGGTTGCTTGATCAAGGCAGCAGATTGGGGACTTCTCGGGGATATACCCTTTCTGTTGGGGACAACAATATAGGTCTAGTTTTATGTGCAAAATGATATGTCCCACTACCTGTACCGCATTAGGTACCAATCCAATACATCCATCCAAGACATAAAGGAATTTTTTTTTTGTCTTTAAGTGTGCAGAAATGTGTCTTTTTTTTGTGTGTTTTTTTACTATTGTACGGACAAAAAGGTTCAAAGGTATCATGTTGATACCCTGCAAAGTATGGGAGTTATCGTAGGTCCGTTCCTGTACTTTAAAAGTTTGTGTGTTTTTAAGTGTCAAGCTGTTTGGACGGGGACATTGATTCAGACTGGAACTAGAAATAACAAAAGTGCCGTTCCTTAAAATGACAGAGAAATAATGGTGTTGTACAGGTGAAGACACTCAACAGTCAAAAAGGAGCAAAAACAGAAACAAAGAGAGGAAGTGTAGAGTGAAACCTGAGTCTAGGAAGTAAACAATAAAATAGGAAACAGAAACCATAACCATGACAGTTTTTGTACTAATCTGCAACATGCCGTCTGATAATATTGTCAAGAAAATGGAAGGAATATTTTCTGGGATTTTGTTTATATAGTAGATTTTGAAATAGTTATTTTTATAAATGTTTTGTAAAGTCCTTGTATGTCTAGCTTACTCTTGTTCGTAGGATGTTTATGTAAAGTATTCACAAGTTATTTATATACATTTACATATTGTATATATAATATGCCCATATGTCATTGGTGTCTCCTTTCTATTATGGGTAAAAACAGTTTTTTCCATCTGCTTTCAGGTCTTTGATCGCATCCCTGCTTTGAAGCAAAGAAGACGGAATCCAAGTGTAATCAAAACACCAGATATTCAAGCATCTCATAATATCAGCATAGAATAAAGGTATAAATGGGAAATATGGTCGAGGTCGACACAAAGCTCAGCATTATTGTTAAAAAGCTACAAATGTGAAGGAGAGGCTTTTAGGAGATTTGAGGATTTTGAGTGCTGACCTTGCTGTTTGAACTATTACACTGGTGACAGCTTTATTTTAGAACCTGATCTTTGACCTGATGACACAGTGCTTTTCTCTCCAGGGATTTCTCTGCATAGTGTTGATAACCTCTTTTTGTGCACTCGACAAATCCTGCTCCAGGGTTATGTGTGAGCTCCTTCCCACCTTTAAGGACACACATATCCGAACACACTACTTTTACTACTGTTCGTAAGATTGTTTTAATATCTTCTGCCTATACTTACCAATACATTTCTGAGTTCATTCACTAAAAACTCTAGACAATAGATAACATTGTAATTAAGGGTTGTAGTTTTGATTTACGTGAAATACATTGTGCTATTTATGTTCTTGCCCAATGATGATGATGGCAGCTCCCATGCATGGGAATGCTGTAAATGAAACGTTATCCCTGACATAGCCAAAGTGTGAGAATTATTTAATCAGAGCCGTAACATTGTCGAACCCTGCAAAGTTTATCCTGTAGCTCTCCGACCTGAAAACAACAGGACAGCAGCATATATGTTTCTGAAAACAAGCTTTGTGTTAGTACGGCTTCTGAGTCTGAGAACCAAGACCCCCCAGAGCAGATGCCAATGACTAGCATAGCAACACTGCTCTCCATCGCGTTCGCAAGTTGTGTTTGTCTGTTTTTGCACGTATTTTTATCATTTGGTGTAGGTGTAAGCAACCTCTTTTCCAGAGAGAAAAATGTAGATATAAAATATAAATATAAAGAAGCATTTCAATGACAAGCTGCTTGGTTAAATAATAGTCAATGGTTAATGGTCAAAGTTGGGGCTATTTTTAATTAGTAAGTTCAACAGAGGATTAAACAACAAATTCGAAAAATAGCCTATAGATTAATTGAAAAGAGAAAATTGATAGATTTATCTATTATTTGAATTAAATATTTTTAGATTAACCTTTATTTGAAATAATAATTGTAAAATTAATCAAGAAAATTATAATTGTGTCAAAAATCTATCTGTTCTAGCGCTCCTCCACGGCTGGTTATAGCTCTGGTTCCAGGGCTGGTTTACGCAATATCCTGTGGAAGGGAGATCCAAACGCGGTGGATGCGGGCTGCAGAGTTCTGAACCAGTTCATGTTTTCGATTGACTGATGGAATGGAGACCAAAATGAAGGTAGTTTGACCTGGGTGTGAAAGAGAATGGCTGTACTGTTGGGTGTAATACGTTATTATCATGATATAACGCTTTGTTCTCATGACATTACTGCTATATTCTCCTGACATCACCTTTATTCTTGTATCACTACTTTAGTCAGATGATATTGCAGCTTTATTCTTGTGCTAAAACGCCTCGTTCTTCCTCTATAAATTACTTAATTCTTGTGACATACAGCTTTGTTCTTGTAATATTAAGACTGTAGTCTTGTAATATTTCGACTTTACTCTTTGAATCTTAAAATATTTCTGTTCGTCATTGGTTCTCTTAAAGTCTGTCACTTTTATAAGACTTATTATCGTATCATAGTTACAACAAGAAAAATCTGCTTGTTGTGCTAGTTTCATCACTACAAAACCAGCCAAATGAGGAGGCGTGTGTGATTTGTAGTCAGACCGTTATATGATCTTTTAAGTGTGCTTAAGGTAATTTACTGACCAGCAGGTTGTGTATCCTGATCAGTCTCCCATACAGAAACTGCATCAAACCTATAAAAGATGTTTTTTGTTTTTTTTGCTGAAATTTGATTTGTGAAAACAGACTATGATCAGATCTAATCCACTTGAACAATAGTCCCATATTATCAAGATTCAAAAAACAGCCAGGAGGTGAGTACACTGAATGACAGCTTTACTATGCAAAATATCCACACTGATATTACACTTCTTACAGGAAAGAGACAGAGGAGGCGGAGAGAGGAGAGACCCATTTGTCTTAGATCATTCTCCACCGCTTGGTTCCGAATATAGGAGCAGGGATATACCTGACACGTTTCAAAGGAGATCAAATTAATTCCTGATGCAGAAGTCGTGCATGTGATCTGGACATAGATCTGCAATATTGGTAAATGACACGCACCACAGCAGGTCTGAGACCCGCATCTTTTATTGTAAGCCCTCTTGAATCGGACCTATCTGGTGGGGAAGGGCTAAGACTTAATTGACCGACGAAGCACAAAAAGATTCAGATTGTATTGAAATATCGTTGGCCTCCTTCATTCTCGGTTTAATCTGCTGCTGAAGCATCGGTCAGCTAGTCAAATGATAAGAGCTGAAATATTTACCTGCAGAGCCACCATCAGCGTCCAAATCATCCCGCAAAGATGCATTTTGTGTTGATATTATTCCTCCTTGCTGAAGGTATAGAGTCCGTAACGCAACGCTGGTCGTGAACCTTTTAATTCCCAGAAAACCCTGCGGGCTGATGCAGCCTACCTCCCTCTACCAGCCTCCTCTGTGTCTGTCCGCGCTACCCGACTCAACCGCTCTCCAACCCGCCCGCCGGATGCTCAGCTGCGGCCCCCTCCGCGCCTCAGTGCCGCCCTCCTGTGGACAGCCGGAAAACTGCTCCCCGTATGCATGCTTAACTGCGTGAGTGGATGCACGGGAAGGTTTGTGAGTGACGGGCATGGAGCTCTCAGGATCTCACGCTATGTAAGCATTTCATCGCCTGTTCCATTGATGTTTTCTGATAAAGAGGGTGTCTTTAAATCATAGGCTACATATCCAGTGAATGTTAAAACATAAAAAAAACTAGGCCTACTGCGGAAGGCGACATGTAAGTGCTTAGAGTTTAGGTTTCTGTTCCATTATTTATGTTTGATTATAAATAATTCAGAAGAAATTTTTAGGTTCCTACATAATAATAGACAGTGCATTCAGAAAGCCTTCAGACCCGTTCACTGTTCACCCGTTCACTAGCTATTCTAGCATTTACTTGAGTGTGTGCTAAGGGTGTGCCTTGTTGGAAAATAAACCTTTGGCCCAGTCTGAGGTCCTGATCACTATGGACCAGGTTTTCCTTAAGGGTATCGCTGTAACTTTACTCCATTCAGCTTTACGTTAACCCTCACTGCCTCCCATCCCTGCCGACAAATCGCTCAACAAATCGCCCAACAGACTGACGCTGCCTCTACCCTGCTATACTGTTCTGATGCTCAGAACTGAGGCCAAACGGTTTTTATCTTAGTCTCCTTAACCTCAGTTAAAGTCAAGTTCATTACATTAGTCTGTTTTTTTATGTTTTGCTCTGACTGTAAAAATGGAAGATTTTATATCTAAGCAATTTAATAATTAAATTAAAAAAATTAGCTCATAATTTGTCTATATATTCAAATTTTTAATATAATTGAAAATATTTTGAAAAAAAAAATGTAAGAGTAGTAATGATGCATTTTATTTTAACAAAAAAATAACATATTTAACATTTTGTCTAAATTCTATACAATTTATTTATTTATTTTCAAAAAGTGGGGTGAACCTAAGATTTTGTCTCACACTCTATGAATTCTAGAAGTGCGATGGCAAATTAACAACAGAAGAAAGTGCTGAGCAAATGCGCTGAGATATGAAGCACAACCAGTAAGCAGTGTGCAAGGTAGGAATTAAATGGTGAATTAAAGCTACTCTATTTGGTTCATATGTTTTTAAATCTGACTCTGAAAGCGGTCAGTGCCTCACCTGCCACGAACCTCAACGTCACTGGTTTAATGACACTGGTCTCATAATTTTCATTCTAATTTAGGTTAAAATGATCAGTATAGAGCACAAATCGCCACAGAAGCCAAACAATCCTCACATTTATATTTAATCTTTGCACTTTTATCTTGCTACCCTCCAGAATCCATTTGTTTTTTTTACTCGTCCATGCCATATCCTTCGACCATCATTCCAGTTTTGTTAAAATCCGTTCCAAAATTTTTGTATAATTGTGCTGACATCCCCCACCCTACAAACGGACAATGGTGATAACAACATCTACGTCTGCGTGTTTACGACCTTTCCCAAAATCAATACAGTTCATGCTTGCATGAATGTCTTTGCAGTTATAACATTTGAAAATGATCCATGAAATAATTTTTGAGTTATTGCGTTAACACAAAGGATCTGTGGTGGCAGCTGACACAGCAAGCAAGGCGGACACGGTGGACACGGACACTTTGGGAAGTGTCCTCGAGTTGATTCATATGAACAGAATTTGGACAAAATTGGATTAAATGTTATTAAGTTTTGTCTGTGAAACGTTGTTTTCATTATTAAGTACCCCTTAGGGAGAAAAATACGAACTAATAAGTAAAACACGATGTATATGAGATAGATCTCCTGATGTCAAATTAAATTCAGCAAAGGTAGAAAAAATTGGACCAATGCTTGAGAATGTATTGCTTATTAATAAAGCTCCCCCAGGTAGGACAAAAAATACAATTGATCTTTCCAAAATTGATCTGGTTCCTCCGCAACCTACTGTCTTTGGGGGTATAAAATTGGAAAAAGATCCATCAAATAGTTTTAGAGTTATGTACAGAAAACTGTCTTTCATGAAAAAAGCTCCCCCTAATGAGTAAAATATGAACTAATAGAAAAAACAAAATAAGTACAAGATAGATTTCCCTCAAGCCGATTCATATGCAATTCATATGGACCAAATCTGACCAACGTTTAGGAAGTTATGTCCTAAATACTGTGTAATTTGTAAAAAGCTCACCCTAGTGAATCAAAAATATGAACTCATGAAACATAATGTATACAAGATTGATCTCCTTGATTCCATTCATATGCCCCAAGTTTGGATCAAATGGGACCAATGGATTAGACATAATGGCCAAAAACAGAGATAAAGCTCCCCCTAGTGCTGGATATATACAACGACCTTCCCTAAAATCACTCCAGCTCTTCCTCAAGGTCTATGTTGGTATACAATTTGAAAATGTTCAATGAAATGGTTTTTGAGTTATCGCGTAAACAGAAGGATCTGCAGCTGACCAGGCCGCAACGGCGATATCAATTCCATAATATCACCGACTTCTGGAGATATAATAAGGACATCTAACATTGGACTAAGTTATATAAAGACTCTTTGTGGTCGAACCTGTGACTGAACTGCTGGATCAGTCTAACATAAAGTTCCTAAGTTGGTGAATTCCAGCACAATAGATGAGGGTTGGAACTTATGCAGACTGGAGGCCATAAGGCTCAGCTTTTTCGTCACCACAATGGACCAAACCTTTGCCTCTTCTGATGCTGCAAGAAACCTCCTATCCATCTCATGCTCTATTTTCTCGAGAGAATACCCTGACATACATTAACCCCTTCACCTGAGGCAGTAATTCAACCTTTAATCTTAGAGACAGGACGAAGAGCTCAGACATCAAAGTTCTTGGAGTAGAGCCACTGCTCCTTCCTGTCGAAAGGAGCAAGTTGAGGTGGTTTAATGAGGATGCTTCATGGGCCGCCTTCTCAAGGTTTCCAAGCATGTCCAACTGGGAGAAGATCCTAGGGCAGAGCAGGAACGGATAGATGAACATATGGAGCTATTAATGGCATGATAGTACCATTTTTTTTCTTTACTTTGATAATGATACAGGAAGGCAGTGAAGACTCAAAAGTTTTGACGACATAAACCAGATCCAGAGATTACATCTCCCACAACAACAACCAAAAAATTAACGTCATCGCTATCTGAAATATCCTGAATTCCTTTGGTTAGCCTAGATTGGACATTGTCTCCAATAATGTCATGATTTATGAAAAGACCATCAGAGTCAGAGTCATCTTAAATAATCGAGCCACAGTCACGGTTTATGTTTTGAATATATGTCATGGAGATGATGACCAATCTTCAGAGTGACCTTAAGACCAATTTTCAATTCTCAAAAACCAACAAGGATAATATGTTTATTTAATTTATTTAATTCATTGGAATGAAACATTCATTGGAACATGGACCATTTCACTGTGTGTACCTGGACTATTTCACTGTGTGAACCTTGACTATTTCACTGTAGGAACATGGCCTGTTGATTGTGTGAAACGGCACTGTTTCACTGTGTGACCCTGTACTCGTTTTTTTTTTTGTTGATAATTTCATTCCCTGTCATAGATGTAATTGCTACAGAAAGTCATGTCAAATGTTATTTACAGTAAATAAAGCTCATGAAATAAGAGATTAATGTGAGTTTCAACCCGATCACACACAGAGCCGCTTAATCTTTCTTGAACTTTATCATTCATTATGTGAAAAAGTTCCGTGAAATTATGATTATAGATTAGATCAAATCAGTAACTTCCATCAAAACCATCCATATGCATAGATGCACTGAGGGTAAAAGAGAAATATTTTTGATTTGGTATGAACATTTTTTACTGCTTTACAACATTATAAGAAAAGTAGACTAAAATAATATTTAAATAATTAATACTATAAAGATTCATTATTAAATAAACACATAAGTTAATTCAGTGAAAGAAAACTTCAATAAATAATAAAACACTCTACTATTCTATAGTACTGGAAATAAAATGGTTTTATCCCAGCTGTCACATCTCTTACACCAGGATTAGTGGAAATATAGCAGTTGTGTACATAACCTATTTTTCTCACCTTTGTCTAACACCTTGATTTCTAATTATCGGGTAGTGAACAGCAGCTTAGAATCACATACATAAATGTTAAGTGATTAAGGAATACATTTGCTAAATGTTGTACAAAATCCGGGACAGCACACTGATTTATTAAAAAGAGGTTTAAAGCTCAATTATCAAAAATATATTCCATAATGCATGAGAAGAGGAGCAAACTCAGAAGACAAAAAAAAGAAAAGAAACAATGAATAACTACATTAACAAAACAGACCCCAAAAAGCTGAACAACAGGTTTGATTCCATTCCTCATACATTCATATTGGCCTCCTTTTGATCTTGTAATGTCGGCTTTTGTCCTACTATAAGTACACGATAATAAATACAATACATAAATGAGAAAATGACTAAGGGTCGCTGTCCGCATCAACTTGTGCACGTTGGTGACTGAGAGAATGCGGTACAGGAGACTGCAGTGCAGTTCCTGGCTGCTGTCCCACTCTCTGTCTTTCTGATTGCATGGAAGCACTACCATTGCTGCAACATTTGCGCCAGCAGTGCTGGGGCTTTATTTCACTGTGTGATGAGTCTCAAGTTGGGTGGCAGTGTAAGCACCGCTCTCTGCTACCTGGATTCTATCAAAACACACGACACCGATCATTTCAACTGAGAGTGAACTTCATCCTTAGACGGAAAAAAATATTTTTAGTGGCCCAGTAGCTGACTGTCTGTTTCAGCCGCTGTCTTCTCTGCCAGAGTATCCCTCTCGTTCCAGTGACCGAATACTGCAGATCAAAAGGAGAGTGTGATAAGCTCATCTCCATCAGCTGAAAATATCACCTCAGCTGGCGCTGGTCCTGTGACCCAACTCTCTCTCCCCTGCAGCTCAATGCGAACCCACCACAACCTCCATAGATCCAGATCTAGGGTTTTCTAGGGTTTTTAAACTGGATTAAACTCAGATGCTGAACACATGTAACTCCATCTCACCATCATCAATATCTCTACCCAACCCCTTCTCCCATGCCCATTAATATTGTCAAGAGTATGGTTCTTAAAGTACGTGATTCTTTTGATACAGCGGATTCTGTTGCTAGCAGGGGAAATTGTGAGTTATGGGTTTTTAAGAATGATTGTATTTGAAAGTATCAATAAGCTTTGAACTAGGCATTTTAAATTTGGTAAATAGAATGTAAAAACAATGAGCATATTTAGCAGCTTGTTTGATAAAATCATCAAAATGTGTATAAGCGTTTTGTCTGAAATTCACACAAAAATAGAAGAAACTAGGAGCGGGTCCAATACTTTTTCAAAGGACTGTTTATATTTTTGTCTTAGGCGCTTATGAAAATAAAAGGATAGAATTAGACAATGCTTATGTACCAGTGTAATCATAGACAGATAAGTCTTGCGGCATTATTTTAAAGCGGCATTGAAACGTAATAAGAGTTAATAGAGAAGCAGTTCATGTGGACGTAGAAACTGGAGTACATATCCTGTATGTGTCCAATGAATCAGGACAATAAAAGAATTTCAAGCAGATGAGTCTTTGGTGGAAAAGATAAAGGTCAATGATGCTTTAACTCAAAGCAGATGAGCCAGTACAGAGATTGAAAAATAAACTATAAGATGTAAATCTATAGGTGTCCATTTTTGAATTATTCATTTTAAAACAAGAGGGGAAAAAGGTGAATAATATTTGGCTTTTTGTAATAGTTTGTGGAAATGAATGAGAAGATGTTCCTGGGAAAAGTTGGAACCAAGATGGCATGATGAACTCTTCTATTAACACAGTAATGTCCCTCAGCCATTATGTAACCAGAGCACAGATGGTACACTAACATCATTTAACAAAATTCAGAAAAAAGACCTCTGATCTATGAGGAAACATGTTAAAGACAATTCTCTCACCAAAGGCTGATCATATTTTTGAGGTTTTTATAAAAAAATTCTAATCCACTTAAGGAGCTGGAACCCAAATGACAGCTGCTGCTATAACAACATGGCGAAGGGACGCTGATTTATAGTCTTGGAATCAGAGCAGGAGCGTTATGAATTATCGTAAGCCACAGACGAAATCATTTATTCTGATATCTTATGGCAGACGCCAAAGTGAATATACAACCAGTTCAGTCCTGCTCAGAGGAAAAAAATCACTCATGATGTAGTTGTTGATTATGCAAACAAATGTTAATTTAATAGTTTCTGGAAGTGTTAAAAGATGCCAAAATCTGGACATTCCCCAATGTTTGTGTCTGTTTCATTCATGAAATCTGATCATCTCTTATTTAACTGGAATGGCTCCCAGAATGATAGTTTATAATCCCAAACTGACCCAGCTGACGTTACCAGTAATTCAGATAATAGAGACTCTGATAGTTCGAGAGACGATCAGTAAGCAATGTTTGACCGAGCTAAATTTTACTCCTTTACTAGGTATCAACTCTGTTCAGTCATTTGTGACATTCAAACAGCTGGGTTAAAATAATAATATGTAAATTTATAAAAAAATAAGGAGGAAAAGAATCAATATTTTCAACCACTTTTATTTTAAAGAAACTTCTTTTGGGTTCATGTTTAGTCAACCATTCAGGCTCCTTCATAAAGATGTTGATAGGTATATTAAAGTTGTTTTTTTAAAATGTGTTCCACCACTTGTCAAAATGAATTTGGATAATGAACAGGGTATTCAATGAGGTATACAGCTTACACTATTCTATCTGCTGTTCAACATGCTGCTGATAGAAATTCTGTTTTATTTTATCTAAGTCTAATTCAATCCTTGGTTTGGCAATATAGATTATAATAAGATAGTCATTAATTCAAGTATTTGACTACTTTAATAACTGTGAATTCCATGACAAAGAATAAGGAAGAGGAGAAGAGGGGGGAAATGATGTCACACAATCACACAACAAAATTGAATTAAAGATTTTCAGTTATTCATGTTTTATTCTATTGAATGGTATTCATTTTGCAGTGATTGATTGATCAATAGATTTGGTGAGTCTTCTATAGCTTATCCAAATGGACTAAGCTCTGATCTTCATTCATTGAGTTTTGATTTTTAATATACTTTTATTGAACGAGTTCAGGATTCGGTTTCAATGAGATGTTTTGATTGTCAATTCATACATTTTGTTTGGAATTTATTTTCTGTTTCTGTCTCATGATTAAACTATCTTTTTTTTTTACCATCTAAGAATCTGTATAACCGTGTTATTACAGATTGTGCTTAAATGTGTTGCTTTATGTTTTTTTTCCCATAGTTTTACTCATCCCTTGTGAATTGGGGGTTGAGATTTTATCCTGTGATGTTGTGTGCCTTCTCAACCTTTATCAGGGGGGCATACCTTTGACTTGTCCCCATTCTTAGTTAAAACAACACGAGTACTACAGCTTTTCTTAAGCCGTAGCCACATCAGACACAAGTGGGCACATCCAGTCAGATGGTCTAAGGTGTTGAGATTAACTCAACAAAGGGAGAAACTGTCAGGGAAAAGAACACAATCCCTTTGTCCCACACTGGGATTCTAAGGTCTCTCCTGACGTTATATATAACAAGAGTTGAGTGTGCTGTTCTGTCTGATGGACAAAAATAGCCTGACCTGGTATGTTGGCCATGACATTTTAAGTGTATTTTGATCCTTATCCCCATATCTTAACATAAAACAACTCCTCTAGTTTATTCCTTTCTGGAAATAATCTAAAGACAAGATTTTTGTTCATCAGTGGGCGTTTCACTTTTCCTACTTTTAGGACTAGGATGATGGGCTGACCATCTGAGGGCTCCACAGATGACTGACACATTTAAAAAAGGACTTAAAACTTTCCTTTTTAGCAGAACCTATAACTGTAATTAACATTAATGCTTTTGGTCACGTTTTTGTATAGTTATTATTATTATTTATTTATTTATTTTTTATTGATGCTTTTATCTGCTTTTGCCTTGTAGCACTTTGAGATTTGATCCAAATGTAAAGTTCATTATAAATGAAATGTATTATTATTATTATTATTATATTACATTATACAAAACAGTTTAGCTCCTAATGCAGAGACAGGTTAGAGTAGACATGAGGACTCATTTACTAAGGATAAATCACACACCGTCCTAAAATGGGTGTTGTCTTCATCTGCCTTTAATCACATAAATGTTTCAGAAACCTTTCATGATGCGTTGCTTTTAAAAGGGTATTGTCTAATTCATGATTCATGCTGCGCTCAACTATGAGTAGGTCTTAATAGGAAGATGTTGGTGGGGAGCTTTTAAGAGTCATTTGAAGATAAACTGCTTTAGGAATATCATCATTATGTCATATCTAAACAGTGCTGCAAGGATCCTGATGAGAGTTCGTAAACACAAACACATCACCCCCGTTCTCCATTCCCTTCATGGCCTCCCATCTCCATCAGGATTGATTATAAGATCTCTTTCCTCACTCACCTAAAAGAACTGCTCACCCCACTGACCTCAACACGATCCCTCCGTTCTACCCACGCATACCGCCTCCTCCTTCCCCGGACTAAGCTCAGTACCATGGGTGATCGGGCCTTCTGTTCTGCTGCCCCTCGTCTGTGGAATGTCCTCCCTTTTTAGCAGAACCTATAACTTTAATTAACGTTGCTGCTTTTTGGTCAGGTTTTTATACAGTTATTATTTTATTTTTTATTGATGCTTTTATCTGCTATTACTTTGTAGCACTTTGAGATTTGATCCAAATGTAAAGTGCATTATAAATTAAATGTATTATTATTATTATCATTATTATTATTATTATTATTATTATTATTATTATAATTATTATTATTACATCTTTATTATTTTAGTGAATCCAGTCAAGACAAAATCTGGATATCCCCAAAAGGTCGGGTCTAAGGCCGCGTCCGCCGCCACCACCACCGAAGATCCTTTATGTTACTCGATACTCAAAACTATATCATGGATTATTTTTAGATTATAGACCCACCTACTAGGAAGAACTGGTGTAAGCGGGGGAGCATTATCTGCAAAATTATCAAGCCAAAGTTTCTCAACCGTTAGTCCAATTTTGTCGTATCCCCGTGCATAGGATTCGACTCGAGGAGATCTATCCAGAATACATTATGATTTATTCTAATAGTTCAAATATTACTCACTAGGTTAAACTATTTTTTTACGGATATAACTTCCTAGCCCTTAGTTCATTTTAGTCCAAATTTGCTGATTATTAATTGACTTAAAAAGATCTTATAAATATTGTATATTACCCTAGTAGTTTATACTTTACTCACAAGGGGGACCTTTTTTTTTTTACGAAATTTTTTTTTTATCTCAATAAATTTTATGGATCTTTTTCAAAACTTATACCCCAATAGACCTTAGTGCAGCGAGAAATTGCCCTGCATTTAGCAATACGGTGAGCTTCATTTTCAAAAGTTTTCCGGAAATAATTTCTTAACCGTTTAATCAATTCAATTCAATTAGGTGTATGTGAATTGACTTATGGAGATATATCTTGTATAAATTATGTTTTACTTTAATAATTCACACTTATCTCACTAGGGGGAGCTTTTTACAAAACAGTTTTTAGAACATAAATTTCGAACCGTTGGTCTGATTAAGACACAATTCATTCATTCATTCAATATCAGTGCATATGAATTGTCTCATGGCGATCTTTATAAATATCATATTTTACTCTAGTAGTTCATATTTTACACACCAGGGGGAGCTTTTTATGAAACACTGTTTTCCAACATAATTAATCCAAATAATTTAGTCCAAATTTGGTTCAAATGAATTAAATTGGATAGATCTATCGTATATATGTTGTGTATTACTGTAATATATCTAATTTTCTACTCACTAGGGACAGTGAACAACTATGTAATTGTATTGTAACTTTCTAATCTTTAGTGGAATTTTGGTGTATATGGATTGCACGGGAAGATCTCTCTATTATACATTGTTTTTTACCATAATAGTGCATATTTTGTCACTTGGGGGGTGCTTTATGCAAAAAAAATACTGAGAACATAACATTACATGTAATTTGAGGAGTTTATCAGAGGGATTGCTCGTGCAATGCAAGGGATTTGGGATTTTTCTGGGATTATACACTCGCTGTCAGTGATGACAGCTGGATCTAGTTTCAACAGGTTGGTATCTAATGAAATTATTAATTTATACTTTGCGGTGGAAGGTCCTGTACTATTTTACACCTGTTTTGCCTCAAGTGAAGGAGTTAAAATATATTAGTGGGTTGTTCTGGAGTGGCAGGAAAATGGACCATGAGATGGATAGGAGGTTTGGTACAGCATTAGCATTAATGATGGCGTATCGGTATACATCCAATACATCATGTATATCCGTTGTTGTTTTCATGAGCTCTGAGTTGAATGGACTTCAGCACTGAGAAGAAAAGGATCAATATATAATTGCCTGGTGGTAGAGGCTTCTGATGAGCAAATAGAGCAGGACAGTAGACTAGCAGGCTCAAAATGTACTTATTCACACTTCCACTAACAAACAGAAGCCTGAAACCTCTCAATATCTCAATTAAAGAGCAACAGAAGAGTACGAAAATGCCATTCCTCTGCAGATTGGACCACGAATGCAATTTAGGCTGGCATTTTTAATCTGAAGGTGTTATGCATATTACCGAGTGAGCGGTTTAAGCATAACCAACAGCCAAAAACAAAGGAATGGACTAGAGAGATATTCTGCATAGTGAAAGTGAAATGGTCTGAAAGGAAGCTTATGTTTGGTTAAAGAGGAGCCTGAGGAAAAAAAAAGAGGCCCACTCTGATGTGGGATTATTTATCGTCAGGCATGGATATTTGCTTGGAAATTCTGTGATGTATATGCAAATGCTGAGGTCCGTTTCTCCCTGAGGCTGATGCTCTGTGCCTACAGGGGAAAATAGAAGCGCTATCAGGAGCTTTATTACAAGAGCCTATGGGGCAATGATGAGCAAATAATGACATCACCTAAAAGATGAACCACAACCAGTATGACAGAATCTAGGTTACACATTTTTTTGATGCCATTTATATATAACCCTTCAGCCCCCGTGGCAGATGGTTGAACTTTGCCCTTAGTTTGTGTTTTTTAATTGGGACCTTCTCGCCTAATGGTGCACATTGTCAACTTGCCAGGTCATCACAGGGCCAACACAATCTTAACAAGAAACTATTAACGCACATGATCACATATATGTCTAGTTTAAGTTTCTTGGTCCCGACACAACAGAAATTTTACAGGAAACATTTTTATTCTGGTTAACAAAGTTACAAAAAAAGAGTACATATGAATAAGGTCACACACTGATTAGACATGTTTTAAAAGATTTTTGAAGTATATTGAGCAATAGAACTTTTCAATTTCTATAGTTTGGTTAGAGCCGGCTGGGAACTTGAAAATGCCCATGCTGGAATCCCTAGATAGCCCACACAGATGAAGGGTTAGAAAGGGTCTCTGGCTTGTTCTGCATTCATATTTCGATCGGCAGATTTTGCTCAGCGGGTCTGGTTTCGGGGCACCAGGGTTGTGGTGGTCATGAGTTCAATTGTGGTTAATTTCAAACTAGACCTGTGATGTCCTCCCCGACAGCAAGGGTATATACCAAAAAGTCCCTAATCCCCTGCTTCGTAAAAGCATTTCCCTCGATTGAACTCCCCAAATTAAATGTCTGTAAAAAAATGTATACCGTGAAGAAAGCTTCATTTACACAACAAAATGTTACCTTTTACAGTAAAATATGATGTATTAAAGATAGATCTCCTTGAGTAGATTCATATTTGCCAAAGTTGGACTAAAGGGGACCGACAAATAGGAAGTTATGGCTGAATAACAGTGTTTTCCATAAAAAAGCTCCCCCGAGTAAAATATTAACTATTAGAGTAAAATATGATGTATAGTAGATATATCTCTTTGAGTTTATTCATATACAAATTCGGACTAAATCGAACCAACGTTTCGGAAGTTATGTCCGAAAAACAGTTTTTCGTAAAAAAACTCCCCCTAGTGAGTGAAATATGAATTATTAGAGTAAAACACTATGTATACAAAATAGATTGCCTTGACTTGATTCAAACCTACCAAATTTGGATTAAATGGGAACAAGAGATGAGAAATTATGGCCCAAAAAACTTTCAGAGATAAAGTTCCCTGTAGTGTAAGAACTGTAGAACCTGCCTTTCCAAGAATCAATCCAATTGTTCCACGGACTAAGGTCTATATAGTTACAAAATTTTAAATTAATCAAGGAAATATTTTTTTTAGTTATGTCGAGAAGTTAGTTATTAGTTATTTTTGCCTGCTATGTGGATGAGGATGGCTTAGGGTAGGGGGCTAAGTGGGATTTGTTTTTATCATATAGAGCTAAATCTGCTGAAAATTAGCATAGCAGCTGCAATTCCTGGTGTGGAACTGAACTGTCTGTCCGAGCCATTTATGATTAACGCTCAGGAAGAACTTCTTTCAGTGAAATTCGTCAATTTGTACTTTCCAGGATATGTCACTGGAACAATATAAGCTAATTTGTAATGTTAGATTACATCATCAAAACCATTTTTGATGAAATTCTAAGCAGCTCTTATCCACTATCACTATCCTGCACTTACAGAAATTACAGAAGAGCACTGTAATAATTTCATGGCTTCCTTCAAAACAACCCACCACCAGGCCCACCTCAAATACAACAAACTCTTTGAAACCTTTCAGTCTGGTTTCCGTTCTGCCCACAGCACAGAAACAGCTCTGCTTAGAGTCACAAACAACCTACGGATGGCAGCAGATACTGATTCACCTGTACTCCTAATTTTACTTGATTTGTCTGCTGCCTTTGACACTGTTGACCATGGAATACTCTTACACCGCCTACATCACACCATTGGACTCGCGGAAACTGGTTTCCATCCCACTTAACCGGCAGAACAGAATACATTTACCTTGGAAGTGCAAGGTCCCGGACACCTGTTGGCTCCCCCAGGGATCACTCCTTGGCCCCATTCTCTTCGTATCTTGTAGATGTGTTTGATGTGGGAACACATCAAACACATCTACAAGATCTCCTTTAACCTTCCTAGAAATATTTTCAAACTCCGTTCTTCACTCACCTTAACTGATGCTGAAAAGCTTTTCCACGGCTTTGTCTCCTCCAGACTGGATTACTGTAACGCTCCTCTCATCGGGATCCTTGATAAAGTCTTCAAAGACTATAGTATGTTCAAAAGAGTACTGCAAGGATTCTGATGAGAGTGTATAAACACAAACACATCACCCCCCTTCTCCTTTCCCTTCATTCCCATCTCCACCTGGATTGAATATAAGGTCTCCCTCTTGCCCCACCAGTGCATCCATGGCAATAAACCCCACTGACCTCAACACGATCCCTCCGTTCTACACACTCAAACTGCCGGACCTTCCCCCAGACTAAGCTTAGCACCATTGGTGATCGGACCTTCTGTTCTGCTGCCCCTCATCTGTGGATGCCCTCCCTGACCATCTGAGGGCTCCACAGACTACTGAGAATTTTAAAACAGATCTTAAAACTTTCCTTTTTAGCAGAATTTACGAATTTTAATTAACATTGCTGCTTTCTGCTCATATTTTCATACTACTATTATTAGGTTTTTTCATTTATGCTTTTATCTGCTTTACCTTGTAGCAAATTGAGATATGATACAAATGTAAAGTGCGTTATAAATGATATTTATTATCATCATTTATTATACATTAAATTTGGAAAAAAAATATTTTGTTTTCTTTATTGCTTTGTATATGCTGGAAATTGATGGACCTGTTTTGAGTTTTAATAATATGGGAAATATTATAAATAGGGAAATTGTTGGTTTGTCTCGAATTAGCAAATCATCAAATAATGTGCCTGACCACGCCTGTCTTTATGACCACCAATGCCCATTCCCTCTCTAAAGGTGCAGTTCACAGCCGAATCCTCATGCTAACAATACAAGAAGTGGGCTATAAATTAAAGTTAGAAAAAATATGTTCAAATGAATGAACTCCACGACAGTAGGCACAGAGCTTACTGACCTATTAAGACTTAAAATGTAGGTATTCCTTTCAGAATGATTTCATTCTGAGAAAAGTTTCAGAATGAAATAATTCTGAAAGACAATTCTTGTATTGAGTCTTATCTGAGCAGTGATGTAATCGGAAATGGTGTTAACATGCTTTGTCACATCAACCGGCGCAGCTATCAACAGTCGATATTGTGAGATTTATGCACGTGCTGCCGATTTTTGTGTGATTTTCTGGACACGCACTAACCATAGATTTTTTCGGAATCACAGTTTACACAGTTTCCAAAAGACGTTCGTAAAGGAGAACCTTGTAATTTCATTTGGAAATAGGATATTAAATGCAGAATTTTCTTTCTGATAAGGCTTCTTTTCCAAGTCAATTCGGAATAGGCTGACCCACCTATAGAGAAGGGGAGACACTCATCACAGAGGAGGCAGACATACCAAAGACAGGAAGTCCAAAACTAAATGTGACTGTAGGAGTAAACTTGCAAAATAAAACAGGAAACAATATACTTGAAATCAAAAACCATAACAATCTCATCTCTGGGCCAACTTGACCCACAACTCAAACACAAATCACCACTTTATCGGACACCAGCTACGACTTTTGCACTGTATGCTACCACGCTGTAGAGATTATTATAAAGTAGATCAGTCTTCATTCAAAGATGCAAGACTGAAGACTGACTTTATAGTCATTCAGACGATTCACCCGACAGGTACACAGCAGAACCAAATTGTGTTGCATTCGGCTCCACCGCAAAATAAAGCAATCCCAAAAAGCCCTGTGAAGGAGTGTGTGTGCTGGCACCCTGATCCTGCTCTCTCTCTCTCAGTTTATCTCACGATCTGTCTCTCTCTCTCTCTCTCCCATATCTATTGCAGGTACAGGCCTCCTCCTCAAATTTTGGGTCGTAAAAATTTTGGGGCCCACCCGGAATATATTTAACGTTTGAGTGGGAATGGAATTTATGATTTCCACGAGGATTTTTTTTATAGTGCTTAAGCTTTGTGGCATATGTATTGATGTCTGCAAGTTAAACTGAGTCATTTAGGTCAATCAGATGAGACTAGGAGTGAAGAAAATATGAATGATTTATTATGATAAATGATGTTGGACAATTAGACTGCTAAAGAATGTTTGGCGCTTAGATTTTCGTGGAGATTGAGATTGAAGTTTCTCCGCTCTGAGCAGCAGTATAGAATATCCCCTTTGGGGAGTCTGGACACTGGTGGTGGTGTCTGTTAGCTCGAGCAAGGCTGGTTAAAGAATAACCTGATAGGTAGTGAGGACTTGGTGGAGATGGTGTAGAGAGCAGGGGGGCTGTGTGTTGGGGGGGTTGGGTGGTGGGGTGGTGATAGCTAGTAGGGGGGGCAGGGTGTTAGGTAGAGCAGGGGGATGTGGCTGGGAGTTCTTTGTAGTGGGAGAGGAGGTGGCGGGGGGGTAGTGCACTGAGGAGGGTGAGAGGGGTCCCTGCTGTGGTTCCTTCACCCCAAGTGTGTGAAGGAGCGATATCGCCGATCGTTCCTTCCTGCAGCAGTCAGACTCCACAACCAGCACTGTTAGCAACACACACACCTACACAACTACACACACACTTACACACACATCTAACTTTTAATTTATTTTAATTGCACATAACGTTTAATTTTAATTTAATTTATTTTAATTTATTTTAATTGCACATAACACGATGTTATTCTTACTCTGTGTTATTCTTACTCTGTGTCATTCTTACTCTGTAACATGCTCTGCTGCTGTAATATTGCAATTTCCCCATTGTGGGACTAATAAAGGCTATCTATCTATCTATGTACTGCTGCAAAGGAGCATGCAAGCGCTGCGTCGGCCCTTTCTGAGCAGTGCAGGTGCCACAAATTTACACATAAGGCTCCACATCATGGTGAGAACCGGGCCAGTAGAACCGGGACCACAGGCGATAAAGGGTATTGGTGACTCCTAAGTGGCCCGCCCCCGCTGAAACATGGACAAGCTGGAGCACTTTGAAGTGCAGCTGACAAGGCACCAGGAGCTACAAGATGTCACAGTCGCTCCCAGGGGTTTTCCAGCGGCCATGGAGGACACCGTCACGACTGAGTTTGGGTCACTGTGAATAGAGTGCCATGGTCTCTGTGTCCAGTGGCGACGACGCTGGCCAAGCTGGTCGTTGGCCTGACCCCACCCAGTCCTGGATGCAGTAGAGGACAGTGTCTTGGCTCTGATCACTTCGAAGCTGTCAATGTCCTTGAAGCAGTGGTTGTTGGTCGGCAACAACCATGATGAAGGGCCTGAGTGGATCCGAGTAGGCCAGCACTGGGGCCTTGACAAGTGTTGACCAGAGCTGCGCGAAGGCATGGTCGTTGTCGTCATCCCACTGAAACGCCTGTCCCAGCTGGGTCAGTTGGTGTAGTGTTGGTGTAGGGCAATGGTGGCAAAGTCCTTGACAAATCGCAGGTATTAGGAGGTCAGGCCCACAAAGCTACGCAGCTCTCCAATGAAGCGGGGAACCAGCCAGTCCTTCATGGCTGCGACCTTGGCTGGATCAGTGGACACACCCGCCGAACTGATATATGATCCAGGAAGGACGTCTGTTGTCGGAACCAGTGATATTTTTTGGGATGAAGACAGAGGCTGTTCTCAGGGATGGCATAGGAGACGTCCCTCAGGTTAGCCAGTGCACTCACAAAATCCACGGCATGGGCAAGAAGGTCATCCAAGGAGGCAAAACAGCTGCTTAAACTTTACGTGTGACTCCATAGGACTACCGCCTATTGAATAGGCGGTAGTCCACCACTGTCCCCCACTTAACCAGCAGGTCCAGTCCGATGATGCAGGGGTCTTGTATGTTGGCTAATCATAACTTGTGGCCAACAATTAGGATAGCAACGGTCACTTGCAGGAATATTTTTCCTCGTATTCTGGTGCATTCACCGGTGACTGTGGTAATGCGGAGCTTGGTGTGCCACCAGCCCCGGGTTCTTGAGCCACTTGTTCCAGGTAAGGTTCCTGGATGGACAAGAGAGATGGTAGACCCAGTATCCAGTAAGGTTCTGCATCGGATGCCGTTGATGTTCCTTTGTGCACAACACGTGTTCAACTCGATTCTGCTTCACTCAGCACCTCAGCCAAAGTCTATGTTGCACACAGGGAGATGTGGTTTTTGAGTCGTTCTGGCTGGAGACCCCGGACGAAAGCTTGGAGAGCTAGCTCTTCCTGTGCAGCAGTGTTGAAAGTGGGGTACCCTTGCCATGTGCGAAGGTAAAGGCAGTGGTAAGAGGCATTGAAATAGGTTTATTAGTGGCACTTCTTCACCATTTTCATGTGCATTCTCCAATAGCTATTAGGTTCTGCCCAAAGGTGCTTTCATTGGTTCAGCTGAGGAACGGGGAACTGTGTACCAGGTAGTAATCCAGGTTTTCAAGAACATGGTCATGAATTAGCACATGAACAAACACGGTCTAGTCATTTAGGTATTACAAAAACTTCTGCAACCTGTTTCTGCTGTTGGAGAACCATTTGCACATGTAATTGTTGATTGTGTTGGTCCGCTGCCCAGAGCAAAGTCAGGTAACAAGTTTCTGCTCCCTGTGATGTGTGTCTCCACACGTTTCCCTGACACTATTCCTCTGCTTAAGATAAATAAGACAGCCATCATTAAAGCGTTGACAAAGTTATTTACCACATTTTGTCTTCCCAAACCTGTGCAGGCAGATCAGGGAAATAACTTCCAACAAAAAAACTTTAAGCAGATTCCAGTCTAGGTTTTTCACATCCTGTGTCAAGTGTGTAACATCAAAAAGTGTACTTAAGTGTTGGCAATGAACTTTTCCTTCTATGTTGAGTAGGTACTGTCACGACAAAGAGAAGGACCAGGATAAGGGTCTGCCTTTTGTCCTCTCCGTTATACTGGATGCCACTGGAGTCTTTGGGGTTCAGTCCAACTGAACTGGTCGTTTTAGCAGGGATTGTATATAGCTCATCTCCAAAGACTAATGTTTTAAACTAGACTTACGCTGTTGACTTATCCCCGAAAAGTCCCCAAAAACCTTCATTGTACAAGCTGATTGAGCTCCTGAAGTTAAAGGTGACGTTATTTCCACAGTATTTTTTGTAAAAACTCCCTAAATTGAGTAAATTCTGAACTAGAAATAGATCTCCATAAGTCGATTCATTGACATCAAATTTGGACTAAATTTGATCAACGGTTGAGAAATTTTCTCTGAAAAACTTTTGAAGATAAAGCCTGGTGTCAGGAATATACAACCATTGATTCCTAATGCATTGATTCCTAAAATCAATGCAATATGTCTGGAAAAAAGTGCTGTGTCAAAACAGCACCCCCTAGTGAGTAAAATATGAAGAATTAGATTAAAATCCGATATTTATAAGAAATACCTACTTAAGGCAATTCATATGCTCTCAGCCCTTGGCCCAATGGACTGAATTGGGCCAAGGGTTGAGAAATTATGGCCTGTCAATTTTGCAGATAAAGCTCCCCCATAGTGTCAGAAATATACAACCGAACTTTCCCAAAAGCACTCCAGTTCTTCAGTTCCGTCCTGGTGGCAAGGTTCTAATATTGCTGCTTATGTCTGGTTCTGCTCTCACCACTCACTTCTTTGGTCACTCCGTGGTAGAAAAACTGAGTTTCTGAAATGGATTATATTATTGAAATACCTGAGCATGGAAGGAAACACATTTGTGCCATATTACCATGCTCAAAGAGCAGCTGATGAGAAGGAGCTTAAAGCAGCGGTGACTAATTCTTTGGTCTGTGTTACATCTGAGTCTGATGGTTTGGTCTGTCTCACTGATGGTAAACAGTGTAGCAGGTTGTCAAACACTGAGTTGTTGTCAAGGTTAGTCATTCATTTTTCATGCCTTGCTGAAGTTCAGTGGCTTAACATATTCACTATTAATCCACTCTTTCTCCGCTCTATTTGTTGATGTGTCATCATCAACACATCAACATTGGTAGTGTTGCTGTTGGTAGTGCCAAACTGTAATGTGCACGTCGATGTTGTGGTGGTGTACTCAAGCAGTTGGGAAAGGCATATTTATGAGGTGAATTTAATTTCGTCTTTCAGAAGCATTGTTAACAATGGTAAGGCGAGTGTTGGTAATGTGCAGGTCTGCCCAGTATATGTGAAAGTGGAGGCTGTGTTGTCCTTTCCTGCTCCTATTTCAAGGCATGAGCTGCGGCATTTTGGGTAGGCATTTTCCCATAGGTGAAACCAAACTATTATTTCCCTGTATTAGTCACGTTTGTCAATGTCTAAGGCCTTACTTAAGTTGGACATAGAGAAAATAAGTTAAGTATTTTGTAAAATTATCAAGATGAATGGGTTATAACACCTAGTTTTACTAATTTGTCGTAACTGGAGGGGATGTTACATGCCATTTTAGAAACGTGTGAGCTGGCACGCTCTTCCTGCTCTCACTGTTTCTCTCTCTCTCTATTGCAGGCTCTGGCCTCCTCCTCTGCAGTGAATGCTATTGTGGAACACCACTAGCTTTCATCTGTTTTATGTTGGACCCAGTTTTTTTTTTTTATATTCATAAGTGAATTTTATTCAATTGTTATTCTTCCTTGTTTTTTGTTATTGTTACTGCCAGTCCTCTGTTAAACATCTTAACGGTTGCAAAACAAAGTTAAAAAACTAAAAAGATTTCATCTATCTATCGATAGCATATTCCGATCGACGGACGGACGGACGGATGGATGGACAAACGGATGGACAGACAGAAGTTGAGCAATAAGGAAAGATGTTTGCGTTAATTTGCATGTGCTGTTTCAGAACTCGATTCCTTGAATTCCTCCGAGTGTTGAATCAAAATGATTTGCAAGGGAACGTTAGGTTTTTAAATTGGGTTTGAACTAAAGTTGCTTTCAAAAATGTCATAAAAGTTTGACCCTTAAAGCTGTAAAGACATAATGGACCTGACTAGGAGGCTAACAAGAGCTGACCTTAACATCGTTATTGCTATCTTCCCTGATCTGAAGGCCGATCAGGAACTTTTCTGTGTGCTGTCTTCAGACGAGAGCTGCTGGCAGGCTGAGAATGTTAGTTTAACGGTGCAGTAATACCCCAGAGCCCATTAGAACCTATTCAGTGTCAGATCAGATTTAAGTGCTGTGGTCACTTCTAGAAGAGGCAGACCATAGAGTACATTAAGTAAAGCCATCTATGGTCTGTGGCTCTATGCTTCAGTCTTTTCTGCTTACATCGTCCATTGAAGAAAAGACAAAAATAACACTTCATACTTCATACTTTGTCCACCGTGTATTGCTCAACTGCATGGTGAACACATACGACCAAACTGCATTAATAATTCCCCAGCTCCTCTCAACAGATAAATGCATCTTGCCTGAGGTCAAGATTACTCATGGCCTTCTCATCTCTGAAGGCTGGTTAACCATTTAACGCTGTAAACCCGCTAGGCTCACTGATAAACTAGGCCAACTTGTAAAGACATTTCAGTGGCATCACAAATCTCCATATACAGCGGGGACTGGCATACTGGAGTTTGAGTGGTGAATGGTGGAATACAAATATGTACAAACCATCAGGAAAAAAAGAAGCACCTGAGAAAGATGGGTTGTGGTGGCTGAAGGTCAAGATATTAAAGTACTTTTTGCCAAATCAAAGGCCTTCCTCTCAGCCTCATACAAAAACAGTAGTGGAGTAAGTACTCAGGTCATACGCTTTGTTAGATAGTAGCATAACTGTACAAGAACACTTCTCAGTATGGACGTGTTGATTGGTATCATGCAGATGAACTATCAGTAGCATCCCTTCAACTATGGTCACGAGGTGTGTGTATTGTCTGAAAGAGGTCATGACAAAGGCAGCTGAAATGACCTTCCTTCATGACTGGGCTCAGCCTTTGAGACAGGGTTGGGAGCTCAGACGTCTAGAGGGAGCTAAGAGTTCAGATGGTCCAAGCAAATGATGAAGATGCGTCTAGGATATCTCAATTTGAAGGTTTGCAGAAAGAACCAATTGGGAGGTGCCTTAAGGGACAGATCCAGTAATCTCAAGAGGAATTGCATATATCATCTGGCCTGGGAACACCTTGGGATCCCTCAGTATGAGGGATGGATGGAATAGAAGATGTGGTTTCATGAATGTGACTAAAGTCATTCTCTGGAGCATTTAAGTTGGACTTTCAATATGTGATACTGAGGGTTCAAAGCAGTTATCCACTTTTGACAAAGGCTGTGGTTCGATCCCCAGACTCCCCCTGTAGTCTACAAGTTGGGTTGTCCTTGAGCAACACACTGATACTAATTTGCGTTCCCTGGGCACCTCACAAGGGCCTCAATACTGCTCCTCAGGGATGGGTTGAATGCACAAAAAATATTCACTATGTTGTGCGACTTTATTTGAGGACAAATAGTCCATATTGTTACTGTCTGCTTATTTTCCTATTTTTCCTCTTCTCTTCTCTTCTGCTCATATTTAGTCAGTTGCACAATAAGACACCTTCATGTTATCATCTTGCTAGTGCCTTTTTAAAGATGATTCTCACACTACATGTAGTTGGTTCATACTGCTATTATGGGCACACTGTTACAGTATAGTAGGGCAAAACGTCCAACAAAGTCATCCAGTTTCAATGATGTTGCTTTAGTCCTCCCCTCAATACTAGTACTAGTACTAGTACTATAAGTACACTTATATTTCTTAGCCTCTCATCAGTCAAAGTTGTTTGTTAACTATTTTTTTTATAAGTTTTAGCACAGAGGAGTTGTGCTTGCAAGTAGCATTGCTAAAAGGCAAGGCTACAGCTCTGCCACACATGCAAAAAAGCGGTAGCAATACTTTTTTGTATGGTTCAATGAAAGACCTACTCTACAACACAGGACAGTACATTTCCTTGCTTATCTTTCCTCTGACCCACCAAACCTGCCGCAAATAGTTCATGTTTGAAATCATCAAGATTAAAATATTACAGACTGCTCATACATAAAACTCTCCACTATCAAAAAGCTTTCAGTCGTACCATTCAGAGCTTGTTTACCCTGCATTACGTCACAGTTTATTTTACTGAAACGCCTCTTCATCTTTGCATTCACATGATCCAAAAAAAAAAGGGGTGATATACACCCTCAATAGTCAATAAGAGGGTCCACCTATGTTGTCCTTTAGTGGACATTACAACATGAATTCCCACCAAGTCTTAAGCTCCCTCTTTGAAACCTTTCCTTAAAAGTTTCAGTGCAGCCAGTTGCTGCTGAGTGAATCATCCATAATACTATTTAATGCTTTCATTATTAATCTTAAAATAAGATTAAAGGTTAAATACCCTGTGGATGGGAGAGTGTGGCATGTGAGTAATGCAGAGCCTCCTCTGTGACACTACCACTGCATCATGGTTACAAAATACAGTCTCCTCTTGGTCCACATCTTTGTCAGCTGTTTGGTCAGGAATTGGTAAAGTGTCCGGTAACACAGTGCAAAATTCCATTATTACATCAAACGTTAGACATTAGTAAAATAGTTGTGTTTTGGCTTTTTCTCTATATGTTTGAGTGCCCACATCACATGTTATAATGCATCAATTGATAAAGTGAAAGCTTTAACTAGATCGTATATATATATAGAACCAGATACCTTTACTTGCTGAATGCTGAACTTCAGATGATGGGGTCATTTTTTTAGAAATGTCCACGTTCATCACTGAGGAAAGTTCCTAGGCCGATAAAACGACGTCGATAAAGACACAAATTATTCAAAATGTGTACAACGCACTAAATATACTTTATTTTCAATACTTATTCCAATTTTAAAATGTTCTTTATTCTTAATATTAAGAAATATTAAGAATTTTACACTTTAGTTTAATCAACTAATGATAGAAAATTAACTGACAAGACAAATGATGACCCCTTTGCCTCTGTCTATGCCGGCCAAAACTTCTTTCACTCACGGCTGTTCCCTTTCGAGGTCACCTCATTGGGTCATCTGTTTTTGTCCATAGTTACCACTGCTGCCAAATTGGTTAACATTACCAGTGATGGTATTTGTTAACCCAAGCCAGGATGGTTGCGGGGTGGAAGTCAGGTTCTGCTTGTTGATTTGGTATTGTTTTTTACGCTGAATACCATTCCTGAGGCAAACCCTCCCCATTTATCTGGGCTTTGGACTGTCGCTAGAGGTACACTGATTAGTGAATATGCAGGCTTTCCAAATGTACAATGACTTATGCTTTCAGGTGATAGGAACATTCCATTCAAGACAAAGTTATAATTCATGTATGGGCCAATATAACGCTACTGGTTCAGTATTAAGGGACACGAATATCAGGAAACAGTGCAATCTTCACCAACATGTAGGATTCATAAAAATTGTTCAATACTTCATACAGAGCTCTAAAGTGACGATCGAATGAGAAAATAGTAACAGAAATACATTGTAAATATGCCACTAAATTGTGTATGTATATATACATACATGTAAAACAGACAGGGAACAGAACAAAAACAAAAAAAAATCAATCCAAAAACAAAACAGAACTTCCCGCTTAGGTTTTGATTCTTAGGTCTTTGTTCTGCCCACTTACACCTCTGGACATATAAGACATAGTCTGACCTCTATAAAAAGCTGTGGATGTATCATTTAGTAGTGATGTAGAGGCTAAATTACTAGATAGACTAATCCCCTATGAAATAAGATGTGATTTTTTGATCAGTCACAATGGAAGGGTTAAAACTCCATTGTTTCCATGGCTTGGTTTGTACTCTTCATTCTGTCGGATGTGAAAATATTCCAGCCCTATTCTGCTTTGAGATGCTGCTACTCATCAGCAACCTCTTCCTCCTGGTTTGATTTACTATTCTGTTATACCTTTGTGTCATACCGTGACCATCCCAGAGCCAAATTCCTGATCAGATCCTCTTGTAGTCCCATCAGGATTGTTTTACACATCAAAGTGGTTTAGTTTGTTTATCGTTGCTCTAATGTCCAAGATGGAACCAGTATGGTTAGCAGCAGTTTCCACTTCCTCTGGACACACGTTCAGTTCCCTTCAACCTGAGTAGAAATAGCTTTGGTGCAAAGATGATTCCAATGACAAAATATCAAATTTAATTTCTATGAATGTCACAATCTTTCAGCTCCCCTCTCATCAGTGTCATTCATGAATGTATGTTGTGAAAATGTTTAGGAGATCAATATGACAGAATGAGCCGGCTGTGGAGTGGTGAGGAAGAATAATGCAGCATTGAAGCTGTGAATCCATCGCTGATCAGGAAGCTGCAGTTTTCCTCTGTGATTATCCTTGAACATATTTAGGATGTCTTGATGTGTCTGCAGTTTGGGGGCCTTCCCAGATGGCACTTCATTTCTCTTCGCTAGCTTGCATGCAGACGTAGAGTAAAGAGCTACTTCTGAAGTGTTTGGCTTAAAAGTGATATTTGCATGAGTTCTTGGATAAAATAGGAAATATTAAAAGATAAACGTCTTTCCAACCTCAAGCATCCTCTCTTCAAACATACACACACACACACAGGCATACAACACACACACTCCATCAGGGTGTGGAAACGAGCCCATTAACTGAGATTGTGGTCTTATTCAAGTTGGCAGATAGGAGTCAGGATGAGAGCATCGAGTAATCAAGGAGACAGACGAGAGAGAGGAGGAGGTTAGTACAGAGAGGAGAGCAGGGGTTGAGAGGAGAGGAGAGAAGGAGGTGGATTATATAAAATATGAAAGTAAGGAAATGAAGATATTGGATTCTCTCATCCTCTCTGACAGTTGGAAGAAAGAGACTGAAACAGAATTATTGTTAAGTCTGCAATCTGTTAAAAATACACTGTAAAAAGCAAAACAACTGTGTCGCATTTATAAATGCCTCTAATGGAATAAAGCGGTTTCTAGTTTAAACCTCTTCTCTTTAATTTGTCGTCAGCCAATAACCTTCCCCTTTTTTACACAACAATTAAATCAATATAGATTGAGTGATTTCAGCTCAGACCAGAGCATTTCATGTCACATTAAAAATACTTAATCTAATCGGGTTTCACTTGTTGAAGTAATTTTTAAAATTCATTATCAATTCTTTACAGAGTGTTGTTTTTGTCACGCCTCTGTGTTCCTTTCTCCCTCGGTCTCCTTCTCCCTCTGTGTCTGTCTGTGATTGGTGATCATGCTCACCTGTGTTCCTCTCCAGCTGTGTCTCATTGTCTCGTTATCTGTGTATAAAGTCTGTCCTTCCCTTCCCTCCTGTGCCAGTTCGTTGCATGATGTCCTTGTGTCGTCACGTGTTCCAACCCCTCCCAGTGTACGGTAAAGTTACCTCCAGTTATTTCTGTTCCTGTAATTTCCTCGTGTCTTGGAGAGAAATAAATATATTTGATACCAGCCATACATTCCATGCGTCTGCATTTGGGTCCGGGAAAAACCCCACAGAAGTTTGCTTAACAGTTTTACAGTGTGTGTGTGTTTCTCTATGCACATTTGTGGTTATTGACAACTACACTGTAAAAAGAGAATTGTAGATTAACTTAAAAATATGTCAACAAGGAACACTCATTTAAATAAGTAACTTTAACCTAAATGAATAAATTAGACTCACTCATTTGGGTCTGTTGCCTTAATTAAGCTGGAGGTTAATCTTATATAATATAATATATTAATTTAGATCAGAGAAAATTTAGCTTGTGCAGTGAGTGCAAAACAAGTGCAATGAGTGTAATTATATTTATCTGGAAGCAACCTATAGAAAATACCCAACATTTTGGGGCCACACCATGGGGTAGTGACAAGCGGAATTACCTCACAGCAAGAAGGTTTCCGGTGGTGACTTGTCTGGGGTGAACTCCAACTCAGACCTATTAGGATTAGGATTCGACCTTCATATGACCTATGGCCTTTATAATAATAGATTTTTTAACTTTGTGTGAATGCAACTTTTTTTCTTTACGTAAAGGAGAATTTTTGCTGATAGTTACTCACAATTCATCCAAATCATAAATCTAATGCGACTCAACTCAAAATATAGATGTTATAAATTTCCATCTATCCATCCATTTATCCATTTTCTTCCTCTTATCCAAGGATTGGTGCAGTTGGCTCAGAGGGGATCTCCAGCTATCATCTCCGCAGCAACACTCTCCAGTTGATCCTGGGGGATCCCAAGGTAGTCTCAGGACAGATGCGAAATACTGTCCCTCCAGCGGGTTCTGGGTTTTCTTCGGGGTCTCATCCCAGTTGGACGTCCCTGAAAAACCTCCAAAGGGGGGCTTTTAAATTTTAGTCTTAAACTTCTTTAACCATACTACTTTTATCATGTAGTGTGGTTTATTTCTCCAGAGGAAAACACTTTCAAGAATGAAAAATATGATAACACTCCAGCCTCTACCACCCCAACTTAAAATTTACGGGATGAGAAAAGGGATGAGGTCAGAGATAGTAGTGGCGCTGATACATGATATGTGTTTTGTCTTAGGTCAATGGTCACTGACAATTCCCAACAGGGATTAATTCCAGCAAAAAACGGGAAGGTGAGAAGCTCTGTGTTAGTATATCCTCCAATGATAAGTCAATCACTTTCTTGTTCCAATGTAAGCCAAAATTTACTGCTCTGAAATATGAAAAAATAAGGTCCACAGATGTTTAAATACTATATCATGCTGTTAATTTTGTTGTATTCGTTTATCAGTCGAGTAACGATTTTAATTGTTTCATTCTCAATTTGTGCTTTTATTAAGTCACAGCTTACTGTCTTACTGTTAAAGTGTTTCAGTTCTTAACCTGAAATACTTTAACCCTCTCTAAAAATCATAGAAAGCCGAAATAAACATATAAATGACTGCAATCCAATGAACACAGTTTAGAGAGACATTCCAGGAACCAGATTTGGTGTCAACTCTGATTTTCCTAACGGTTAGATGAGGGACACTGTGAGTTTGTTAAACCAGAAATTAGGGAAACTCTGAGATTTCTCTTCCAGAAATTGATCTAAGTTAAGCTGAGTCAGTTACCATCCTATCTTTAGTGAACCTACCCTGCGTGCTGGCAGGTTTACTTCAACAAAGCTTGAGTTTTTTCCTGAGAGTGGTCTGGAAGACGAGTCAATCTGTCATTTGTCACGTTAATAGGCTGAAAAATTATGCCTAATCTCCCGACAACATGGCGGATGTCGAAGATTCTGTTTTCTTCCATGGGTAAGGTTTACCCATGTGTAGAGGGTAAACCTCTACACTTCTTTGTGTTTGGACCAAAATACAGACAGAATAACAGACAACGCTTGTTTTGCTGAATTTCATCTTTGTGAGTGCCAAGTTGGCAATTTTGAGGTGTAGAAAGAACCTGAGTCCTGATACCCTGCACAGCTTTCAAGGGTTGATTGCAGGCTGATTGCGAGTGGGACACATTCCGCAGACTGACAACAACATGGTCGGCATCACAGCAGTGTCGGCATCAGGAGGGTCCTCTGCTCTGAGGCCAACTTTCTGCTTCTGAACTTCTAGCTTATCGAGTGCATTAATGGCCATGACAATGTAAACACACCGGCTCTTTTTGTATTGTTTAATGTTAAAAGTCAAGTTTACTAATGTATTCATTTGTCTTTGATTTGACTCATCATCTATACCTGTTATTCTGTGCTCTGAAAACCTTTATTCTTAAAAGTGGGCAGCGCTGAACAAGGAATCCAGCTGCAGGTTCTGAGTAATTAAATCAATGTTATATTTTTTTAATGTTATTTCCACATTCTATCAAAGCAGTGTCTTTGTCTGGACAGCATTTAAACGGCAGATATGTGATATGAGATCAAATTAAATTTAGAGTGGAAAACCTTAAAAATCTGGAGACAGGCAGCATCAATCTGAAGGAAACCTCAGAGATGCTCTTGGTATCTGGATGATTTAATATTTATTTCCTGTTCCTTTGTAGAGTTACAGCGGTGCAATAGTTTATTTATTTCTGAAGGGGAAGCATGATTGTTTGTTGTGTAATTTAAACTGTGTTGGTAGCTTTGTTTGCCTATTAAGAATGTCTTTATGGTGGTTAATACGGATTAATCTTCACTTTATTATGTCAAATATTTAATGTGTGAGATTTTAATATGTGAATGGAGAAAGCAGAAATTAAACTATCATTGTTAAGGGTTATTATACCCATCAGTGTAATATAAAGCCATGAATTTAAGACTTTTTTCATATACGCCACAGATCGTTTGTTTTACTTATTTTAAATTAATAAGGCACGAATAATGAACATTAAGATTTTTTTTTTGAGGAAATATATATATATTCAAAAAAATTAGACCAAAAAGCCTGAATAGTATAAAAAAAAAAAAAAGCTATGTAATTGTTAATGATAATTGCTGTAGTTTTTTTTTTTTTCTCGCTATTTCGTTTTTTCTCTCGAGTTTTATTTTATATGGTTATCCACCTGACAAACTCCTTCATATGAAAACCAGCTCCCTGGACTGTGTGGAAAAAAAATATGAATATAAAGAAAGAAAAACTTGTATAAAAGGGGAGTTGAGTTGTCCAGCATCCTTCATTCGAGTTATTTTAAGTTCAGGCAGACAGACAAAAACAAAATCACTCCACTCCATCACTGTCAGGAATTCCACTGTGAAAAAAATAACATTTGGGCCCAACAAAAGTGGTCCAGACCAAATTGAACTCAGTTTGTATATGATGTAGTAGCACATTTTTGGAGTGGTCCAGACTTTCGAGCAAATTACATACATTTATGGCTCCTGTTACGATAGACAAAAGATAAAGAAAAAAGTAAGGAGAAGGAAGGAAGTTAAGAATGTTGGCACATGAGGAGCAGAAGATGAGACTAGAAAAGAGAGGATATGAGAGGAGGACTGATGTAGAATGGCAAAATCACACACAAATCAATCATTTAGATCAGACAGATCACGAAGATAACGAATGGATGGAGTGACGTCAACATGTAGACAATTAAAACAGCATGTAAATGACAGCTTGAACCAGAACTTACCGGATCAAATATTATCAATGCAACGTAACCCAGACCTTGGTTTGGACATTCATGTGTAAAAGCACCCCTTAAATGGTTCAATCACACAAACCAGACAAGGAATGGGATTATTTTTCAATTGCCAGAATATTTTGTAAAGGCAACCTCACCTGCTAGATTTTTTCAGGAAATGAAGCTGCAGGAACAAAGGATTAAGAGGATCAGGTTTTGATGCACATATATTTGTTTCAAGGATAGAATTTGCGTTGCTGTGGTTACATAATACATAATGTGCCAAAGTAATCCTTTTAATAACTCCCCCCATATTCTATGTCCTATAAATATGCTGTATGTTTATTACATACATTTATATATGCATTTATGTTTTGTTTTATCTCAAGAGAGACACACAGTAGAAAAAATCCGGAAGCAGATCAACGGAGAGGGTATAGACGTGGTTTGATGAAGAGAAGACGTCTGCGGGGAAATGGAATAGGGAGAATAGAGAGAGGGAAGAGATGGACAGATAGAAAATTTGAAGCAGCAGCCTAGAGAAGAGAAGCAGGGGGTCACAGAGAGAGGGGGAGGAGAGGGTCACAGAGAGGGAGAGAGTATCACAGACAGACAGAGGAGGGAAAGGAGGGAAGGAGAGGGTCACAGAAGAGAGAGAGGAGGGGAGGAGAGTGTCACAAACAGAGGGAAGAGGGGAGAGAGTCCCAGAGAGAGAGAGACAGAGGACGGGAGGAGTGGGTTATGTAAGAGAAAAAGTAGGGGAGGAGAGACTCATGGAGAGCGAGGAGGGGAGTAGAGGGTGGCAGATAGAGGGAGGAGAGGGTCACAGAGGATAAAACTCACAAGGGAGGGAAAGGAGGGGAGGAGAGGGTCATAGAGGAGAGAGTGGGGGGGACGAGAGTCACAGACAGAGGGAAGAGGGAAGAGAGTCACAGAGAAAGAGAGAGCAGGGGAGGACAGGGTCATAGAAGTGAGAAAGGATTGGAGGAGAGAGACATGGAGAGAGAGAAGGGGAGGAGAAAGTCATGAGAGAGGAATGGAGTAGTGGGTCACAGACAGATGGAGGGGGAGGGTCATGGAGAGAGAGGAGGGGAGGAGAGAGTGAACCGAAGGATGGAGGAGTTCAGTGATCAAAAGTGGACTGGAACCCCACCCAGTGACCAGACTGAAAGGTTCCACTTCGGCAGCCTCTCCTGCTGGTTTCTAGACACACTCACACAGCAAGCGCGCACACACCCTGATACCACACACACACAATTCAACACACACCCTGATACCCCACACACACTTCAACACACACACACTGATACCACACACAATACAACACAACATAAATCTGTGCAGGAAAGATTTTTGGATAAAATTCCAGCTTCTTTATATCGATCAAAACGACATTGGGCTCGAAAACATTCCTCCTACACCGAAATTAAATGTTGCAGCGTCCATACCATTGATGCGTCAAAGGAGCTGCAGCACCTCTCTGATCCAACCTTTGAGGAATTATGAGCTGTATCTATTGCTTCCCAGAACACCAGGATGTAGAGTGTGGTTTAAGCTGGATGTTATAGTTTCCATTAAAAGTCAAGCTCATTAGATTGTACATGAACATATCTTTTAAATCAGATCAGCAGCTTTTATGACCAAAAGTGTATGGCCAGCAGCGCTACACTGCTACTTTTTCAGGGATATCATAACATGGTCAGGACATCCGGTGAGAATCTTATTGGCTTATTTTATTATATCATAAATTTCAGGGATATTATGGAATAATCATCACTGCGTCTGCCCCTGATCCTTTGAGTTAACTGGATTACTCATAAACTATTGCATGGATCATTTTCAAATTTTATACCTACATAAACCTTAGTTCGAGGAAGAACGGGATTGATTTGGGGATATTTTGATTGATTTAAGGGGAGCTATCTCAAAAGGTTCCAGGCCATAATGTTTCAACTGTTGTTTGTTTCACTATAATAGTTCTTATTTTACATACTAGTGGAAATTTTTTTTTGGACATAACTTCTTATCCATCGGCCCAGTTAAGTCCAGAGTTGGTGCATATGAATTGACTTGATAATTTACTCTAGTACAGTTCAGTCAGACGGTTAGCATTTACAACGCAGTGGATTGGTGGCTTTTAGGGGATATACCCTTTACTACCCTTTGTTATTCCCTGTCGGCCAGCGTAGGCCTACTTGTTTGCACGAATATTTTGTTTACTATTTCTTCCTAAATACTTAAAGTAAATTGATTTAGGTTTACAGCGCACACTGACTGTGGGAGGTCCAGTGAGTTCCATGAGGATGGTGATAAAATGCTCGAACTGTTAGTTCTTCATCCTTTTTCCATTACACTCTTTGGCTTTAGTCCATTTTTAGGATTGATCTTTGTGAGGGTGTTCAATCAAAGCAAAACGCCCGAAACAGATCACTATTGTGCAACAATTAATTTTAGGAAAATGTTTTGGTTAAAATAAAAAAAAACATCACTGTGTTAAAATGACATTTATGTATGCTGGTACGTGAATAATTTTGTAACGATTGTCATCACATCGGGGAACAAATTCTTCGAGGATATTAGTTTTTAAGACTCAAAGGAAACACATTAGCAAAATAAGGCCTGCCAGCAAGGGTATATCCCTGAAAAGCATTCCCCCGCGTCATACAAGCAATTCCCTCTGATTGAATTAAATGTGAAGCTATGTACGGAAAAAAGTGTTTTTTGTTTGTTTTTGCTCTATTGAGTAAAATATGAGCTGTTTTTAGACCTTTATAATTTAGACAGAAAGACGTTTCCATCGACCCTGACTGCCTTCCCAACCAGAAATCAGATCAGAGGTGCTGTTTAACCGCCTGTGAGAACGGAGGAGGAGGATTATTAATCCTTCAGCCACATGAAACACTCTATTCTTCACCCTGATCTCTTTTAATTTTCTCCAACTGAGTCATCCATTAAAGCTGGTAAGTGTCATCATGTAGGCTGTATGCAGGCCAAATAAAAACAACACAAAACTGGAACCTGGAAAATGGAGAGAAGTTTAATGTTTCGTTGCCAATATTGCTGACAAAGCAATAATAAAACATTTTGATTTAAAGTCAACAAATGTATAGGAACAGATTGCTAACCATCTTGAGCCACAGAAGACTGTAAAATCCCTCACCTGATTTACGTCTACACAATACATTTGCATATGTGCTTACCAAGAAAGTGTTTTTCCAGGTGATTTTTTTGCTTTCATAATTATAAGAATAATCTTTATTAAAAGATCACCTTTTAAAAAACAAACAGCCTAAGAATCCCCATAGAGTTCAAACAAACTCAAAATGCTCCGGTGTATCAAGAACAGGCTCTTTGATAGAAATGGTATTATAAGAAATGACTTGAACAAGGTCCTTTCCAACTGACATGATCGTCTCTTGGTGCTAGTTCTGTACATTCAGGTTAAGATGCTGCTGCAGTAATAAAGAGAGTGAAGATACTGTATGCAAGCGTTTAAAAAAAGATGGGTAAGAGTAATGCCAAAGCAGAAAAAAAAAGTCTTTGCAACAGGCTTAAAATAACCACAAACAAATCCAGAAAATTACATGGATTTCTCTTTTGTCTGGGTTCATTTGAAGAAACATTTTCAACATTCAATTTCTGAATCCACAAATACGGTCATTAAGTTCCGATCCGGATATTGCTGGTTGACAGAAGGGGTTTCGGCTATGTGGCTTCCTCACAGCCTTCATCACACAGCGTCATATCTCTTCTTCTAGAAGAACCTTCCTCTACCAGGGTCAGAAGCTATCTTTCTGGTGACAACGTTTCTGTGAGAGGGTTATATTTTTCATGGTGGGGTTGTTAGCCCCACGCCAAACCCCCCAACCTGTAGGACCAGGTGCTGCTTTTGTCTGGCCTATATCCCGAAACCTGCCAAGCTTGGTTGAACCTACTAGGGTATGACCTCCCTCCGGTATGGCCTTCAGGGTCACGGAGGTACCCAATCCAATCTCACGGCCGCAAGGTAGCAACACAAAGGATGGGAAACAGCTGGAAAAGAAAGCCCAGGACAGAGGAGCGTGGTGGGCACACAGAAGGTCCATGAATATAACATTATTTACATATATGCATCATCAGGGTGATAAATGACAATAAACAAGGCTGTTACAATTGGCTCCAGCGTCAGCATTTCTAAAGAAATTGACCCCTGTGGAGTATTGTCATTTAGCAGAAATAAATGAACACATAATTACTCAAAATCACACGAAACATCATTTTTGACAGATTAAGTAAAAAATAAAAAAGAGTGTCAGAAATCCAGAGACCATCAGAGGCTGGTGTACCTCTCTAACAAAAAATTCCATTCACAAAACCTGGTTAAATACTTAATTGCAGCCATATTGACATTATAAACCAATTGTTGTTTTACGGATCAACCAATGATGGATTCAAAAATCCAGTACAACCAGAGAGTCTGTCAAGATACAAACTAGTAGTACAGTAATAGTGCTAGTAGTAATGTAGTGCAATCATATGTAACCCAGCCATGAAGGGGCCACTTGTCAGTGTACTTCTAGTCCCGGTAAATAACGGATAAATGGGCTGTGTTGCTTCTGGAAGGGCATCCGACGTAAAACCTATGCAAAATCAATATACATGAAAAAAAACTGATTTCCACACTGAATCAGTTGGGGCTCGTTCTTAAAACTACTATCATTGATACCTTTAGCTGTAGAGTAAACAGCAGTTTCTATGGATAGGGCAGTTGGTGTGGCACTGTGGCAACCCCAGAAGGGAACGGGTGAAAGAGCAAGTAGAAGAAGAACTAGAGGATCATGTTTATTGTACATGATTATAGTATACAAGTCTCATTGCACAGCTTTGAGTTCTTATTTGAATGATGGGAAATGAGTGAACCAACATGATACCCCATACAACTTAAAAAACTTAAAATCCTAAAGATAAACACATTTTAATACAGTAAGCAGGTACAATTGTCTTAACAATATTAACTTCTTAACCGTCTTCTGTTAGAAACAAAGTGATGTTTTTTGGGTCCTTTGCTATCTATTTCTTGTGTCCCAGATAAGTTGCTAAAGCTTGTGCCCCTGCCATCAGCTCCTGGATCACTTCCTGGAGCAGAAACTGGAACTCTATCTTGGTGTTTAGTCTGATCTGATTCCATTTCCTTCTCTGTTCCAAGTTCAAATGTTTCTACTTCTACCTGACCCTCAACTCTTTCGCCAAGAACTCTCCTCTTATTTTCTCTTCATTGAAAACGGATGTCTTCTTTTATAAACTGGTGGTTCAGGTGGACTTTGAATTTACTTTCTTTTGCTGCTTCCAATCTGAGAATTTGGATTGATGATCTGACCTCTCCTTTTTTGCTTTTATTAAGTGAAACTGGGCTTTTCTTCTTTTCTCCGGTCCATCTCCATCTGCTGATGTTTAAGGGGGTCTCTTTAGGTTTGGAAACTTGGTTCAGTAAACTCATTTGACCACACAAGTTCTGTAGCAGAACTAAATAGCAGTATTACGAGGATTCAATCTTTGTGCTGCATGTGTAAAAGTTATATCCAGATTTCCGTATACGGGACCTGATAAGACCTGATACTGAGAAACACATTGAACTACCCGTAATTTAAAAATTACTATATACTCCAAGTTGACAAAAAAATTCAGTAAGTAACAATTTTGTCTTCTTATACACGAAAATTGGACTGGATTTTTTGATGTTACTTGGATGATGTCTTCAAACAATCAAGAAATTATCTGGATTTTTCTGAAAACCATTACTTTTAATTGAGGGAGCGAGAGATTGGCAATCCCATAATGCTTTAAAAGATGTCACAACCTCTCCAGACAGGAACATGGCTATGATAGGAATATAGTTAAGTACAATCATAGACTGGGAAACAAATCTTGACACTCACATATAGACACAAGCTTTAAATGAACTTAAAATACCAGACAATTACCAAGGTGTTTAGAACATGAATGAAATACGCTTTTAACTGAGCACTCAGTGCGTAACGGTGGAAATAAAAGGTACAAACATAAAAATCTTAGTAGAATCAAATACAATGTGTGAGCTGTATTTTATTTTCACAGGTCAGTGCATATCTAGTGCCGATCCCAAGCCCAGATAAATGGGGAGCGTTGTGTCAGGAAGGGTATTCGGCTGTTTTACCTAAAGGGTAGAGACGTTCTATTTTCGGTCTAATTTTCTGCACAGTTTGGTTGGTTAATTCTTGTTTAGGGTAGTCAAAAAGTACTAATCTGTCGGAACTTTTTGGGCTGGCAGGGTGGCGTCTCTTATTTTATTTATTTGGTCCCGTTGGGTTATTTTATTCCGAGTTGATTTTGGTTGGGATGTATTGTTTGTATAAAGTTTAAATAATTTCATATTGCTTTGTTTTATTTTGGCAACTCAACTCTGGTATTGTGTGGCTTCTTTTTTTGGGTAGAGTCAATTTGCTGTGGGTGGTAACAGCTGAAATATAAAATATAAACATCAATTTTATAGTGAATACTGCCCAAAGTGAAAAGAAATCAACGATGTTGAACCATGTTTCTAAACAAAATCTACAAAAACGCCTGTTATCCAAGTATCTCTTCTTGGGAAGTTCCACATGAATAATTATAAATTAAATTTATTATTATTATTATTAACTTATAAAAGTAAACATTGTATTATTCAGCAAAATGCAGTAAATTTGTTTAACTCTCCAAACACTGGCTGTGATTTAATATGATCTTGGAGGTTGGTGTGATCCCAGCAATCTCCAACAGATGATTTATTCAGCAAGCAAAATCTCTACCTAAAGAACCAGCTCAGTTACAACGGACTGCATGATTAATGAAACTCTTTGGTTACTAAGGCAACATGCTGGGTTCTAAACTTTGTATTGTTTTTAATTATTAATCATGTTAACAATTCCTTCAGTAAGATACACCAATTTGCCATAAGAGTAAAACCACCTGACTATGATTTTGCAGATAGATAGATAAACAGACATATATATTCATTCATTATCTACCGCTTATCCTGTTCAGGGTGGTAGGCGTTGTACACCCAGAACAATTCGCCAGTTCATCTCAGGGCAGACACATAGAGTCATACAACCACACATGCTCACACCCACACCTACGGGCAATTTTAGTGTCACTAATTCACCTGTATCACATGTCTCACGTGTCTTTTGACTGTGGGAGGAAGCTGGAGTTCCTGGAGAGGACCCATGTAGACACAGGGAGAACAAGCAAACTCCACACAGAAAGGCCAGCAGACCTGGATTTGAACCTGGTACCTTCTTGCTGTGAAGCAGCTGCGTTAACTACGGCGCCACCTTGCCACCCCAGAAATACTTATACATATACATATTCTTAGGCATAATTTGATGTAATTGATGATCGGCCGAGCAGCTGCTGAAGCCGATTCCGTGCCGGTTGCATACACTCACACCAAGTATTAGCTACAATAGCTACAAATTCCTTGCTTCAAACACTAAGCTCGCAATTTGAAACACCACCAACAACAGGATAAGCTGGAAAACAACCCCGAAAATGTTCGGCACAACAAACTTAATCAGACACCTCAAAATTAATCACAGGAGGAAAAAAGCAAGTTTCAGGAAGCTAATGTTGGCAAAGCGGCTACAGCTAGCGGGAGTGCAGAGCCAGCCACAAGCCTGGTCTATGTTTGTATGCTGTCAATTATCTACGAAGTCCCTGAACAAAGCCAACATATTACACATAATGGAATGAACGAAGCTTACAAAGCTTTATTAGTAATGCAACGCGAGGACAACAGTCGGATATTAAGTCAGCAGACATAGAAAATGTACCAACTTCCCTTCCACTGTAATCCTTCAAAAAAAAAGAGCAATTAAAATACACCACTCATTGGTTTTAAAACTGTAAAGAAAAAAATTATCAGATTCTACCAAAATTTGTAAAGGCCAGTCACACACAAAAATCGTTGATTATAATAATTGCAAAACTGTTTTAAAGGTTTCCAGCAGATACCATGTGGTAGGAGAGGAGGGGGGGTGTTCATTTATTTGACTATTGTAAATATTTATGTAGGGGTTTATTCTGATGTTCAATTACAGCAGTTTGTTAGGGTTTTATCTGGTGTATGAAATTAGATTAAACATATATGCTTATAATGTGAACCATGTGATAAGTTTTGGAAACACCTGTAAATAGTCACATCCAATTAGGTCACACAGTCACACAGGATTAAAGGTGCCATTTCACATCTGTCCTGTTGATTAGTCAGATCTCAGAAGTGATTGTTCCCTATCCTGCACTTTCATGTTTGAAGATGAAGAATAAACGCGTATCGTTTGGTGCACATTGCCATCTCCTCTTCATCTTTTTTCTACATCATCCAGCCACTATGGTTATTCTAACAAATATACACACACATATACATCGATTAATCCTACATTATTATTACCACTGCAATGGCACCTGTCAGTAGTTGAGATATTAATACCTGGTTACCTGTCAGTTGGTGGGATATATTATCTGGTTACCATTGTTACCTGTCAGTGGGTGGGAGATATATAGATAGATATATTTTATCACAGTAATGTGTCAGAGGTTAGCATCCGTCATGAAGTTGATAATGAAAGCAGGAAAAATTGACAAACATAAGAATCTAAAAAAAACTATGAGGAGGATCAAATTATGATTCATCTCCAGACCTGCAAGTCTTGTTGGATGTTCTTGGTTATTAGTACATACCAAAGTGGTCTAAGTAAGGACAACTGGCGAACCAGGGACAGGGTAATAGGAACAAAGGCTTCATTGGTCCTGGTGGGTAGTAGAACCTGGCCACTTTTTTTGGATACCGAAGAAGATGTTTCTGATAGAAAGGTGTAAGGTCCAGGGGAGGAGGTCCACTCTTCTCGTAGTGGACCAGTCCACAAAGCGCAGTCTGAAGCAGAGCTCTGTGCTGTGAGCTCTTTCGCGGCAACTTTTCTCAGAAGTTAGCACACTCTCAGTTTGTGAATGCTGAGCTGGCAGCGAAAGCTCATAGCTTGACTTACATTAATTTATATTACAATACCTAAGCCTGTAAAGAAGCCTAGTGCTGCTTCCACCTCTAGCGATGCTGCTGCTAGCACATCAGAGGCTCCAGCTACTGGTCCCATAACATTACCCACGACAAGCACTGTGGCTGTACGGATCAATACTAAAATATCCATACTTCCATCCCTACGCTTTTTTTCTAGAATCGATTTTCATATTAAAAGATCAATATTCACACTCAGTAATCTGTGGCACTAGTATCTTTTTATTATCAACGGGGACGGGTAAGAAAGTAATGACCTGGATCCCCAGAATCTAGATCTAGCTTGGACTTGGGCCTATGTTTATTGTGTCAGTACTGCATATGCTGAAAGCGGTTCAGCATTATCATCAGAAAATTCAATTATTCTGGGGAATATGACTGGACTGCTTAGACACATCAGCACTGACCTTCGTTTCAGTGGAAAAAGATATTCTAATGGAACTAAGAGACAGCAGTGTCATTTACGACTGTGTCATTCATTCATTCATTATCCGCATTATATAGCGCTTATCTATGTTTTGGCCTTAGGACAATCTGGCGACTCGCTCATGCTGTGTCATTCAGCTAGTTTCATTGAAAGACAGGAGGATGCACTTTTTCTCACAATGATGAACAGCGTTGGTGAGTCTAATTGTTCTTATTGTATCTTGACTAGCTGTTGATTATAGACAGTTATTATTTATATTTCAGATTTTTATTATGAGATATGTGTTATATCTATTTGAGAAGCAGCATAATATCATTCTGAGTCATCGTGCTACATCCTTGATGGCTTCAGTGCGTGTCTGTGCAATTGGTGTATATCCCTCATTGGTGTTGAGCCTTGCTTAAACCACCTTGTTCAATTAGAAAAAAATTGTCTCTTTCAATTTGAGGTGGGTAGTCTGAAAACAACATGTGTGGTTGTGTTAGTGAACAGTGAAGTTTCTTGAAGATAAATTTAATTGTAGGAGTATTGTGCTGAAGGTCTGGCAGGCCACTGATCTGATGTCATCCGTAAACATGAATGCTGGACAGAGCTATCCCAGTCGCTTTTTGGGGATGATACACCTCCACCAAAGAGAAGGAGAACATTGAGTAAACATGTTGATGAAAGTGTTACATAAATTTGATGTAACAGCTCTGGTAATTGGCGTTTCTTCAGCATTGTGTGAGAGTTCCTTCTCCACACTGTCATGACTTCTAACTCCCTATTGTCACACCATCTTACATGAAAGAGAGAGGAATTTGTCGGTTCCTTCTTATCGAGAAATCAATAACAATAATCTTGGCCATGGATGAATTTGTGAGTATTTTTGCCAAGGGAAACAGTAGACTGATGTTGTAGATTAATCAATATATATGTGGTATACATGGTTATATTGAATTTGAGAATATACTTGATTGATAATTAATTTAGTTTTTCGTTGTCACTTAATTTTGAATGTGAAGTCTACCTTCTAGTTCTATAAATATTAGCTATGTTGAGAAGTCTCACTGGATTAGGTTTTACTTTTATTTGAGAACCAAGCGCATACAATGAAAATACATTTTATGGAGTTGAAGGTTTAAATATGGATGAAGGTTTTATTTTAAATCAATCTGCTTTTAAAGTTTTCTTTTAAAGAAAGACATGTCACTGGATTAGGCTTTTAGTTGCTCACCTATTAATTCAACCAGCCCACCCTCATATAGCTTTCTAAAACCGGCCCTCTTGAAATCTAAAAACTGTGACAGTGCACACAGCTCTAACTTCACTTTTCTGCTTTTTACATGTCTGTGATATCACATCTATAATCCACCACCTGTGCCTTCAACCCCTTTCCTACAGCCCTTGTGAAATCAAACATTTCCATCATATGTCCCCTAATCACCTCTGTAATAAACCAATCCCTTCAGGCTGGCTAAGTTCCATCTTCCCAAAAAAACAGCATAATCAGACCACTCCTCAAAAAACCAACTCTCGATCCACAAATTTTTGAAATTACAGGCCAATTTCGAAACTCCCATTCCTCTCCAAGGTACTGGAAAAAGTAGTTCCTGCCCACCTACAGGACCAGCTGAAATACAACAACCTCTTTGTAACCTTTCCGTTTGGTTTCCGCTCCACCAACAGCACAGTAACAGCTCTGCTTAGAGTCAAAAATGTCCTACGGATGGCAGCAGATGCTGGTTCACCTTCCCTCCTGATTCTCCTTGATTTGTCTGCTGCATTTGACACCGTTGACCATGGAATACTACATACTACTAATCCTACACCGCCTACATCACACCATTGGACTCACTGCCATTGAATAAACAGAATACATTTCCCTTGAAAGTGCAAGTTCCTGGACGCACACCGTCACCTTAGGGGTCCCCCAGGGATCAGTCCTTGGCCTCAATCTCTTCATACTGGACCATCATTTCATTGCTACGCTGATGACACGCAAATCTACATGAAAGCTGATACATGTTCCTCTGCAGCTTCTCAATCGTCGTCATCAATATCATCATCATCTCCCCTGTCAACACTCAGCGCCTGTCTAGAGGGAATTAAGGCGTGGATGAAACACACTTCTCATTGGGATCCCTGATAATAGTCTTCAGTGAGTCTTCTGTATGTTCAAAGCAAGGATCCTGATGAGTGTGCGTAAACACGAACACATCACTCCCATTCTTCATTCCCTTCATTGGCTTCCCTTCTCCATCAGGATTGAATGTAAGGTCTCCCTCCTCACTCACCAGTGCATCCATGGATATGCACCCCCCCTACCTGAAAGAGCTCCTCAACCCACTGACCTCAATTCGATCCCTCCGTTCTACACCCTCAAACCGCGTCCTCCACCCATGAACCAAGCTCAGCACCATGGGTGATCCGGCCTTCTGTTCTGCTGCCTCTCATCTGTGGAATGCCCTCCCTGACCATCTGAGGGCTCGACAGAATACTAAGAGTTTTAAAAAAGGACTTAAAACCTTCCTTTTTAGCAGAACCTATGAGTTTTAATTAACAATGCTGCTTGATTTTTTTACCTTGTATCACTTTCAAATTTGATCGAAATGCAAAGTGCGTTATAAATAAAATGTATTATTATTATTACTATTATTATAATCATCTTCTGCAAGACCCTCAATGTGCAGGTCTCCATGTGCCAGAGGCAGGTATGTGAACAGTGTTTTATGGTTGTGACTGGCGTGCATCATTCCAAACCTGATATGCTTGTTGACCACCGCTGGCTAAGTGTCTGATTTTCTAGCTGCTTCAGCGCCTGCAGCATCACACGTAGCCCAAACCACAGGTTTGTCCTCTGTACGGAATGTACAAGTACAACAGCTGATTCTATTTAATATTCTGTACTCTGCTACATATCTACAGATCAGATGTTACACACAGGTTCATGTAGTGAAGACATGTGTTATAGAACAACCCCTATGGACCATCCATCCAAGAAATACGAACATTTTTAGTCAAATTAGCTTCTATCAGGAGTTAAAGTGTTGTGGCAGTGAAAAAACTGGTAACGTGGTTGTGAAAGCAAGAGCCAGATAAGGTCCAGAGAAAATACGTAATTTAAATACATTTTACTACCTACTATAAATACTACATCTGCTTCCAGGCCGTCTGGCATCTTTATACAGTTCTCAAGTACTTACACATCTGCATCTTCATCAAGGCATCAAAGTAAATGTTCCCAAATACAAAAGGTGTGATGTTTAAATGGTAATAAATTTTTTATTACACATATAATATATTCCCTTCAATAATTACTATATTTATGAAATTGCTCAACAATAGTTTTTGTTACTATATTTATAGGCTTTTTTTTCTTTCTACCATGGTAGTTGAGTTCTAAGTTTGATGAAAAAATAATCAAAGGTGAAGAACATATACACATGCTGTATTTATTGCAGTATTATACATATAGAAATGTACTACACAAAATGTATGACTTTAATTCCCTGCAGCTCAGAACATTTACATTACAACTTTAGATTATTGTAGTGTTTATTTTCAATACTGAAGAAATTTGTGGCCCAGTTTAATAAGAAACCAAAAAAATGTATGATATATAACAATTTCTATAACAAAATCTTCCATATAAATCAAACAGAAACATTGATAGGCCACACACTGAATATAGACAATAAACAGACAATTGGTAGCAACAACTCAGATTCAGATTCAGACAACTTTATTGATCCCGAGGAGGGAAATTCCTTTTCAGCTTACCACGAAGAACCTGCAGCTTTTAGTGGAGCAACAGTCTAACATTTTCTATTGATAACTCTCAGATCAGATCAGCTGTTGAGACATTAGGAATGCTTGAACAATAAAAGCTAAGAGTTTATCGGTGTGCTCCAGCTCTGTAGTATCTGCCCCTGCATGTGAGGCAATATTTAAGATCTAGGAACACCAGGGCCCTCAGGAGTTCCCGGCCAAATAATCCAACCACCTGCAGATTGAGCAATGAGACAGCAACCCAACGGGTTAAAAGGTATCTTAATGGTTTTACAATAAAGGCTAACAAATTTGTGTCACTTACCTAAACCTCTTCTGACTTTTGTCTGTACCAACTCTGGTGTTACTGGAGCAGGTAGCAGGGTATCTGCTGAGCCCTTGTTCAATGTTCAAACTAAGTACTGACTCCTAGGAGGTCATTTCCCGATATGGGATTAATAAAGTATGTCTAAATCTAATTTACTGAGGAGAGAGGGGAGGAATGGTTTCCAAAAAAAGATAAACAATTTATGATTTGTTAAGTAAGAACAGAACAAATGGATAAATGGGGAGGTTTGCTTCGGGAATGGTATCCGGGTTAAAACGTTTGCCAAATCTATATACAGAATGCTAAACTGATTTCCAAATGGATGGAAACAGGTGATCTGCTGTGGCAACCCCGAAAAAGAGCAGCAGTGAGACGAAGAAGAAGAAGTAAGAACAGAACCAAATCAGAGCTGTCCCAAGCCAGAGAGCCATTCTAACAGAATCTGGTTATCAATTGTATCAGAAGTTGCTCTCAAATCTAACACTATAAGGATGGGCCATTGGCCATCATCATTTGTAACTGCAGTATCACTGTAATATCACCGTCTCATTACTGCGATACTCTCTAAAACTGTTAAAATTCTTTATAGCTGTTAAGTGTCAGTGCCTCAGGGAGTTGAATGGAGACAATCTTCTCAAGGAGCTTTCCAGAAAATGCTAATTTAGACATTGGTCAGTAATTTCTGAACTCTAATGCATCAAGGCTTTTTTTTTAATGAGCGGTTGCACACACGCAGTCTTTAAATTCTCTGGGACTGAGCCCGAGTGCAAATAACTATTTATAATAGAGAGCAGCCACAGGGCTGTCACATCCATAACCGTGACTAATGACTTATGCTGATTAAAATGAGCAGGATTTAACGGAGGGTCCACACTGTTAAACAGAGCTCTAGGGCTCAGTGAATTACTGAGTTAAAAGAGAGAGAAAGACCGAAATCTCGATCAGGATTTTAGAAGTTTCAACAGGGGCTTTCAGTCCAGTAAAAACAATCTACGGTTACCCTTGGTGAAACTCAGAAACGGTCAGTTTCTTTGAGGCAGCAAACAGCAAGCCCTTGCAATTTAGGTGTGTATTAGTGTTGCTTTGTGCATGCAGGCCAGTTCAGGGCTGTGAACTGTTCATTCTGGATTCCGATAAGGCCACAAAACAGCTACACAAAAAATCTGTTCTAAGAATTCAGAATTGAGCATTTAGACTGGTTGTGCGAACATAACCAAACAGTGTGAGGTGCAAGATTATTAATGGACTAATGGAGGGAATATGTACATCAGGTGATTTTAAAGATCAAGGTATAAACTGATGAGTCGCAATGAAGATAAGGGAAAGAGTAGTGGAAGTCAAGCCAGAATGGTTCCATACCAAGTAAAAGCACTACAGATGAGATGTTTGCTTTGAGAGTACTGATGAAGAAGTATAGAGAAGGCAGCAGGAGTTTATATTGTGTCTTTGTGGCTTTAGAGAGGGCGTTCGAGTGCAGAGGGAAGAATATGTTAGATTGGTAAAGGATATGTATGAGAGCAGTATGTTTGCAGAAAGAGGGACTGATGGGTTCAAGGTGGAGGTAGGAGCACCAAGGATCGGCTCTGAGCCCATTCTTATTTGCAATGGTGATGGACTGGCTGGTATCATGACTTTTTGTTTATTTATTATTATGTGAAGTTCCGTCATTTTGATTTGTGTAGCCTTTTTAGTGTGTTTTTCTGTTTATTCTTTATTTCATTTGTCCTTCCTAGTTTAGTCTTTGTGTGTTTCACTTGTGTTCCTTTCCCTCTCTGTGTCTGTCCTGTGATTGTTCTCTTCTGTGTGATTGGTAATTTTGTTCACCTGTGTGTCTCATTGTCTCGTTACGTCAATGCATATAGTCTGTCCTCACCTTTCTTTCTGTGCCAGTTCATTGTATGATGTTCCCCTGTGTCATCTCGCTTCCCAGCCTTCTCCCAGTGTTTTTGTAAGTTGATCCTAGTGTTTTTTGGTTATTCCTGTTCGATCCCCTCCTTATTCCTCGTGCCTCTTTTGGTTTATATTAAATATTTTAATTTCACCTGCTCTGCCACGCTTGTCTTGTGTCTGCACTTGGGTACAAGCTTGCCCCAAGAAAGTTTGTGACAGCTGGCAGATGAGGTCAGGTAATAGTCTCCGTGGACCATGATGTTGGTGGATGACATTATAATCTGTAGTGAGATCAGGGAGAAGGTGGAGTAAAACCTGGAGAGGTGGAGGTATGCGCTTGAGAGAAGAGGAATGGTCAGTCAGAGAAAGACAGAAAACAAGTGTGTGATTGAAAAGGAGGCAGATGGAACAGAGCAGATGAAGGTAATAGAGGTGTAGAAGGAGTAGGAGTTTAAGTGCTTGGGGTCAACTGTTCAGAGTTATAGGGAGTATGGAAATGAGGTGATGAAGCATGTGCAGGTAGGGTGGAGAGGTGGGAGAAGAGCTTCAGGAGTTATCTGTGGTAGAAGAGTAGCAGCAAGAGTGAAGGACATGCATTGGTTGACGTGACAGAGGAATATGCAGAAGACAGGGCAAGATGGAAACAGATGATATGCCGTGATAACCCCTAAAGGTAACAGCCGAAGAAAAAGGAGGAGTAGAGGTCTGAAAGTTATGGTTTAGCAAATAAGGAGGCATGATCTAAACTCAACCAGAAATCTGTCATTTTGAATTCTGCAATAATCTTATTCAATTTGTGTTGTATTTGATAAGGCTTGAAAGGTTATTCCATAACTTGAATCGCGTGGCCATTATGTTACAGCAAATTTTAATCCCTCACGATGACATCTGTGTGCTAACGTCACTTCTATTGTCCGATCTGTCCCAAAAGCTGCATTTTGGATAAGACTCCCCCCTTGAGGATGTCCATATGACAATATTCAGTTACAGTGACAACACCACCTGCAAGGAAACAGGAAGTATGCCTTAAGTCACAAGTATAATTTGAATAATTTGTAATATAAACTATGGATTCCTGACCACTGTGACAAACTATGACGGTCAGAGACATGTTTACAGGCTGGTAATCAGGAAGTCACTCACACCAGACAAGCGTGTGCCAGCATGAGGCCGGCAAAGACTTAATTCTTTATTGTTCCATCCTGGTTTCCCTGTGAATAAATGTTTTAGTCTGACTTTACCTAATGATTTCTCCTTGGCTTTTCCCCAGCCTGTCTCTTCTATCTCTATTTGTTGCTGTTTGGTTTTAGTCTGGGCAGGATAATGGCAAAGTGGTAAGCACAGCTGCTTCACAGAAGGAAGGTTCGGCGTTGAAATCCAACTGTATATCTGTGTGGAGTTAGCATGTTGTCCTTGTTTTTGAGGGAGTTCCCTCCGATGCCTTGGCTTCTTCACCTCAACCTACTGTAATTTGGGATACAGTGTGTTTCTAGTGAAAAGTTTCCTCTTGAGGCCAATTCACAATGCTTCTGAGAGTAACTTTTACTCTGAAGCCAAGAAAAGGTGTTTTGAGTGAATGTTTCGAGTCTTTCAGTAAATTAATGTTAGCAACATGATAGAATAGCAGGAAATCAGAGAACCGTACCAAGGAAATTTACATGTTGCAGCAGTTCAAAAGAGTACAAAAAAAGTATTAGAAAATAGGAATATAAAAATAAAATAAAATAGAATAGAAATAATAGTATTTACACTTTTTTCAAGATATAATGTTAGCTTATGTCAGCAGAGATAAAGAAATACAACAAGATCAACACGATCGCTCCATTCTACCCACTAATACCGCCTCCTCCTTCCACGGACTAAGCTCAGCACCATGGGTGATCGGGCCTTCTGTTCTGCTGCCCCAGACACATTTAAAAAAGGACTTTCCTTTTTAGCAGAACCTCTAACTTTAATTAATATTGCTGCTTTTTGGTAAGGCTTTTATAGTTATTTAATTTTTTATTGATGCTTTTATCTGTTTTTACTTTTTAACACTTTGAGATTTGATCCAAATGTAAAGTGCATTATAAATTAAATGTATTATTATTATTATTATTATTATAAATAAACAGCAGCAGTAGGTTGTAGGTTGACATGAAACAGCGAGTCAAAAAAAGTTGCTGTCTAGTTAGTTATATGTGCTGCTAAATTTCAGCCCCATACATGTCTACCAGCTCATTAACAATCACTAGGAAACCATGGAAAAGTTCCCAAGGTAATTATCATAATTAGCAGAGCAGTGAGTCAGAGATGAAATCACAAAGCAGACAGGACTTCCTGGATGTATTAACATCCAGGAAGTCAGCTTTGACTTCCTGGATGTTAATACCAAACAAGTCTCTGCATTAGGAACTCCCTTTAGCACTAAAATGCTTTGTGAAATACTTTCACCCTAAAAACGTGTGACTTAAGGTTAGGAGTACACACACTTTTCTGAAGAGTTACTGCAGAGTAAGCGAGTTTAGAGGTACTCTTGGGATCGGAGCTTTGGTGAGTAAAAGCCCTGATAACTAGCTACTAATTCTCATTAATCCTCTGAGGAACCTCTGCAGGAGCAACAATGGATCCTGTTGATGTGATCGTGCACCCGCTACCAGACTTCCCTCCTGACCTCATGACTTCCAGAGAGGTTCAGCCTACAGCCTGCTGTTCGATACAAAGTACTTTTGTATCGAACAAAGTTCTCTCAATACTTTTGATGTACTTCAAAATAACATGTGTTTAAAATGCAGGTTTGCAAATCCAGAGGTGGGAACTAACTGATTTTAAATATGTCATTACTTTACTTAATACAGTGTTCAGGTATCTGTACATTACGCGAGTATTTATTTATCCTACAAGCTCTCACATTTAGTCTCTATATTTTTATTTCCTATAATTTAAACAGAATGGTTACTTTAGTGTACTGCTTTTACTGTATAGTTTCTTTTTGTACTTTAAAATATTTTCACTCGTGGCCTACTTGAGTACCTTCATTGAATCAGTACTTGTTCTTTTACCAACAAGAGACTGGTTTACTGTTAAACCAGTAACTGTATTTGTGCTGGAGTTAAGAAGAATGTGTATAATGTTGCCTCCTCTATGCCTATCAAATTCATCAAATCATATTATCCTTATAATGGACAACTTTAGCTGGCACAACTTGCAGTGGATTCAGAATGCACATGTATGAAGCTGAAGTGATGGCGTTATTGCCAGGAATAGCAAGGTGCTTTTGAGGAACTGCTTCTACTTAAAACTTTCATATTCTCTCAGCACCATCTGTTTTTCTATCTCCAAGATTGCTTTTTGTAGATCATTTTTCTATCTCCAGTTTTTTCTTTCAGTAGCTCAGGGGATATAGTGGTTGTCCCCTAAATTCAAGATTGGCAGTTCAATCCAAGCCCCTGAAGTCTACCCCTGAGTAAGAACCAAGAACCCTCACTTGCTACCCGGGTGCTTCACAGGCTTCACCACTGCACCCCCTAAAAATCCCCAATAATAATAATAATAATAATAATAGTCTTTCATTTATTTATCACATGTTACACAGTAAATACATAACAACGTCAAGATATTTATCACTGCATTTAACCCATCCCTGAGGGAGCAATAGGCGGCCCAAGTGAAGCGCCCGGGGAGCTGATGCTTCAGGGTCTTGCTCAAGGATCCATGGTTTGTTGCGTCAAGGGCTGGGTTTAAACCCTGGTCTTCCGGTTGAGAGATGACTGCTTTACTTACCTAGCTTAAGCCGCTAAATCCCCTGCAATGTAAAAGCAATCCACCAAATTTTAGTTAAATTAAATGTGAAGTTTTCCCACAGTATTTTTTGGAAAAAATAAATCTTTTCAATACACTATACCCTGTATGTTGTTTCATGTGCACCCAGTTTTGACTAAATCTGAAAAATGGTTGAGAAATTATGGCCCAAAATATTTTTTAGAAAAGAGCTCCTCCTAGTCAGAAATGACAAGACAGAGTTGATTCATATACAAAAAATTTGGAACATATTGATGCCAATGGTTAGGAATTTATGTCCAAAAGTGTTTATTGTAAAAAAAAAAAAATTTTTTGAGAAGCTGTGTTAAATATGTAAGAATTCCACTAAAATGCTTTACAGTTACAAATGAAAAATACGAGATAGACCTCAAGTCGAGTCATACGCACAAAATGTTGACTAAATCAGAACAATGGTGGAAAATTTATGGCCCATAAACATTTGGAGATAAAGCTTTTTCTTTTACTAACATACTATTGAAATAAGTTCAATCAGGGGGATTCCCTGCAAAGGGGATTGGGGTCTTTTCAGGGATAATTCCCCACTGTTGGGTACGAAAGCATTGGTCTAGTTTGCCATAATATAACTAAGTCTTCAGGTGACATTCATCCGATTAACTTCTTCACCTTATCCCGTCTTTTAGGCTGTTTCTTTTAGGGGACTCTACAGCTGATCATTCCATCTTTCCCTGTCTTCTGCATCTTCCTCTGTCACACAAACCAACTGCATGTCCTCTCTTGTCACATCCTGAAATGTCTTTTTTGGTCTTCCGCTTTTTCTCCTGCCTTGCAACTTCATCTCCAGCATCCTTCATCCTAGACTTACCACTACCCGTCCTCGTCATGTCTCAAAACCATCTCAATCTGATCCCTCTTACTTTGTCGCCAAGATGTCTAACCTGGCTTGTCCCTCTGATGTACCTATTTGTAATCCTGTACATTCTCGTCACTCCCAAAGAACATCCGAACATTTGGAACTGAAACCATTCCAAATCAAATCTGTTGTGTCTTTCTCCTGACTTTGAGCCCAGACCGTGTGTGTGACTTGGACTAACCCTGGATACACTTATGCTTTAGGTGTTTGAATAGGGTCCTGAGATGATATCCAGGTTAGATCTGCTGGTTCTGAACAGTGAGGGTCCAGGCTGCTTCATCAGAGTGGGGTGTATCCCGCAGGGCAGTTGTCATTTCTGTTGCACGTAGCACACATATTTGTTGGATGCATGATGGTGACACAGAGCATAGTAGCCCTGAGTCACCATGAGCTATGCTCTGATATATTAAAGATTACTACCTGATGTTAGAACACAGCGAGGCTCTTATCACGTCAAGCAGCTTCTCCGCAGTGTTCTCATTTCTTGTCCCGTTCCCTCGTTCAGATACTGTCTTTGATTAATGGCAATCATCTTTTACAGAAAGCAAAGCAGTCATCTCATATTACTCATCTGCTATTTGCTGCTGTCATACATCTTCAAACACAGGCTTTACAAATTATTATTATTATTATTATTATTATTATTATATAGATATAGAATGGACTTCCAGGTTACCAAAACAAAACAAGATATCAGCTCAACTGGGTTTCCCGTCACCTGATTTAAAGCTAGTATGAGCAGTCTTCAATCCCTCTCAAAAAGAGATAGTATCATCCAATCTATAGGACCGGGTGGCTGAACAGGAAGATTAGTCTTGAAAAGCTAACTTTAGATTAATGTTCCTCCTTTTAACAAACAAAAAATCCATCTGCATGTATACTTAGTGTTTGTTCCAAGATTTGGTTAAAAAAAAAACACATTTCTTAAAATACATACCATGATCTTACAACAGTTAATTATTTCTGAGTGTGAGTGTGACCTACATCCGCTCTCTTTGAGATATAATCTCTTTGAGATTTGAACTGATAGCTATTACTCATCAAAGAGGGCATGATACACATGACGGGACCAAAACGGGACAAAACAAACAGGCATGAAAGGACAGGCAGTAATGTCAACAAGCTGTGTAGTGTTTTGTGTTCCATGTACCCCCTATCAGCAAAGAGCCTAAAGCATCCTGAGAACCAAACACAGAGCAATGATGTAGACCTCAAACACCGGCTCAGCATCTACTGGATGGCCCAGTCAACACTGATAATCCGTTCATAGTAGATGCTATGAGGTGCCCTCATGCCCCAACAGAGAACTCCATGGACGTTATGTATCGGTTCACGCCACCAAGTAGAACCACAGACTAGCCAGGAGCTCACTAGGTGGGTTTACATGGGACACTTTTCTCCTTGCCGAATTAAACCTCTCCGAATTGAATGTCATTCATCTGTTTACATTACTTGTGATCTTTTCAGACCCGGTGTTTACATGCATTGCCTCAATTAATCGGAAACGCTTTCAGACATGCGCAGACGATCCACCCGTTCATAAGGTGGCGAGAATGCTTCGATGAGCTGGGTGCCAGCTGCCAACATGCGTCCAGAAGAAGAATACGAGAAAGAGGGCATGCACGGAAGGGACTTTTCGCCCATCTAACCAGCCAAATATGTTAAAGTGTTTTAAAGTTGCAATCAATAAATCACTCTGAAAAAATCACCGGATGCCGAACGGTACTGTTTTGAAGACACGATATTTAAAATGCGCCGTGGCACTGAAAAAACTCAGCAGAGTATTACGCCGCCGGGCACACGCAGATACAAACAGAAAGCTTTCCGAAACAGCGTTTACATGCAGCGACTGGCATTCGGAAAAGCTTTCCGAAAGGACTTATACTACCTCCTTGCAAAGAAATTTAATCTCAATCGTAAAGGTTCTTTCCACTCTGAAAGGGGTGTTTACATGCAACATTTTCTTCTCAATTGGACATCTTTTCCGAATCTAATCGGAATTAAGCTTACCATGTAAACCCACCTACAGATGGGAATGAAACCCAGAATGAACTCTACCAGGCCATCAGTAAGGAACAGACAGCCCACCCTGACGGATTTATGGTCGTAGCTGGTGACTTTAATCATGCTGTACTTAAGTTTGCAATCCCATCATTCATTAAGTTCATTAGCATGTGAACTTTCCCACAAGAGGAAATAAAACTCTGGACTTGGTTTACATAAACCACGTAGGTGCATACAAAGCATCCCCCCTCTCCGACCGGAGGACTTTCTGACCAACTCACTGTTATGCTAAAACAAGCATACAGACACAAAGTCAACCTGCGGATTTTTTGGAGCCAAACAGCATAATGGCTTTATGCACCTCAGCTTTTAAAAAAAATATTTATTTAAAGAAACTGTCCGTCAGGATAAAAAGGAGGAGTACTGTTATTTGGATCCCTGACGGGATTTGCACCAATGATGGAGGGAGAGACTGAGGGAACTGAACATAGAACTCCAAGCAACTAAATGTTCATTGAAGCAGTAAAGCATGTTCCTCCTATCAGACATGATTTGTGATTTTATGATGCATGTTGGAAGCTCTGGTTGGTTCATGTATCCAAATTATGATAGAATGGTCTTTCAGAACTTGGAAAAATGTTACTGTTAAAATCGGCATACGCAAATTTACAATCGCTGCCCCAGTTTTGAGTTTTGATCTCCCAAATTACAATTTTTTTTCTGACACAATGGATATCAGGTTCTGAGGCATACAAATCGGTCAGATGTAAGTGCGATCACCAAAGCACATGGGGAGCTATTTATGTTTCACGCTCTACCTGTCTTTCACTCTGGCAGTGTAGTCTGACCTTTATCAAGATTGAAAAGCTGGAGAGTAACCCACTCAGGTAAATTATTCATCACACATGGCCCAACAACGGCTTGGAAGAACTGGAATAATATTTGTCGCGATCAAGTGACACGAGCCAGATTATAACTGATGAAGGTCAAGGCGTTGACATTGCTCTGCTTAGTGATCAGAGACAAGGTAACATGTAGCACAATCAATCAGGATCAGCTGTTCCACTAGACTGGGTTAATGAGATGAAGGGCGGCTGTCAGCATCCTGGGGCCGGCACACAGAAGCAAATCTATATATCTATCTAACTCTGAGGTTGAAACATAACCAAAGGGAATAAAAGGCTTGGCTCACAAGATCGGTTTGTAAGACATCAAGTCAGTTTTATTTATCAAAAGTGCCAGAGTGGTTTTTACAGTGCAGTGGACATCAGCCACTGTCTTTTGTCTGTACAGACATTCACCGTAAAACCAAATAAACAGCACACTCTCACACATGACCTTTGCCTGGGCAAAAAAAAAATGTTAAGAAAAAAATCCTGTGCTTTTATTTTGAAGGGTTTTCTTTATGCAGCGGAGTGCCATCTAGTCACACTCCTTAACAGTAGGTGTCGCTAATGCCCGGTGATGCTACTTGACACCCACCAGTTTCCAGCATAGAAGAAGACCTGCAAAGCTTTGTTTCATATGCTAATTGAGCATGACAAAACACAAGTACGACACCGACTACATGAGATATGGATTTCCATACATTGAGGACAAAGAAGAACAATAACTTCAGTATGTTCTCACCTGCTGCTCATTTAGGTTTATCATTAAACTTGTTTTTTTGTGTTGGTATACTGTGATATTCTGTAGTATCTGCACAATCTTTTCATTAAATCAATTTGAGAAGTTGAAAATTTCTTTTTTTCACAACTCAGTCCAGCTTAATTGACACATGTTGGTATTATAATTTTCATGACGTTTAGCATGAGCGATAGAAACGAGGTCCATTCCGATTTTCTTTTTAATTTGCCCTCCACTGGGCATCATGCCATCATGGGCAGTCGCCCATGTCACCAATGGCTAAATATGCCATTGGGTAAATACGCCACTGGTTGTGAGTATCCTTAATCAGAAAAGTGTGAACCCTCAATTGTAGTAGCAAATGAAAAATACGTCATTTGTTTCTTTACATAAATCAAATTTTACCTTGAGTTTGCATAATAGTTGTTCAATATGAGTCTACAGGTACGTCTGGTATCCAGCCAGAGTCCTAAATATTTGTTCCATTCAACAATTTCCGTACCAGTTGAGTCTGAATAAACTGGTGACCTGGAGAAAAACGGTCTTAGTTTTAGCAGAATTTGAAAAAAAAAGTTCATGGTCAAGCAGAGACGTCTGAAATGTGTGAAACGCATATTGTTCACCTCCCTCGGCCTACGGTAAAACTTTTCTCGATCCCATTGTGGATCATCTCTACCCACTAGGGATCTCAAGACACCCTCCTAAACTCCCCTCAAAAACCTCTGATCAAGTACTATTTAGTCCTTTGTAAATAAATTCATCGTTTTTACTACTCTCAGTGTCCTTCATCTGGGTTCAAGTTATTGTTTTAACACAGTCACTGACGATAACTATCAGTTCTGAGGTGCTTGGGGAACCATTGAAGGGAGGATTAAAATTGTAATGTTCTATCATTGTTTGCTGCATCCTAGTCCAGGGTCATCCAACTAACATATCTTACGAATTGTAGGTTTTGAGAAGGCAAAACCAACAGAGGAGCCAGTGATGAAAGAAAAGTTTTGGCCTTCTTATCATTTCAGGAAAAAGTACTTTTGATTTCGAAGATCAGTAGTTTGATAAGAAAAGATATTAACTCGATGACTTGAGGTGTCATGACTTCATGATGCTACTTTATTTATTTGAGTTTTTCCTGGTTAGATTTGGTTTTCTTGGACTTTGCCTCTGTCTTTTGGATTTTTCATCCATTAACGCTTGCATTCATTCTTAAGGGCAATTTAGAATCACCAATGTGTAACAATGTTATTTTGCTAACAACATCCCTCTTTGGGTTCAAAATCCTCCTTGCTGACTTCAATATAATTATGTGAGAGCCTTTTTTATCTAAAAAATATGAATATTGTTTTTTTTTGTTTAATCACAGATTACTCACACATAGAAACAGGTACAATGTTACTGACACTGAAAATTAATTATTTCTGATTTAACCAGTTCATAAACACCAAGGTCATGCAAATACACTTGGCAGCTGTGGAGTTATTTGAAATTTATTTTCGGGATGTCATTCAGGTCAGGCTTAACATAAAGTAACCAATGAGCAGGGACTGCTTGTACAAGCCTCTGTGCATCTAATGGAATCACACACATTGTTTTGAATAGCAGCGATTGGAAGCGGCGAATACAGCACAGCCATAAAATGAAGCTTCCAGAGGAATCAAGTCTTTACAGTTTCATTTTCATCGAGACATGATTATAAAAGTTGGCTGCCTGACCTGTTCTGAAAGCCGATCCTCAAAGACTTCATGAAGCAAATTCTTACAGAGAAGCATCTATGGAGCAGCTCAACTATTCCCTCATTTGCACTTCTCCTGCATTAGCTGACAGCGTGCTGCCACAGGCCAATGACCACCACAGCGAGGGCGACCCCATATGCTGCACAGCAGGGTCATCTGGGAGTTTCAGAATCACAGTGGTTATAATTTTTTATTACCAGGACGGCATGAGCAGGGCAAGACTCAACAGCAACGTCTCTGTCACAGATGAGCAGCTCTGAATGTGTCACATCAGAGACCTCCATTCTGTTTTACAGACTCCAAAGTTTTATTCAGCCCCAAAACAAAAGTGATGTCTGCGAGAAGCATGAAGTAGGAGATCAGAAAGCGTTTCCCAAAGACAGTTCCTGTTAGAGAGAATTAGGTTAATATCACTCAGCGATTGAGTTCATAAGGGGGCTTATCAATGTTTAAACAGCGTTTTAAAAGCAGAAATTATCTTTAAAGAGTAGAAAGTAGGGCGCATGATTCTCACAGCTCACACGGGTCGCTGCAGAAACAGCAAAAAATATTCATCAAGAAAAGCTATCCCAGTAAATGTAATGTTTTATTCAGAGCCGCTCCTTTTCATCTTCGTCAGACCCCTCCCGTACTCAGGGAAATATGATTCTAGCTACAAAAACTGAAATATTCCTCTCTAAAAGTCAGAGCTGCCAATCTACCTGTCACTTGATTTTTCCGTCTGGTGCAGGTGTTTACTGCAATGCCTGACTGCGGCGATATATTTGCAGCCCTGTTTCAGAGAGAGGTTGGAGATTCATGGTCTGATTTATTGGCAGACAGACTTTCAAATTTCCGCAGTCATAAGTGGCAGAAAGAAGGATGAAGCTCTGCAGTTACAGCATATGAGGAAGCTTCAAGATCAATCTGAAAACTGGAAACACTTCAGGCGGAAGGTTGGTGATATGAGGTCGACGATAACGTATCACTGTATACATTGAATTTAGTGGATCTTTACAGATAAAATGTTAAGTTTGCCAAGCTCATAAACGAAGTGCATCACACAAGTTGAAGGAGGAAGTTTCAACAAGAGTCTATTTTCCAGCAGCAAGAATTGTTATGGTAGTGAAAAAACAGTACAGTGTGACTGAGGCTGTGACGGGCGGGCAGGCAGGCCGGTCCTAGGCACAAGAATAAGAGAGTTCTGAGATAGTTCAGAGTCTTTCGCTAGAAAAATACAAAAAATTAGAATACACAACTCTAGCAACCTCTAGAATATAACTAGTTATACCACTGACAGAGGTATAATCGTGATGAGTGGATGAGGGGCCGGGTCTTAAGCAGAGTTGACTTATGAAGTGGTTCAGCTGTGCAGCAGAGACGAGGTGGAGTGAAGAGCCAGGTAATGAGGAGACTGGACGGCGCAGCGCCACAGGGCTGGAGGCGTCTCCAGGGACGCTGCACTGCAAGATGGTGTGCTCCAGTGGTGCTGGAGCTTGGCCCCTCCTCGGTTCTGGCCTTGTTCGTTGTACCTGAGGACCTGAGGGGCTGTGGACTCTGCGTCTCGGGTGTTCTTGTGGCTTGGGGGAATGACCGGACTATCTGGCTTCTGTTGGACGTTATAGGGGGCCCTGTACACTGATGGCATCTTGCTGTATCCTGGCCCAACACACTAGCATCTACCATGGCCCAATCTTCAGTGTTGATTTGGTTGCTGAACCAGTGTATGTGGTCAATGTCTTTGCTCTGTGTTTGGTTCTCGCAAATTCTTCGGTTCAAGGCTAGCTGGGGTGCATGGAACACAAACTCCTCCACAGCTTGTTAATATAACTGCCTAACAGCTATAAATCATGTGATTGGTTAATTCAACTGTAACTTTCTAAACAAACAGGCAAGGCCACAACCTTCTGTTGTACAGAAAATGAGACACATTTTTGAGTAAGAAGAGAATAATTATTAATAGAATGAAAATTAAATATGATATTTGAAATGCTGATATGTTTCCCCTTTGGTAACCGCTTATCATGTTCAAGGTCGCAGCGCTATAGTGTAAAGTGAAATACAGTGGAGGGAGGAGCAGGTCATTACCTAGTTCCTGTTTGGTGAAGTGAGTGGATCAGCTAGGAATGTGGGATTCCTTGAGGATAAAACATTCTGCCAAGGCCCAAAAGTACCCTAGTAAGACATTATTCTGATCAGATTCACTGAGATCACTTTATATAGGACAATTTCATACAGATCCCCGTGTTGATGTCTGAGTTATTGCCAGCCTTTAAGTCTACCAGAAAATACAAACAAACTCAGCAAACTCAGGATTAATTTAAAAACACCATACTCTTAAATTTGTCTGTATCGCACTCTTGCGCATCGCTAGATTGTGATGTATGAATTTAATCATCTTTAGGATATGCCAAAACCTACCTCTGGGTAAAAGCAAATTCGTGCTGTAGATTTTCCTAATTCTTGCTAACAGACAGACAAACAAACTCCCAGAGGCTAAAACATAACCCTCCATCATTGGCAGAGGTAAACGGTTTTATGCCGTGTTTAAGCAGAACTGTCATATTTGTTCTCCGAGAGCACTGAAGAACAACACTGGTAGCTGAAGCTTTTTCTTTAACACTGATGACCAGATGATGGGACAATAATCTAGATGCGAGGAAACTACCTGATTAAGAATCAAAGCAGATATGTATGTAACACGTTTACTTGCAATTGTATAGCTAAACCTTAACCCATTTTAAGCCCTTTAAACCAGTCTGGATAAACCAATTAAGAACTGGTTTCTAATTGGAATGGTTCGAATGGTTCAAGTCTGCAGAGAACTGATTGGTCTGGAACCCAGATCAACCCACTGACTTCAATCCAGTCCCGGTACTAATCCAGACGGAAACGGGTCAGTATGAAGTTTTCTTTAATTTTCAACAGGTCTTCAATCTACTGCTAGGGACAAAGTTTAAACTTTGATGATCTTTCCTGCAGTTTAAATCCACTCAGAACCAGCAGAACTGAACTCCACATACATTTTTATTTTACAAAAACATTCTAAATGTGTCCCACATTTTCTTAACCGTCTTAAGCCGTGTCCCTTCAGAGTGATGTATCATGGTCAGACTTAGTGCCGGCTATATTCTTTCATTCTTTCATTTTAATATTGTCTGAAAGTAATGAAATTATGCTATATTGGTTTTCCAGTCTCCTATTAGTGATTATATCAGTAGGCAGGTAATTAATAACGTTTAACAGATTAAGTGAAGCCTAATGCTTTTTGAAACGTGTGGCGTCTGTGAGTCGTCTGTGTCTGTGGCGCCACCCTGACGTCTGGTTGAAGTTAAGATGGATTTAAACAGACTCCATTATCTTTAAAAATGTTTCCACAGCAATTGCATGACAATGTAAAATTAAGTAAAAATAATATTAGGGTATTTTGGGTTGAGAGTGGGGCTGAGGATGAATTGAGATGGAAAATGATTGGTAAGGAGTGATGAATCATTCAAGAGCTTTAGATGGGCTCTAAGCAGAAGACAAAGTTAGACTACTCCCTCATCCTCACCCCGTTTACCTCAAAACGTTCCTGCTGCAAAGCATGGCTGCGGTGGTAAGACTGTGATTCCTCCCTAATTGGCTCTCAGCCCCTGTGGGAGGCCAGCTCTGATCATCTCCCCTGTCCCACGCTCACTCTCACCTCTCCTCCCCTATCCACTTCCCTCCAGCCTTTTCTCTTTCTCACTGTTTCCATCCTCCATTTTTCCTCCACTTAAGCCATCCTCTTTGTTAAGGAGAAGAAGAATGTTCTTACCTACCACTCATCTGGGCCCTAGTAGACATTTCAGGATTTTTAAATTACATCTTTTTGAAAAAACATGTGAAGCTGAAGTGTCCTCTGTTCACAGGGCTGAGAGGCTCAAAGAGCAGAAAGAAATGATGTCCTTCCTAATCTTTCTCTACTCTTTCACTATAAAGATAATGCATTTCGATCACCTCTTCATACAATTTTAAGAACTCTATATCTAAGGTAAGGTCAGATCAAACTTTATCTTTCCAGAAGGAAATAATTGAGAATACTCCAAAATTACAGTAAAAAGATATAGACGAGGTGACGACAGACTGTATGCACTTAAATATAAAAATAGTTCATACGATTTAAATGTGTACAAGTGCCTCAGCATGATAATAACAGACAGTTGCAAATGATAATAATACACTAAAGAAATATTAGTAAAATAAGTAATATTGCACATGATAATAATAATGTGTTGTAGTGTTTCACATGGTATTAATACTGTAAAGTAAAATAATTAATATTACACAAGATAAAAAATACTGTGTTGTAGTGTTGCACATGGTATTGATAATGTAAAGTAAAACAAGTAATATAACACATGATAATAATACACTTCAGTAGTATAACACATGATAATATTATTTTGTAGTGTTGCAAATGGTATTAATGCTGTAAGGTAAAATAAGTAATATTATACATGATAATAATACACTTCAGTAATATTGCACATCATAATAAAACTGTTAAATTGCTGGCTAGTAACCGTGGTAACCAGATTATATATCCCACCCATTGATAGATAAACTTGTTGAACAGATAATCAATGGTAATCAATAATCACCTGGTAGTAATAAAAATGTTATGGCTGATGGGTGTATAAACACAGACACTACGTGGATTTTGTTTTAAATTAGATTTAGTTGTACTGTAAATGAAAAAACACCTTTTATAATCTCTGTATTGATATATGTCAAATGTATTGAGAAAAGTTTCATATGTAAATTATTTTTCTTTCAGCTCAGTTTTCTGCAGCCCTTTATTTGCATTTAAGAAATCAATAAATGCATTTTTAAGGAGGCTGCTGAGTTCATTCTGAGGCTTCTCACTGAATCGCTCTCTGTGGTCTTCAACTTCAAGCTGCTCTGTGCTCCAGCAGTCACTGTTGTCTATCATTCTCTCTTCTACAACTGACCATCAGCCCATATGCAACCTCTGGAGAACTCTCCCATCGAAAAAATATGATGACCAAAAAACTGTGTCAAGGCCTATGCATCATATAGACTTTTAAATCAATTTTACTTTTGTCATCTTTTTGTAACAGCACAAGTTTTTCCTGGCCGCCTTGTTTTCTACCAACAGTAGTATCAAAGCACAGGAACAACAACAATTTAGATCGCAATCAAGATTTGATTCACCTGAACAGCAGCAGCGTTATCACGGCAACTGTACTACCACTACTATTAGACTGTGAGAATTCACTCATTATTTTTCCCTCCGTCAGCAGTTTGAGGTGACGCATGCTCATGAAAGGAAACATTTACATAGGATAAATGATAGGGGTGGAAAAAGTTTTCCGTCAGCTCAGCCAGTTGGCTGAAATCAGCAGTAATCTAAATCAGTTCCTGATTAGATGGTGAGAGCCAGTGGGACCAAGGATTATCATCCTCATCAGATTATTATAATACATTCCCTTGCCGACGCAACACTCCATGCAGCAAGGGTGGAGAAAACGTGAGTCTGCACTCAAAAGTGGATTCTTTTAATGAGTCTGAACTTCATATCTGTGTCTCCCTTCAGAGCCTGGTAGGGACTGACAGGAAGAGGAAAAGCACAAATGGAGATGCAGAGCTAAGCTTTAATATGGTGGCAATAGTTCTTGCTCTTATTCTATTATGCATGGGAGGAAGAACACTCACCCACACTGGCACCCGCTCTCCCAATCCCACATACATCATGCTACCACGTGCCACAGAGATGAAGAATGCCAGCTTTTGTCAAGGCTGTGGAAATGATTTCAGTAATTACACACTAAACTCTAAGTGTGATGAAGCGCGGCTCAATAGACCTACTACAAGAAGCAAATCGCCATAAGACGACACATATACATGTTCATGCAGGAACTAACAATCATTCATATGCTGCTGCAAAGTGTACACCATCTATGCTCTCTCTTGTCGGCACGTCCCATCTTCACAAGATATTCTATTATTATAAGTTCTTTCTGAAATTGAAAATGGATTCCATTCAGACCCCAATTGCAATGGAGGTCTGACACATGCATCCGTCTTCTAACAATAATTATGATTAAACAATATTATTATTACATTTTTGATTGGATAAAAGAAAATAGAGCCACAGCCTGAATCATACACAAAGCTCTGAAAAAGTCATGGATCCCCTCCTGGTTTCTTTCTAGTTTCTGTTTGTATCTCACACTATGACCGATAATTAAAACAAAATACCAGTTTTAACCTGTTCTACCCACTGGTCATTTTTAAGATAAATCTGGCCTGAATGACATGGCTAGAATGAGCTTCAAAAAGCTCCAAAACTATCAGGTGTATTTGCATCAACTTGGTATCTATGGACCGTTAAAACGTAAAATTATTTATTTTCAGTGTCAGTAACATTGTACCTGCTACTATTTGTTTTGCATTATGAAACAAGCAGATCATTTCTTCAACATAGTAGGTATATGGTCTTCCTCACATGTTTTCTAAATTCCTTTCTTAAGACTGAAACCATCCCTCCTTCTCCTCCATTTTCTTATCATTCTCAGTTTTAAATCCACAATTGACACCATAGTTTTTGCTTATGCTTTGCTGTCTGTTAGTAAAATCTGAGACATCGCCACTATCATTCAATCTGAGACATCGCCACTCCCTTTTAATCTCTGTTGCCGCCTAAATCATTTAATCTGAGACATCATCGCTCTCATTTAATCTGAGAGATCACCACTATCATTTAATCTGAGACATCATCACTCTCATTTAATCTGAGAGATCACCACTATCATTAATCTGAGACATAACCACTATCATTTTATCTGAGAGATCACCACTATCATTTAATCTGAGACATCATGGCTATCATTTAATCTGAAACATAACCACTATCATTTTATCTGAGAAATCATCGCTCACATTTAATCTGAGACATCACCACTATCATTTAATCTGAGACATAACCACTATCATTTTATCTGAGACATCCTCGCTCTCATTTAATCTGACACATAACCACTATCATTTCATCTGAGACGTCATCGCTCTCATTTAATCTGAGACGTCACCACTATCATTTAATCCGAAACATCACCACTCTCATTTCATCTGAGACATCATCGCTCCAAATTTAATCTGAGACGTCACCACTATCATAGTTCTGAGACACTTCCTAAACAATTTAATCTGAGACGTCACTACTAAAGGTGTGCCCGTAGTAAATGTTAGCACAGATATATCTAAGTGAACTATAAGTTTGAACAAGTCAAAATGCATCCACACCAACATACCTGTCATGTCAAAGATCATTGATTCCAAACACCACACTAATTTCAGCCGCTTATATCGCTAATCTCATTCTTTCAGTCCTTTTTTAGAGCTCATGGTCATAGGTGAGGGATGGAACATAGATAGATCGATTAGAAGAGAGATCTCTCTTTGCCCTGACAGACAGTTACAACACTGTCATTACTGCCGATACCCCACCATTAATCTCTTTTCTATTTCTATTTCTATCTCCATTTTACCATCATTTAAGAACAAAACCCCAGTTTACCAAGAGTCTTTCACTTGAGGTAGCAAATAACTTAATCTTTCCAAACCTGTATGCGGCATTGCAGATATTTCCAGTAGAGAACCATGGCCTCAGATTCGGAGGTGTTGACTTTCATGTCAGCTCATCGAACCAATCTAGTGTGTGCTGAAGATCAGAGACTGACAAAGCCATTGGAACCTCATCATCCACAGCCCAACCTGCCCCTCTTTACCTACTATCAAACGCCTGTCCATATTACAAACAGGAGCAGAGACAAGGGGCAGCCTTGGAGGAGCCCAACACCCACTGAGAAGAGAATTTACTAATTATCAGGACATTCATATGGAGAGATTAAAAAATAAACATGAGCAAAATGAAAAGTACCCCACCTCACAGTCCTCCACCGTTCTGGATGGAGGACTAATCTTACCAGATCTAAAGAGATATATTTTTATGCTGCTCAGAAAAAGCACTGAATGATATGGATGAGTGATGCAGCAAATCTGAAATTGAAGAAATCAAAATAGAATTGGATCAATTATTAAAATTGATTAATTTAGGTGGAGATGAGAAGACATTGGATACATAATTATTGTGTCGTCAAAACTGTACAAAGCATGGATGAAAATCTGTAAGCAATGGAAATTAAATGAACTATTTCAAGAAAAAATACTTTAACTTAATGCATAAATACCTTATTTAGAAGAAACACAATAGATCCAGGCTTCTAAACATTGGCTAGAAAGTCTGGCAAATGGTCACAGGAAATAAGGTAGACTCTTGAAATAAATGATCAATAATTATAATGTAGAATTCCAAAATCTAATAGGCAACATGTATAGAGTCTTACATGGGAAAAGACAACTGACAATATAAAGATATATTGGTAAGAAGAGTTGAAAATACAAATTACAGAAATAGATTGGAAACATCATCGTTCAATCTTCTTATTCTTCTTCTTTCGGCTGTCCTCTTTTGTGGATGCTACAGCAAATCGACTGTTTCCATCCATAATTACCGCTGGTACCCTGATGGTTAACAGGAACAGTGACAGTATTTGTTAACCTGAGCACCAATGGATCCGGTTTGGAAAAATCAACTCCACACTCCGTTAGATGTTTTGCCATAGACCTTATTGTTTATTGTTTATTTTGGAAGGAATTTGATTTGAAAATAAATATGAGATATTTCTTGACTCCTGAAATAACTAATACAGATGATACAGTGATAGTAATGCAAATTGTTTACATGTCCTTTATTCCTGGAAACTACTAAATACACTTACGTAAGAAATAATTTATGGAGGAATTCTTTAAAAAGAGTCTCTCTGGTAAATGTAGAAAATATAACACTGAGAAACTCACAAAAGGGTCTCAATTTAAAATTTAAATAAAGTTAAAAACTGGGTCAACATCAAGGGTCGAACAGGACTCAAATTGGCCATGTTTAATCTGAGGTATTGTGACAATTTATTCTTACAGTGATATCAACTTCACTGCTCTAAAAACATCTTATTCAATTCTGAAAACAAACAAACAAGGAATAAATAATAGACAAATCAGAATCATTAATTTTTATGTTTCCCTCTGTATCAGCAATGTTTCACGGAATCATTTCTAATGAAAAGTTTTTCTTCAAAGGCATCAACACGGCCAGAAAACTACTCAAGATACGCCTAAAATCATTCTGTTTTTAATTTACAATGTCAGCAAAAAGGGACTTTGAATGACCCTTGGCAAAATAATGCCACTATAAAACAGTATACTGTTGCTCCTCGTATCTGTTACTGCAGATGAACCTCAGAAAACGGTAAGGTGTATGAATAGCCATGAAGTGAATTTCACATTAACTGTAAGTAACATAATTTTTTTCTTGTTTTTAACGCAACATTACCGAAAGATATTATGCAACTGGAGGGCATGAGCGGGTTCACAATTTAATCAAAACATGCGTTCTATTTGTTAATACACATGAACTTAATGATATGTTAATTTCTTTATTTTTAATTTTTTCTCATCCAAGTCCCTTACTAGGCTGCTTAATCATCTCTTCTAAAGGTCAGCCTAAAGTTTATTAAAGTATCTTGATAAATGATGATATCTGACAACAGAGCGGGGTTGGCTCTTGCAGGTCTTGATCGACACAGCAACTATTCCAGTGCAATTTGTAGTATCAGTGGTGTTTGTGCTGTATACCAGTAGGAGGGTTATTATAGAAATTAGATATTGTCTCACGGGTCAGATATAATTGTTCTTAGGGCCAGATGTGGACATTTCTGGTTTCAAGTATCTTATATCACGAGGCATTACAATTGAAACATCAAGTATGTTGTCAACAACATGAAATGCATGAAAATGCTCAACAAAATTAGTCTCCATTTCTGACACCAAAAAAAAGACTTCATTACTTTGAAAAATGCCAACAGTCTTATTGAACAGAGTCATCTTATTAACAACATCTACTCTAACAACAAGACCTGTGTGATATTCAACACCATTATGTTTAACCCAAGTTGTGAGACATATTTCACTTGACATACTAATTTGAAAATGCCCTGAAATCAAATCACCATTTTCATCATCAGTTAGTATGTAAGATTTGACAGGACAAGACTTGATAGCTTTGGCAGACAATGGTTCCCTGTAGGTTACCCTTTGGACAGTACACCTCTCTCTCCCTTTTGTGTCAATTGTGTTCCTCCTCCCCAGTGTGTGTTATCTGCCTCTCCCAGTCTGTGTCCCTTACAGTCAGTAGCTAACTGTCACTCACTCCTCCCCTCACTCCAAATACCATGACATCTGCACACCTGGCTCCAGTCTGGTCCATCTTCCCACCTGAAGACTGCTGCATATAAAACCTGGCTCTACACTCCATTCTTGGTTGGATCATCCGTTCATCCTAGTGGTAATTGAGTTTTCTGACTTCTTCTCAAGCATCTTTTACTTTTGCAAACCCTTTTGAATTCTGGCTCACTTCATTTATCTTGCCCAGATTCACTATTTCACTTCTTCTTTGGACTGGTAACAAAACTGTCTGGTCCCTGAAGAATCAGATCTGCTGCTACACTGTGCATGCGATCTGCCCCGCTCCTGCGCAAGTTCATTTTTGCAAGTATTTCCATTAAAACAATCTCGTTCAATTTATCCCGGCATCAGTGTGTTTTGAGATAAAAATGGTTAAATACGTAACATTCCCATTGATAAACTGTTATTTTGTGCTTCTTCGTAAGGGACTTTAATTTTTTTAACAAACATGCAATAAAGGACCGATTTTGTGTATTCTTTCTGGATGCTGGATCTGGATGTGATGTTTCGGGGTCAAATTTTTTTGAGGAGGCAACCTAGTAAAGCCTAAGTCTCTATAATGCTCTACAAGTAGATGTTTTAAAAATATGACAAATCCATCTGTAAAAGACAATATTAAAAAATATGCAACAAAAAAAACAATAATGCCAATATATTTCCCTTCCTGAGACCATATCTCCAAAGAGTAATGGAAGGTTCCGTATAAGGCATAATGTTTGACGGGCATTCAACTCAATACCACTACCAGTACAAAACTGGTTCACGTGCGTTGGATGAATCTTTTTATTTTCGTTCCCCGGAACCGTAGTTGAATGCATATGATGACCTTAGATGACATTAGATATATAGTTATGATTCAAATATTCAATAAATAATCAGAACAGCTTTATCTCATACTGCACTACTCATTCTTAGACGTAATACATTAAATGAAACACGTAGTTGACTGATAAAGAAGAGTTTTATGAAGACAAGATAATTGTAATGATCCTCATTGGTTAATTTCAAACATGGATCATTTCACTGAACACCATTTGAGAACTGTTTTCTTTTAAGATTGCACATTCTGCTGTGGTAGTTTGCGGTGAAGGATTCCATGTAACCAAGAATTGAGTTCAGACCCAAATTTTCGCTTGTTACTTGGAAAGCGGAGCAATAGACAGATTGTTCAGATTATGACAATTGATTCCATTTTGCTCGAGTACTTTTACATCTTCCCCAAACAGAGTAAGGATTTTAAGAACCTAAAAGGGAGCACAACAAAATCCAGTGCAAGTTGACTAAACTCAGTTACATCCATTTATTTTGGCCTTGTCATGCAAACGTGCGTTCTAATGAAGGTGATTACTTATATCCCATCTCAGCAAACTGTCTGCTTATTTTTATTGAATTCAGTTTAGTCAGATTTAAAAGACGAACTATAATCATTAACAGGATGGGAAATGGGAACGCAAGCAGATTTATCATTCAAAGACTAGAAGAAATGTGAAAGCGAAGGTTTTTCTTAATTAATCTTACTGTATTTCCAGTTACTGATGGGAAAGTTGCATTCAGATAAAATGCTGTACTTTTTGTTAAGTTCTTTATGTAAGGCCTTTTATGCTTCTCCTCTGAAACCTAGGAACATATTGATTAGTTTGGGCCGTTTTATTCTGAATGAGAGGTTCATATGCTTTAACCCGATTCTAATTGGAACATTAGCGTAAACCCACCTACTGATTAAAAGTTACTTAAGGATTTTCCTTTATTGAATCGCTGAAATGCACTCTGTGCTGACACCCATTGATAGGTGCCGCTATAACAAGATACTTTTTAAAATTTTGACTAAATGGACCCACCCTAGTTACATTAATACTCAGGTTCCTTGAGACAGTAAATAAATCCTAAATTAGAGTGATGTTTAGATTATACTTCCCAAATTGAGAAGTGTCTGTGTTTCTTATTCTAATATATACAAATTAAAATGTAACCTCCATCTCTGTTACATTCAATACAGCTTCAACAATTACAACAATTACATTTATTATTATCATGTACAATATTCACATTATGTGCCACAGTATGCTCATTATAATGGTATTAATCATAGGCCCTGGTTTACATTCATATACACTTGCTTTGATATTTTAACTTACATTTAATTCTTTACATTCTTTACACTTCTATTGTATAATTTGTTACTGTAAAGTTTGATTTTCTTCCCTTATCTGAGCCCTTTTTAATGGCTTTTATGATTACTTCCACAGTTTTTATTATACATCACCACTGTGTCTACCTGCTGTACCTGCTGACCTGGACAGACTCGGTCTTTGCTCTCATTGCTCATGACAGGACTTTTCCATTCGACTCGACTACAATCTAGCATGTTGTTCTGATGTGGCTGGAACAGTTTTTCAGACTAAGTTAAATTGCAGTATTTCCGACAGCTAGCATCCTGTTTTCAAACTGGCACTTAATCTCACATCATTTCGTCATGCATATCAGAAACATTAACAGCGTTCAGCCGGCGTGCTCATGACTTTAATAAGATCTGCTGCAGACTCACATCGCTTGTTAAACGAGGCTCGAAAACCCTCAAAGCATTTTTGAACCTTTTCATAATCCTCTGGTGTCGTTGATGTAAATGGAGGGTGTGCTCTGTCTCGCTGTGGTAGAGGAGGGGAAATTTACCTGGTTTTTCTGTCCTTCTCTCCAAGTTACAGATACTTGAAGGAAAAGTTGAACTTCAATTCAACTTTTTTACCTAAGTACAAGTTAAAAATGTTAGACTCCGAAATGTACTCAAAGTATAAAAGTAAAAAGAGGTATAATAAAAGAATGTGAGTAAAAAGTGGTAGTACTATAAAGTATAATATATGGTACAATCTAGAATTATTAGAGATAAGGGATTAAAAGTATAAGATATAAGTCTAACATTTAAAAGTAGTGGTAAACAGTAAAAAACCTATAAATGTATAGGTGGAAAGTTTAAATGTTTATAAAGAGTAGTAAAAGATTTTTAAAAATGTAAAGAAATATAAAGTATGAAATAAAGAGTTGGTAGTATCACAGTAAAAAAAGAATAAAAGCGAAAAAAGGATAAAAGTCCAATTTGAATCACAGTGGGACAAAAAGATTGTTTTCTTGTCTGTACATAAAATCATCTCAGTCGAAAAATATGCAAGAACCTACATCTGGGTAAAATGTTATGCAAATCGTTACATTCGTTTTCCTGGAATCTTATTAACAAACAAATAGACAAACATACCAAAAGTCAGACAGACAAACAAACAGGGGGTAACAATATCAGTGGGCATCAAGTGTCTTCACGGTAGAAGGTCCTTGAGGGCAAAAAAAAAAAAAAAAAAAGCGCAAAAACTGCAGAGAAGAAGTAAAGTCAATACAATTTGGGAGAGCTAATGGATGTTGTCGAAACGGACCACACCAACCAGCATTTATTGGGGACGCTAACATTTTAATTCATGCCAGACAACACGTCCACGTATATTCAGTGACCTCCATTGAGTACTGCCTTCAATTTTATTGCTTTTCTTTCCTCCTCACTGCCATCCTTCATCTATCCAACTATTTGCTTCCTTTTTTCTGGGGTCAGTTTGTGGGGGTAGCAGGCTTAGAGGGACATGTTGGATGTCTCCCTCCCTTGCAACGCTCTCCAATTCATCCTGGAGGATCCTGTGTTGTTCCAAGACCCCTCCAGCATGTTCTGGGTCTACCCCAAGGTCTCTGCCCAATTGGGCATGCCTGGAAGACCTCCAAAGCGAGGCATCAAACATGGTGTTTGTTATGCACAGTCCATGGCTAGCAAGCCCAATAACAAAAAAATATTTGGGTTCCAATTGAGCGGAAAGTTCCTCCATTCACGCCAATACAAGGTTCTCCATCGTTGCTAGCAAGGGCATTGAAGCCGTCCAGGAGAACTAAAGCATCACACAATGGAGCCCTTTTTACGACAACACCCAGTTACTCTTAGAAGACCAGATACTGTGCCCACACACCAAACATCGGTTTCCCAACGCCTCTCACTATGGGCATCTCTGGAAGAGGACAGAGTACAGCCCTTCTCTGGGATTTCAGTTCTGGTGCAAATGCTTTGGGTGGAGGGGAACCCAACTAAATCTAATTGTTGCTACTCCATCTCCCGCTCAAGCTCTGGCTCTTTCCCTCCCCCTTAGAGAGATGACATTCCATGTATCTAAACCCGTCAGCAATGCTTGGTGTCCTCCATCACCTGACACCCATACTGCTTTGCAACTGACCCAAGCAACCAAGAGGTTACCTTGATTGGATGCCCAGTAGGGCTGGTATGTCATGATTTATTGAAATTAAAATAAACAAAATTGATACTACTGAATATATGAACTAATAATGAAGCAATGAAAGCAGTTTAATTTCACAATGACCCTTAATTGCATGAGGACCATGATAATTTCCTCCACAGGAGTCAGATAATGCAGAACACAGAAATAATTCAACGCAGTTAGGCTCATTAAGGGTGAAGATGCTGAGCTTAAAAGGGGGGTTATATCAGCATGCGCGTACATGACATGTGTGTGTGTGTGTTTATACCAAACAGATCTTTGCATACTGTACATCGGAGCTCCTCTTGGAGAAAAGCCAAATGAGGTCAACTGTAGTGAAAATGTTTGCTTCCCTGGACACAAACACATACATTACCACCAACCTAAGTCTGATAGCCAAGCTCTCAGCACTCGTCTCCTCTCCTCTCCAGTTCTAGTGAGCTTATTGGTGGTGGCAGTGCGAGTGGAACAATATTTGAATTGTTTTGGGATTTCTTTTTTTGTTCTCATTGTCCGTGTTAAGTATTGTTTACAGGACCCAAATTCAAACAGGTAAAAAAGGTAGTATGAACAAGAAGTTTAATAAATACCAGTTAGAATTCCAGAACAGAAACTTATGTATAAACCAGAGGCTTAAATTATATCTATTCAAAAGGTGAACCCAGTTAGAAGTCCAATGAGGGGGCTGCTTGGGAAGGTTGACCAAATCAGGAGGTTGAGGAAGAAGGCTAGATCCCCCTGGCAGTCAGCAGCAGGGAGACCTCTCTGGTGGATGAGCAATAATTACAGCAGGCAGCTGGCGGCCGAGGCAGCGGCAAAGAGACCCTTTTGTCAGCGGCAGCAAAGAGATCCCTTTGGATGCCGGCGATGAAGAGGAGGCTGTTGACGCAATCTTCACTGTCAAGTCGGTTGAGGCCATCTCAGGTGATGGGTGGGCGACTGGTGCTATTACTGGTGGTTGATCTATTGTAAATACCAACTACACTCTGGGGAGTGGCACCTCACACAAAGTGCGATTAACAGCGCCACTGTGTCACATTCAGTGAATGATATAGATTTAGAGGAGCAGCCCAAAACTAAGAGGCCTCTGTGGCCGCAGATAACCTTAGCAGCTCTCAGGCTCAAGCTGCTGATCAGAGAATCAAAGAAGGCTGAGGAAACTTTGTCTAGGTAGGGATCATACACTGAAGAGCAGTGTGGGCTCAGCAGCCAGGAGTTGAGGGAGAAGACATGGAGTCCTGCTCTGATTCAACATCCACCAGTGAAATGCCTACAGGAACGACATGTGGGTTTACATGGACAGCCTAATCAGAAATAAGACGCTTCATGTAAACACCCCATTCCAAACAAGATTTCATTCCTTTGCAAGACCGTCGTCTAAGTCTTTTCGGTAACAGGTGTTTCGGAATAATCCTTGGTGAGCGTGTGCGCTATTATTGTTTTTGTGTTTAATCATCTGGACCACAGCAGAAGTTTCTTTTTAATATGCTTATTATAAGCATAAAATCCCACAACAACAAGGTATATCAGACCAACATTCCCGCAACCCTAAACAGGATATATGGTTACAGAGAATGAATGAATCAAAGCCCTGAAAGTCACTGACCATCACGGCTTTGTAGCCTTTTCTTTTTTTTCTTGCTTTTTTTTCCAACTGTCTGTACAGAGAATTGTGGTTTGTTCCAAGAGTTGGTAAAAACGATTTAAGTACAAGCAGTTTGATCTTGCAATAGACGGATATTATTCTGTGCATGTGATTGGTGTGAATGTAACCTATACCAGCCATCCTTGAAAGACTCCCACTTCCCATCAAAGAAGGCGTTATACGCCGTGTGTGAAAGATAAAGACAAAACAAGACAAACTGACAGTAACATTAAGGGCAGGGCAGTGGTTTCGTGTTTCATGCATCTCACCTAGCCCTGAGTCGAAAGTCCGAAGAACAAAACACAGAGCGGTTATGTTGACTTCAAACACTGACTCAGCAGCCATTGGTGGCCCCAATCAGCACTGAAGATCGGGTCGTAGTAGATGCCGGTGATGTTGGTCGAGGATCTTGCAGCAAGATCCTCACAAGTGTACAGGGGCCCCTGTTCCGTGTTCAACGAAGCCAAAATAGCCAGGACAGCCCCCCCCCTCTCTGAAAATCATTTTGCACTTTTGTATGAGCGAAACATTCGTGCCTCAAAAAGCATATAACTACCATAAGACAAGCTATAAAAGTTTGCTACTTGTTTCATCCGGCCTTTGCCTCTTTTCTGAAGTCTATATGATGAGCTAAAGAGTAGGGTCTTTAAATATGAATGGAGGGAGGGATAGGCAAAAAAGAGCATTATTTTCAGAACTTTCTGCATTTAAATGCACCGATTTGTTATTTCTATAGGAAGCAAACACAACCGCACCTGATGAAACCAACTGCGGATTATGATGGAAGAGCTCATGTTGTCCTTAGCAATAGCAACAACATTGCATCGGTTTTCATTAAAACAAATGCCAATGCAGTTATTCGTCCACAGAGGTGGTCAAGGGCCGCTTTTGAATTGTCAGTGCAGAAATAGAAAAATCTATTATTTTCTTTTGTTATATATATATATATATATATATATATATATATATATATATAAATATAATAGTAAATATATCCTTAATCAGTACTTATATAATATGCAATCAATCACTGTATTCTATTTGACCCCTTGTATACCCCTAATCGTGAATATGATACTGTATACTATCCCACACTGTAATCGGTTTTATATTTTACAATTTAACACTATTCTATATTACATTTCATTTCATCTCTATAATATAATATATCACTCTTAACTATTTACCTGTTGGAAACTGTTAGATGATGGAGGCTCTATACTGATAATCTAAAGTTATCTGAACAATATAATCTACTAATTTCAAAAAGATGGAAAATGTGGAATGTTACCAGGTTTTGTTGATCTTTGGAATCTTCTATCATCCAGTAACGTCTCTTGCTTTGGCTGAGCTCACGCTCCCTCGGAGTGCAGTCTTTCACCAAGTACCTTGTTTAAATCTTTAAATGTGCGTTTCAGTTTTTGCTGAATGATTTTGCATTGCCGGTTGTCCGATAAGGTCTCTCATTTCCGAAACTTTTGATAAGCTTTAATTTATTATTGATAATTTCAGTCCATCCGTTCTCCACTGCAGACAAGTCGCGCTTTATTTGCTTGAACACCGACTTTGTAACAAGGGGAGACGCCCAGTTTTCACCTCCACGACTACAGCTGCTTTAATTCACGTCCACCATGATTTTTTTCTTTATAAAGTTATAGTTTTCTTATAATTCTAGAAGACGCAACGCTCCTTTGCTATGGCTTCTTAAAAATGGCGGCCATTAGGTTTTGGTTTACTGCGATAACCCCGCCTCTGGCTCCCCGATGTCACCGGCTCCTGCTTCTGGACCAGCTTGCTTTTGCTTTTTCATAATAGCATCCATTTTCATTGCCGGAATCAGTCCATCCGCATTGGAAACCCTCAAAACTGGCACCAGCACAAAAAACGCTGCGGTAGGAACAAGCCCACAGTGTACAAGCAGCCTTATCACACACCTGCATCTGCTAAACACATGGATAATTGAACAACCACTTTCTAGACAGAACCCCTGGGATACCAGGATTCCTGACCCTCACCCATAGGATTTACTCAGCCAGACTAGATACAATTTACATTTCAAAAAATCTCAGTTCCAGGATTTCACAAAGCAACATAAGTCCAGTTGTTCTACCCTTTAGAATATATGTTGTAAAAAGTTAGATCCTGCTGGTCTTCAACAACAAACTCTTGCAAGATTACACTTTCTATCAGAAATTTGAATATCACTAGCACTGATTTTAGGTCTATGAGAATGTGGTAGGAGATGGTTTTCTTTCTTGAGTAAGGTTACTGTATGAAGGTGCACAGTGCATGGTGAAGATGGGAGCAGGGCTGAGTCCAGGTACAATGAGGGATGAGGCAAATTTGCCTTAATTCAGATAGGCTTTTGCAGTCTTGCTATTGAGCCCTTGCTTTGAGATTGGGCCACGATTAACATCTGTTTCTTCAACCAGACAAAGTGCACCAAACTGAGCTGACACCTTTCTACAGCAGTTTTTTCGGCTTGGCAGATTTTCAAAACAAGACTCTTTGCATGTGGTTGCTGTAGGAACCTCGTTTTTAAATTTTTTTAAAAACACCAAAACACTGCAGACTGGCAGCCTGTGTACCAGACTCAGAGAAACTGGCCGCACTAAGCTGGACCATCTGATGAATATGATATAGTCATCGGTGGACATATTCAGGGGGCGCAGCAACATCAACTCCATCTCTAGTTATGAACAAAGGCCTGTGATGCCCTGCCACAACATCTGAGGACCTTTGTAATGAACAGAACTTTGTAGGAACAATGGAGTTAAGGGCTCGAGTACAGCTTCTCCTCTCTGACCCCAGCTTTCTGGGGAGTTGCAGGAGGGAGGAAGACAGCTGCTGTCTCTCACAACCCCTCCCCTGGAGAAATTTCAAACGGTAGGGAAGAAAGTCTTTCATCAAGTTCTTAACCTGCAGTCTTTGGTTGGGCTAAGGGAGTCGAGGTGGACAACAGAGCTCCAGTGGAGAATTGTACATGGGACAATAGAGAGTACAACTGGATCTAAGGGTGGGAAATGAATGTGGTTTCTGCCATCAGTCTGAAACGTTGGAAATTTGTTTGTGCCGTGTCCTCAATTGTCCTCACTCTTTTAAAAAGGTGGTTCCAAGCCCTTGGAAAGGTTTTTCATTAAACTTATTGATTTTTGACCCAAAATATTGTTCAAAGAAAAAATCTGTACATACGCTGGTCAACTTTTTATTAAGCTCTGCAGAGTTGGCCATTTGGCTGATACACATGAGCCAGACCAAAAATGTTGGCAGTGTAGAACCGGTGCTGGTTCTGGAAGGAATTTTGAAGGCCAGACTGCAAATTTAACTCGCATATTATAAAATGATGGACAATGTACAGGGGTTTTAACCCATATGGGTGTGTCTTATACTCTGTGGGGGATGATGGGAGTAGCTACCAAATTTTTGAGTTATTTTTCAAATTATTTTTATTTTATTACCAGTCAAGTGTTGAAGTGACTGTGTTTTGGATTAACGTTGCCATTGGCTATTAAAGGGATTTTGAAAACCCAACATCTCCTCTCTTCACATCTCTTCGTCTTCTCTCCTCTGCACTCCTCTCCTCCTCTCTCTCCATCAGTTGTTTCAATAAGAGGAGCCACAGGGACTAAAGCAGGAATATGCTAAAGACCCCAGCGTGGCTGTTTCCTATTAAAGCTAGATATAAATATGTAAATGAAACATGTAAATAGGGGTGTGGGCTGGCATCTCTTCATGTTGAGAACATGGCCCGTGGGAGTTACTGCACACTTTCATCTTCATTTAAAACCCCTTACAATTGTGTTGGCTCATTTGTTGGCACATGCATAAATCTGTGCTTTAAACACTTTCAGGTACATTAAATAAACAGCATTTAGTGCACTCATTCATCACTGTTACACTTTTACAAGTAATCAGTCACAGCAGGTAGTGTTGTTTTCGCCATCCAGGAGAGCCATGATTCCTAATGGCATCCATCTCCCACAGCAGAGGTACAAAGAAAGCTGGTGATTGGGAGATGGAAAGGCTCAGACTGATATTGCTAATGATGATTGTGGAGTTGCAATCGTATCCAATTACACATGCGTATATTCTGATACATCTTGCTCCCATTGAAAAATTATATAAACTAAATACTATCTCTCATATAGGTCATACCAACCAAAGAACTCACCCTGGGTTGAGTCCTGTGAAATAAATCAAGATTGCGAGAATGGTGATAAGGAGGCAATGGTGAACAACCGTACAACTTCCCTCCATTTTCTGTAACTGCTTATCCGGGTTGGGCTAGCGCCTATAGGACAGTCAAAAAGTGAAAAGCTAGAAGTTCTTTCTGAACAACAAACAGCAGAATCCGTTTTATTCTGAGATATACAGACAGAGCCTCTCTCTCTCTCTCTCTCTCTCTCTCTCTCTCTCTCTCTCTCTCTCTCTCTCTCTCTCTCTCTCTCTCTCTCTCTCTCTCTCTCTCTCTCTCTCTCTCTCCTGGCTTGAAAGCTGCAAAAGCATGGTCACATTTGAAAAGATAATAACAACAACAACAAAAAACAGCCATAATAATAACAATAAAATAATAATGATTTTTTAATTTATAGAGGGCTTTTTAACATACTCAAAGTTGCTTTACAAGCAAATGAAAAAAAATGGAAACAACAAGTTAAACAAAGAATCAATATCAAATATTAAAATAGAAATATAAACAGCATAAATAATAATAAATCACACATTGATTAAACATGAAATGCAGATCTGAAAAGTTGACTTTCAAGAAGTGATTTGAACATGGAGGAGTCTGTTCACACTTTGATATTCTGTGGTCAGGACATTCAGAGGAAAGGGAACGATGCTCATCGTTTATTTTAAAGTGAGCCTGAATTACGTCCCCAACATAACCTTCAAACAGCCCGACAACTATCAGCTGTATTTACATCCCCTTGTGTATCTATGAACAGGTTAGACCTAAAATAGTTTGTTCTCAGTGTCGGTAATATTGTACCTGTTGCTATATTTGAGTGATCTGTGATTAAAAAAATAAAAAATAAATATTCTCGTCAAGATTATTATTTTTTTAGGTAAAAAGGCTGTAACATCATTGTATTTCACTTCCACCAAGAAACAAAACAATCAGTGAATTTGCTCAGAAACTATTTTATATTTTATTATTTATATATAAACTGTTTTGTTTGGAAATATGTATATGATTGTACCTCATTTTGTACCTTTCTATGTTCATTTTCTTATCAGCACTTTCATTTCGATCTTCTTCAAATGTTTTGTTGAACATGTTTGAGATAGTTATTTAAAGAAAGATATATTTTTTCAAATCTGTTTTTGTGTTTGTATTTTTTCTGGCTAAGGATAAGAATATATTATGATTTAGAATCAAGAAATAATGATCAGGTCACAGAATGGATGTTGTGCTGCACAGATAGCTGACATTGGCATATTGAACATTATGTAATGTGATATATAAAGGCAAAACTAAATAAAAAATAATGCTCCAGTTTTTTATTGAGGAACTATTTTTTTCGTCAAGTAAACTCTCAGTGGCTCCTTGATTATTTTTTTCCTTGCAAACTGAACATTCATCACTATGTTTATGCCCCCAAGAGAGCCAGTTCAGTGTGTCACTTTACGTTAAGTGTAGAAAGACTCTTTAATGATGTAATCAATAATTAATAAGTTGTTACCACTGTGATTCAAGGGCTCAAAAAGAGTTAAGTGGGTTGATTCACAGATATTTGAATATTAATCATCTTAAAAACTTAAATACAATAATAAGATTTTAGCCAAAAAAATTTCCAGGAGAAACTCCAGGAGTGAAATTAATTAAAGACAGAGATGATACAAGGCTGCCTCTGTTTTTACGTCTACCAAATGGAATCTTCAAGATTATTTAATGTAAAATAGGACTGGGGGTCATCTTAGATAATGTCTTGCGTAAAACGAGATAGAATCATCATAGATGATATCATTACAAATTGGAAATAGAATCATATTAGATTATATCATATGGCAAAGGACATGGGATTATTTTAGAGAATATGTCTCATAGGAAATGGAATCATCTTAGGTAATATCATGTCAAACGTACCTAACTCTTTTAAAGATTTTTTCAACTTTTTGTGTTTTCTTTGCCGTAACTTTTTTCACTTTTAAGATATTTTCAAACCAACATAACAACAACTAAACAAAAAAATATTTTTTATTGAACATTAAAAACAGCAAAAAACTGAAAAAATACTCATATTCCTTTGTTTATACATTGAAGAACAAACAGCATAATTAGTTCATATCCACTTTTTATTCTGAGATCAACAGACTGAGACTATCTCTCTCTCTCTCTCTCTCTCTCTCTCTCTCTCTGAGTGGAAGGACTGAGTGGGTGTGCTGAGCGGTCGTGTGAGAGCGATTGTGAGTTCGTGTTTTCTCTTGTCTATTTTGTAATTGTGAATATTATTGTTGTACACAGTGTGTTTTCAGAACTTTCGGGTGTGTGGGGGGCACGGAGAGTGGGGTTTAGGGGTTTGAGTGTGCGTTTGGAGCCCACCCGCGTTAGCTGGTCGGCGTGCTAAGCGCTAATATGGAGTATGTCCGACTGAGCAGGAAACATGGCTTTAAAGTCTCGCCAACGTTTCCCTGCTCGGTGGAGAGCTGTGGTCTGGCTGTCGGTGACGTTGTGGGTCACAGGAGCATAAAATCAGCTGCTAGGATGAGCGGCGCTGTGGTTTTGTTTGTGGACAGCGTGGAGAAGGCGAACAGGATCATAGAGAAGGGTATCGTAGTGAACCGTACACTGGTATCAGTGTCCCCTCTCTCCACACCTGCGACGAGGGTGATGATCTCCAACTGTCCCCCGTTCATCAGTGACGAGGTGTTGGTGAGGGAACTGACCAGGTACGGGAAGATTGTTTCCCCCATCAGGAAACTCCCGTCGGGATGCAAATCCCCCCTGCTGAGGCACGTGGTGTCACACAGAAGACAGGTGTACATGATCCTCAGCAGGAAGGATGAGGAGCTGAACCTGGTCTTCAGTCTAAAAGTTGAAGACTTTGATTATGTTGTGTTTGTGACGTCAGGGGTCCTAAAGTGTTTTGGCTGTGGTAAAGAAGGACACATAGTTCGTGCGTGCCCTGAGAAAGTCTCCCCTGTCAACTCTGACAAACCTCCTGTCAATCAAACCCATCCTGAGGCTGAGCAGGAGGGGGGGGCAACTGAGACTCAACAGGGGCAGGAAAATGACGTGGCTGAACAGAACCAAGAGGGTGAAACAGCAGTCGTTCAGTTAGATGAAATAAATAATGACAGCAGTGTGGAAGAGGCAGGAGGAGAACAGGAGATAGTGATAACAAGTGATGGAGCAGCAGTAGCTGAGATCACGGTTACTGAGAGTGAGGAGGAGCAGCTGGTGGAGGAGCAGCTGGTGGAGGAGCAGCTGGTGGAGGAGCAGCTGGTGGAGGAAGTAAAAGAGGTCAGAACTCCCATTCTGAAAAGAAAACAGTCAAAAAGCATCAGAGGCTCTCAGGCCAAGAAAGGAACAGTTAAAATTGTAAATGAGACTCAGCAGGAAGACAAGATCCCTGAGTCAGAAAACAGTATGGAGGATGAGGAGGATGAAGAAGAGGATTGTGTGGTAGACTCACAACTGTCTGCCAAAACACAACCGGAAAAAGTGTATGGTGTGCCACAGATTAAGAAGTTCTTGCAAACTACAAAGAACATGAAGAAAGTCGAAATTGTTGACTACTTTCCTGACAAAGAACTGTTTGTAAAGTCTGCTAGGTTTCAGATGAGCAGTAAAGGAAAGGGAGGATACACAGATCAGGAAATATACAGGCTCAAGAAGATTGTGGTGAAAATCAGACAAGACCTGAATCACGATGAGTCTTCAGAGACGATATAAGACAGTCTGTTTCCTATCTGTACTATCATGTGTGTTTTATCCTCACATCTCTAATAATGAGTGGTTTTAAAATATCCACATTAAATGTAAATGGAGCCAGAGATGTGAAGAAAAGAACATGTTTGTTTGAGCTGGTGAAACTGAAAGGTCTTCACGTGATGATGGTCCAGGAGACCCACAGTGACACGGTCAATGAGACAGACTGGAAGAGAGAATGGGACGGTGAGGTGGTTTTAAGCCATTTCACTACAACCAGTGGAGGAGTGGCCATCCTCTTCTCCAAAGATTTCATACCGGAGTCTCATATCGTGGAGGAGAAAGTGAAAGGCAGACTGTTGTTGGTCAGAGCCAAGTATCAACAGTTCACTTTGGTCTTTGTAAATGTTTATGCTCCGAACATCGGACCTGACAGAGTTCAGTTTTTAAACCAGCTAGACACAGTTTTAAGTCAATGTGGGCCAGAAGAGCATCTGTTTTTAGCAGGAGATTTTAACTGTACAGAGAAAGACCAGCTAGACAGAAACCACATAGAACCTCACTCTGCCTCAAAACGTGTGATGAAGCAGTTGATGGAAACACACACTTTAACCGACGTGTGGAGAGAAACGCACCAAGAAAGAAGACAGTACACATGGGCCCAAAGTAGGGAGGGCTTTCTTTCTATGGCCAGACTAGATCAGTTCTACTGCTTCAGGCATCATTTCAGCATTTTTAAAAAATGTAAAATTCTGCCTGTGGGTTTCTCGGACCACTCCATGGTAACGTGTGAGGTTTTTATTGCGAATATAAAAAATAGGTCTGCTTACTGGCACTTCAACACTGCTCTATTGTTAGATGTAAACTTCAGAGAGACTTTCACATTTTTTTGGAGAGTTTTTCAGAGTAGAAAGGAAGAGTTTACATCACTAAATCAGTGGTGGGATCGAGGGAAAGTGGAGATCAAGCAGCTTTGTCAGCAGTACACTTTGAATATCTCTCGTGACATCACCAAATCTATGAGGGATCTAGAGAGTGAAATAGTGGAACTACAGAGTTATGCAGAAACCACAGGAAACAGAGGTTGTATTGAAGATCTCAAGTCCAAAAAAGCCTTGCTGGCTGACCTGCTTGGTTCTAAAGTACAGTGTGCACTGGTCCGGTCTCGCTTTCAGAGCGCTGCTGAGATGGATTCACCATCTAAGTTCTTTTTCAGTTTGGAAAAGAAGAATGGGCAGAGCAGACTCATCCACGCCTTACGATCACCAACAGGACGGACGCTAACGGAGGCCAGTGAGGTCCGGCAGAGGGCTGTGGATTTCTATTCCCACCTGTATCGCAGTGAGTACACTGAGGATGACGAGACATTTGATTCATTCTGTAGTGGGCTGCCCAGAGTCCCAGAGGAAGCCAACAAAGACCTGGAAAGTCCTATGACGGCTGAGGAACTGTTCACAGCCCTGCAGAGCATGCAGGGGGGGAAGGCCCCTGGAATTGATGGACTACCTGCCGAGTTTTATAAAACATTTTGGCATGAATTGTTGAAGACTTTTTGGAAGTCTTCAGAGAAAGTTTCTTTCAGATGTCTTTACCTCAGAGCTGCAAGAGGGCAGTTCTGACGCTGTTGCCTAAAAAAGGTGACCTTCAGGACATACAGAACTGGCGACCTGTGTCTCTGTTATGTATGGACTATAAACTGCTTTCGAAAGTCCTCGCTAACAGACTGAAGAAGGTGATGGACCAGGTTATACATCCAAACCAAACGTACTGTGTGCCTGGCAGGTCCATTATTGACAACGTGTCTCTGATTCGAGATGTTTTGGAGGTCTCTGGTTCATTGGGCTATGATGCTGGTCTGGTTTCTCTAGACCAAGAAAAGGCATTTGACCGGGTTGAGCACCATTACCTTTGGAGAGTGTTGGAGAGGTTTGGCCTCAGCCCTGGAACTATTGCCATGATTAAGGTGTTGTATGAGAATATTCAGAGTGTACTGAAAATCAATGGTAGGTTGTGTGAACCATTTGACGTGACCAGAGGAATCAGACAGGGCTGCTCGATGTCCGGTATGCTCTACGCTCTCTCTATTGAACCCATGTTACACAACATTCGATCTTGTGTTAATGGTTTGATGTTGTCTGATTTTAACACACGCCTCATTTTATCTGCGTATGCAGATGACGTTGTCGTGTTTGTGAGAGACCAGACGGATGTCAACCAGTTGGGTAAGATTGTTGAAACATTTGGAAAAATATCAGCTTCAAATCTCAACTGGACAAAGAGTGAGGCACTAGCAGTTGGAAGTTGGTCTTCAGGTCTCCCTCAACTGCCAGGGGGTTTAAACTGGAAGAGGGGGGGCTTTAAGTACCTGGGGGTTTATATAGGAGACAACGACACGACTCAGAAAAACTGGGAGGCAGTTGTGGAGAAGTTTGAAGCGAGGTTGGCCAGGTGGAGGTGGCTGTTGCCGCAGATGTCCTACAGAGGACGAGTGCTGATCATAAATAACCTGGTGGCATCGACTCTGTGGCACAAGCTGAAATGTACAGAACCCCCTCCTGGTCTTCTACAAAAGCTCCAAACAGTGCTGGTAAATTTCTTCTGGGGTCATTACCACTGGATCCCACAGAGTGTACTCTACCTTCCAAAGGAAGAAGGGGGTCAGGGTCTAGTCCACCTGGAGAGCAGAACAGCAGGTTTCAGGTTACAATTTGTACAAAAGTACCTCACAGGAAACGATGATGTGGTTTGGAAACAGACCACAAGCATCATTCTAAGAAGGGTAGCAGGTCTGGGATTGGACACCTCTTTGTTTTTAACAGATCTCAGTTTTATTCGTTTGTGTGACTTGCCTCCTTTTTATCAGGGACTTTTCAGAGCGTGGACTCTTTTTAAATGGAAGAGACTGGAACACGCTACTTCACTGTTCTGGGTCCTGGAAGAGCCTCTGGTCTATGGGGCCAGACTGGACGCTGAGAGTGACAGCAGACCTGCTCTCACTCAACGGCTGTGTTCAGCCGGAGCGGTCAAGCTGAGAAGTATAGTAGACGTTGCAGGTCCAGGATTTCAGGACACAGCAGCAGTGGCTTCTCTACTTGGCCTGAGGTCTGCTCGTCACACCAGAGCCATTTTGAACAAATGGGAAAAGGAACTACTGAGTGAGGAGCTACAGATGCTAAAGGATTACACGACTGGAGCAGAGACTCCAGATGAAGGAGATCCTTTCCCTGAGCTGGGTATGGAGATTGACTATACCGGGCTGTCTGGACCGCTACTGCTCTACAAGTCTTCTGCACCGGTGAACCTGTACTTCCTGACCAGCAAAGCTCTCTGCAGATACTGTGTGCAGGCTTTAAATAAGAAGAAGCTGAGTGGGAGGAGAGACACTGTGTGGAGGGAAAGGCTACAGGTTCCAGAGGACTGTAAACCTGTGTGGAGGCTGCTCTATAAGGCACCTCTCAACAAGAGGTCTGGTGACCTGCAGTGGCGAATCTTACATGGAGCGTTGGCTGTGAACACTTTTGTGGCAAAAATAGACCCTGCAGTATCCACCAAGTGTCCCTTCTGTCAGGAAACGGAGACAGTGGTCCACTGTTACTTGGAGTGTGACAGACTTGAGTCTCTTTTTAAGACGCTGAGAACTGTGTTTTCTAGTTGTGGCGTGAGCTGGTCTGACACCGCCTTCATCTTTGGAGCCGGATACGAAAAAACAAATGCAAAAAAGTGGCAGTTGTTAAATTTTTTAGTGGGACAGGCCAAGTTGGCAATTTATAAAAGCAGAAAAAACAGGGTGGAAAACGGGTTAGCTGAAACCCTGCTGCCAATGTTTGTGTCCTTGGTGAGAGCAAGAGTAAAAATTGATTTCAGTTTTTACTCACTAATGAAGAATGTCCAAGAATTCTCATCTCAGTGGTGTTCAAATGAAACCGTTTGTTCTGTGGTGGAGGGGAAGCTGAAATTCAACCCTGTATTCTCATAAATGTTGAGACTATACAATGAGTCTCAGTTCACACAAAAATGACTAATGTTATACTGTCCTGTTAAATAGTAAAATAAAGCTATTTTTTAAATCAAATCTCTCTCTCTCTGTCTCTCTCTTTCTCTCTCTCTCTGTCTCTCTCTCTTTCTCAGCTTTACAGCTGCGAAAGCACAGCAACATTTAAAATAATAACAACAACAACAACAAAAACTGCCATAATAATAACAATAGTAACAATAATATTTTATTCATTTATAGGGGGCTTTTTAAGGTATCATTCTTATGTTATTGAAATGTTTAAAAACAGCATTAACATTTTAAATTAGAGAAAAAAAGAAAAAATACTCATTCCTTTGTCTACACATTTTTTTCTTCCAGTTCAGACATATGTTACAAGTAACCATCCACTAGAGTCTAAATTAAAGCTCACTCTCTGAATTTCCAATGTTTTTTTTTAAATTCTGCCGAAAAATGCTTCCTTCCATGGATGTATTATCCCAGTCTGACCAGAGTCACATTATGTGAACTCAATGAAGAAGATGAGGGGGGATCAAGGTGAATGGAGAACTTCTTCATGTTCTCTTCATGTCAGAGACTCAGGACCAACTCTGAGCAAACAGAATTGTGGATTTGGAGTCCCATGTTCACCTGGGGCTTTACTAATGTCTCTATGCACAAACAAACACAAACACAGTCAATGGAACTGAAATCATGAACTCACTGAAGACTTAATTCTAAATTACAACCAAAATCAAAGTGAAGAACTGAAATCAAAAGCTGATCTAACGGGAGTGAATTTTACAACAACAGGACACAGGTCCTACTAGAGGATGTTTGGCCCTCAAACCACCAGTCTGTCTATTTAAAGATACTTTAGATAGATAGATAGAAATATAGATGGATAGAGAAACAAGAACACTAGCAAATTTCAAAAACTGGAGAAAAATCAATCCGGGAGGATGAACCAGGAGGTTTTTGGGAGTTCTCCTGTAGTTGCCTCTCCTAGTCACCTTTGGCCCTTGCACTCCTGTCTGTGGTGTTCTTGGCTGTTGTGGTAAATGGACTGTACTTATATAGTGCTTCTCTAGTCTTCTTGACCACTCAAAGCGCTTCTATAACACGAGTAAGCATTCACCCATTCACACAGTGTTGATAGAGGCTGCCCTGCAAAGTGCCACATTTAAGCAGTAAGCATTTACACCATCATTCACACACCAATGGAATAGCCATTGGGAAGATTTCAATGTCTTGCTCCAGGAAATATCGACATGTGGGCCGCAGTGGCCAGGGATGGGACCACCGACCTTCAGATAAGTGAACAATCACTCCACCAACTGAGCCACCGTCACTACGTCTTGGCTATTGTGGTCCTGTCTGTTGTGGTAAACCTATGCTTCTAATGATTCGGCTGTACTGGTTTTCAGCAGCCACTGGTGTGTGCTTACTCTATCTGCAAATGAAATATTCCATGGAAGGGCTTGGTTTCAAGAATTCCTATTCCTCCTCTGATGCTCATTCATCCTGAGCCTTCCTCTTTCATTTGGAGAGAGTGTATGAGTGCTGTGGGAGGAGTTTATGTTACTTGTAATCTGTGGTGCCTATATTTTCCTCTGGGGCTGCGATGCGGCCACTCTTCCAGACCAGATGACGAGATCTGTACGCTGCTGAGGTGGAGCCGATAATGCAGTAGTTTCTAGAAGCTACTTTTTTCTCTCTCCATTTGGCACTCTGGTGGAAAGAAAAAAATTAAATAAATATCAAAGATTTTCCAGGCACCCTGATTATTTGATGATTAATGATGGATCAAAGATGTACTTTTTTCAGTTTTTGGTATTACTGGAATATGTTAGTATTTTGTTTCATGTAGTCCTGTGTTTGTCAGCCTGCTAGATTCAAAGCAAATAAAATGACAAATGAAAAAAGTGTCTCAAACAGTGGACTGCATGCCGCGCTGTCACATTTTACAACACAGACCCCATGAGTCTCCTTTTATCATCTCTGCAAGGGAGCTCCTCTCACTGTGTTTGCCTCACAAATGACATGGAATTAATCCTTTAGCACAAATATTTTTTAACTCTTTCTGCCTCGCCTGCCACTGGAGTCTGTCAAAGTCTGTTGTGTTTGGTGTTAAGATGAACTGTGTTAAACAGCAAACAACAAAACCATATTGGTACAGGGAGCAATGGTTTTGTCATTTTATTGCATTTGCAAAAATGAGGAGACCTTTTCAGCAGGAAGCCCTTCTTGAAATAGCGCTCCCTTTTATACTTGGAGTGGTCTTTGTTCTTCTCAGATTTCGCATTGATTATCTATAGCTTGTTTATGTTCACATAAAACTGTGTAATGTTTCCATAAAATTATATTTACATTCATACATTTGGGGTGTGTCCTTGAATCTTGCTACGGAGAAGCCTCCTTTGTTCCTCTGTGAGTAACAAGGTTTCTGGACTTTAGGGGAGGAGGAAAGGGAAATAAACGCTAGATTAAAACTTGATTTAAACATTGATTCTTGTTTAAAATATTGAAACTGGATTATCTGAAAATGCAATGTGGGTAAAAGAGTCTTTTTCTTCTTCTTTCAGCTTCTCCCTCTGTGTTCTCTTTACCTTTATTTATTAATCCGAGCCCCAAACAATCCAGTTTGTACGTCAGTTTTGTGTTCTGCTTATGGATTTGGCATAGGTTTTACTTTAAGTCAAAGGACATTTCTGAGTAAGTAGAAGATATGTGATGATATTTGACTAAACCCTACCAAAATACAACCATAATTAGTGGCAGCAATGTTTTTAAACATAATCCCTATATAGTAGTTCACTCAAAAACTATTAGTTGTATTTGGTCCACCATGCTGTCTATGGACAGGTAAGATCTAAAATATGTTTTCAATGTTATTAACATTGTACCTGTTACTATGTGCAAGTGATCTGTGATTTAACAGAAAAAATACCAATAACTCTACCTGCACCAGACTTTTTTTAGATATGAATGCCACAGCATTATATTAAAGTCACACCATGAAACTAAACAATCAGAAAGTTGCTCGGAAACTTTTTAATGACTACTGCTATCAAATATGATTATGATAGCATAAAGTTTGTGTTATTCATCTTAGTGTTAAGGGTGGGGGAGAGAAACATTTATGTTTTACCAGGATCTATGAAAAACAATTTCCTATTTCATATCATAACAGATTCATATTTTATACTATACAATACCTTAACCACAACGTAACTATAGAACCTTAGCAATGAAACCAACCTGTTGTCAGGGGAAAGTAACCCTTGCAGCTCTTTTCTACTTCCCTGAAGCTGTTTTTTTCTGGGATGATAGAGTCCGTATTAGTGTGACGCAAAAGACTTCTATTGTGGTCAGGTGTACAGATAGTATTATGGGTGTCAGACACTTTATCTTCCACGATATAAGGACCAGCAAAAAAGAGCCGGAAGGGCAGAGACTGTATAAAGGACAGAGACTTGATCACCAGGCTGAATTTCTTGCTCCACCACATGTTTTTTAAACCGCCTCTTCATGTGGACGTGGTCATAAAGGTTGGAGTTCTTTCAACCTGCAGTTTCCTTGGTCACAAGCAGGGGTCAACCTGTTCAGGTCATCCTGGTCCAACAAACACCCACAATTTCAGGACCAGGATAAACCTTATCCCCAGCGATGTAATTTCCCACATTAGATTAACAGCATCAAAAGGGAAACTGAAGCATACAGTTAGTGGGAAAAAAAGTTTGGGAAAAAGTTCCCAAACTCGACTGTATGTGAACGTTGTGTAAAGATGCAGCCACAGACCCCATCTCAATACCTCTCACCACTGCTCTTGGCAAGAACACCAGAGAGGATGAGGGATTGAGAACAGGCCGTGGCCAGGGGCGAGTCTAGGAATTTTTTGATGGAGTGGCCAGATTGGGGCACAAACTAAGAGAAGGGTGGTAGCCCTTCAGATTATTTCACAAGAGCATTATCACTATTACACTTAGACAAATATAAATATCACAGTGTAAACAATATTGATCTCTAAAATGTCTCTAAAGTGAAATTGTTTAATTGTACATACTTGTTTGTCATTTGATGATGGTTGCACTGTCATTGCTTATTCTTATTAGCATGTAAATGGAAATTCCCATCATATATTAGCATTAAGCTAACTGAGTAACTGGCTGAAGTTGTTTAGCCGTCCGGCTAAGTCAGTAGGACTTATTCCAACTGAACATGTTTTTACATGAGTAGCAACATGTTGTCGGAGTTCCTCACAGGGCGCAGAGTTTAAATTTCAGTGTCATCACATTTCATTTTTCATTTTTTTTCATTTTCACATTTCACAATCATAAAAACCACAGTGGCGAATGCAGATGTGCATGGATGAAATTAAATATTGATAATTTTGCTGGTATCAAAGCACCGTAAAATTTTAGTTTTGGTTGAGAGAACTACAGAGTACAAATGATAGACAATTGACAGACAAGACAAACAACCTATCACGTTGCGCTTTTGGTAGGGTTGGCAACTTGGGTGGCCACTTAGATTCTAGGGGTCCGATGCCACCGCTGGCCACCCCTCTGGCCCCGCCTCTGGCCGTGTCCCGCAACACTGTAACCCTTCACTAGTTGTCAGCCATTCCTGTAAGGGAGACAAAGCCATCAAAGATGAATGGTTGGAAATATTACATTGGCCCTTTGGCAGCAGTTGGACTCCTGGGAGCACTGTTGTAACCAATCCCACACAACTTGGCTGTTTTGACAGTTGCCGGATGTTTGTGCTTCAGTGTCAGTCAGCGACCAGAATACCGGGCCTATGACAAAAAGCACAGTTTTTCAGGATTGGTATCGGTCACTGGTTTTGCGGGCACGTGCGACAGAGGTGTCACTAGGTTCCTGAGGAACACACTACTCAGAAACATTACATTTAAAAACATTTGTGTGAGAGAGAAAACTCATGGTAGCGAAGCAGCTTACAGCAGAGCTGTTACCTTTTGCTCATTTAAATGAATGACCACATGATTTGGAGAATAGTTTTAAAACTCTCCTAGCAGCATCAGTTCACACATACAAAACGTTATCATCAGTTTCTGTGTGTGATCAGCAGAGGTGGTACCTTAAGATGATGTCATGGCAGGAGAGGAGGCTGCGATGAACTGCAGCTCCAGCTGGCTGATCCTTAACACGGTCTCGGCCTCCAACCTCATCAGCTCCAACTCACAGCCAAGTTCGTGCTCCTCTCCTGAGCATCTAGATGCATACGAGCGATCTCCATTTAACTCTAGTAACAAGACTAGAGCCCAATGAGGACCCAACAGAGCCAGCCATACTCACCAAGAGGACTATAAACGAAGTCTGATGCCAAACTACCTAACAAGGCAATTGTCCCAAGTGCCACAATTAATGCAGCTTGCCTACAGCACGCACTCACATCTACCAAATTACCCACAATGACACTGGTGTTAGATTCCATACAATATTTAAATGCACGTTGTGCTTAATACACAAAACAAACTACCTCAAGCCCAGCCTGATTTATATTTACCTATCTGTCTTCTGGAGTCACCTAATGCACAGTGCTCATAAAAACACGTTTTCCTTACCAAACCATCCCATTGATCACGGGATACTAAGATAAAAAAATAATCAACGGGAAACATTATTGAAATAAAAAGAGAACCATTTTAGATTTTAAGTACCTTAAAAAAAATGAAACCAGACTTTCCAGAATGGCCTCAGCCTCGAGTTGTAAATGTGTGGATGAATGCAGAAGAAGTTACTTCATTTTAGCTGATCCTCCCTTTCTGCTGAGAATAAAAGAACCCAGAAATCAATATAGACAAAATTAGAGGTAGAGCTGAAAACTCCTGCCTCCGTTGATTGTCGACCGATTGTCTTGATGTCGCATGACAGAACAGTGTGTTCCACGTAATGAATAGAAACTGACAGGGCCGAAGGTGGCTCAGTTGGTAGAGTGGTCCACTATTCTGAAGGTGGTTTGATCCTCGGTCACTGCACTCCACATGTCAAAATGTCCTTGAACAAGATACAAGACCTGAACCCCAAGTTGCTGTTCCATTGGTGTGTGAATGATGGCGTGGATGGTTAGTGCTCCTGATGAGCATTTGGCATGCTCACCAGGAGTATGTGGCATGCTGATGCATGGTAGTCTCTAACATCACTGTATAAATTTCTGTTTGGCTCACAATATAAATTGTTTGAGGGTCGAGCAGACTAGAAAAGCACTGTATAAGTAAAGCCTATTTACAATTTACATGAGTAAATATAAGATATCCCTACAGTGTAAGTTAGAAGCCAACTAAGCCTCTAACTCTTGATGAAGCTATATGTATTTTGAAATATTGTCAGTGTAGCTTATCATTCATCCACGTGATAGTTATTCTTGAAGGGTGAATCAGAAGCAAGAAAACAAGAAGTCCATTTGCCTCTGATACAAAATTCAAGGATCAATCTGGAAACACCAGGGCTAAAACTTTTCATTTTCTCAAACTTCATCAGCTGCTCAGTATTAGCAGTGTTTATTCCCATGCAAATGGCGTAAATGTTTTCGCATTAAATACTAAATAAATAAATAAAATACTTGGTAGTCCTCCCTCCTCAACCAAGACCTGAAAGTTCAAGTGAGGGAAGCCAGGGACTCTACCCTCTAGCAGGAACATTTATGAACTCTTTCTGCCCCGCCTGCACACCCATGTGTGAACAGAAAAAGCACTAAAGATAGTACCAATATTTGGTTGTATATTCAACAGTGTATCGGTACTGGATGATCAGATAGAATGTATCTGTAGGATCGTCCACTCTTCTTCCCTGTCTGCTATGGGGCCTTTTACAGTGTAAGGCAGTTCTCAGGATACACTGTACAGCACCTGCTTTTCCAAAATTTACCAACACGCCAATGACTCATGTGTCAGACGTAAACTCTCGTCTACCAACCATACTCAAATGTTCTGGTTTTGACCCAATCAAGGAATCTTCTTGTACTGAATATTAAGCAAATTAGGATTAGGATTTGGTGCAGACTTGGCTTGTGAAATACCCATGGCCCTATTATAACGCACTTTACTTTGCGTTATAAATAAAGAGAGATCTTATAAACAATCCTTGTGGAAACGGGAAGCAAATGAAGGGAATGAAGAATGGGGCCGATGTGTTCAGGTTTACATACTGTCATCAGGATCCTTGCAGCACTGTTTTGGACATACTGTAGTCTTTGAAGACTTTTATCAGGGATCCCGATGAGAAGTGTGTTACAGTAATCCAGTCTGGAGGAGATGAACGAGTGAACCAGCATCACTCAAGTTGATTGAAGAACTGAGTTTGGAAATAATTTCTAAGATGATGAATGGAGATCTTGCACATGTGTTTGATGTAGGATTCAAAAGTGAGTTGAGGGTTGAATCTTACGCCGAGGTTGGTGACTGATGAAGAGAAGGGAAAGTCGTGACCAGAGAACCTGATACCGGTTATGAGGGATAACTTGGTCTGATGTGGGATGCCAATTAAAATTGCTTCGGTTTTGGAGCTGTTCAACTGGAGAAAGTTGTTTTTCCTCCACACCTTTATCTCCTCCAGACAAGTGTGGAGAGTTGACAGGGGAGATGATGAGGACGGAGAATCTGCGGAGGAACCTGTGTCCGTTTTAATGTAGATTTGCCAATGACTGATCCCTGGGGGACCCCACTGGTGACGGTGTGTGTGCGGGACCTTGCACTTCGAAGGGAAATGTAATCTGTTCTGTCGCTGAATTGGATTGAAAACCGTTTAGGGCAGTGTCAGTGATTCCAATGGTGTGATGTAGGCGGTGTAGGATTATTCCATGGTCAACAGTGTAGAAGGCAGCAGACAAGTCTAGGATAATCAGGAGGTAAGGTGAACAAGCATCTGCTGCCATCCGTAGGTCATATGTAACTCTAAGCAGAGCTGTTTCTGTGCTGTGGGTGGAGCGGAAACCAGATTGAAACCTTTTCAAAGAGGTTGTATTTGAGGTGGTCCTGGAGGTGGTTAGCAACTACTTTTTCCAGTATTTTTGAGGAGAATTAGAGTTTGGAAATGGGCCTGTAATTAGCAAAACCTTCTGTGTCGAGATTGTTTTTTTGAGGAGTGGTCTGATTATGGTACAAAATGATGAACAAACTGAAACTGACATAAGTGATAAACAAACAGATACTGAAGTCTCCGGGTGAGGGTATACTTGCAGCAACAGGTAGGCACACCGTTACCAGATTCGGTAAAATCTGTACAAATACAAATACAAATAACAAATACAATTAGAAATACAGATAGAAATCCATAAGGTTTACTGGTAAGCCACAATAATGGTATACTTGTCGGTTTATAATATTGCAAGCTGTAAGATTCTGATGACGAAGCTACAAACAGACAACGCCAGCGTTCTCTCCCTCCAGCGTCCAGACTGCAACTCAACTGGCAATAGAACCCAATACATTGTACAATGTGGAATACAAATTTTTATCACCTAGACAACAACTCTCAAGAAGAAGAGGAAGAAGACTTTTCCTATGTATGCCTATGTATGGCATATTATCTAAAACAAGATCTATGCTGTGGTCAATGACAGCAAGAGAATATGCCTGAAAAATCCCAAATGCACCTCGTTATGTCAAGAAAACTTTTGGAGACAAGTCTCCTTCCGACCTTTCCCAAAATCACTAAATCTTACCAATGATAGGAAGGAATCTGGGATCTAAAATCTGTCTTTTGTTAAAAGCTCCCCCTAGTGAGTAAAATATTAGCTATAAGGAGACTTCTGGTGCACATCCATCATGTCAGTAGCATAAAAAGTTAGCTCCCCGACATTAAGACTTATAAGCCAGATTTTCTTGTCAAGAGACAACCTTATATGTATTTCTTAGAAAGGGCATTGTGTATGACAAGAAGAAAATATGGAAGAAAGTTTGAAAAACCTGGGTTAAATGTATGGGGGCAGCGAATAAGATTCTTTGGCTAACGGAACAGGATGCAGGGCTAGCCCAGTCTGCTAATGCTTTGCTTAAAAACAGACGGCTAAGCTAGCGAGAGAGGCGAGCTTGAGTAACCAAAACGAAGAGGCCCAGTCCACTCAGAACATGGCAAATTTGAAAAAAAATAGTCCGAGACCTGGGAGATTTTCATCGTGACAACCTTCAATTATTTAAAATAGATATCAGAGTGGCCAACGCCAGAATAGATAATGCCCAGAGGTGCATAGTGGAGAGGAATGTATACAGTATAATGTGGATGCTACAGTGGACTCCTGGACCTACAGAAACGGTTTGATACCAGGTTGATGGAGCAAGAGGAACGCTCGTGGAGGGAGAATGTCAGGATTCATGGAGCGAAGGAGGGAGTGGAAGCCAAGAATTTTTTCAATGATTGATTTTATAGAGAACCTCCTAATAGAAAAGCTGGAGTTACCTCCGTCCCTTCACCTCCAGGTTGAGAGAGCCCACGGGGATCTGTTGTCAAGTCCCCCCCCCGAGATCTATCGTGGTAAGGTTTGTGAGTTTCAGGAACAAAGAAGAGATAATAAAGACAGCTTGAAAAAGGCTTCATTTATTAGGGATAGGATGTTTCTGGATCACAATTAAGCTCCGGAAGAACTGAGAAAACGGAAGGAATACATAGAGCCGAAAAAAGCCTTGAAAGGGAAGGAAATACTCTCTTTCTACTGGTGAGAAACGTGCATTTATAATACGGCCGAAGATGCGACTCAGGACATGGCGAGAATGGGCTTTGGGGTGACTGTGGTCAAACCTACAGAGAGTGTACTGGAGAGGATCAAACGACTAACCTGGCAGGCTGCGGAAAGAAGGTAAAAACACAATGAGACAACGATATAAACCTAAGCTGCAAACCTTAAGGAGAAAACTAAGACAAGACGGTCATGGGATTTAAAGATGAGGACTGAACATCTTTTTTTTATTTGGTTATTTAGAATGTCTTCACGGGATAAAGGCGAGAAACAGAAGCATCCCCTCGTCTTTGTTTTATTTTTCCATCAGGGGTAAATTTGATAGGCCTATGAATCCCCCAGGCAAAGACTACACATATTTTCAACACCACATGCAGTATATTCAAGTATAGATTACTTTTTGATGTATAATAAGGACAGTTACAGGGTGGTAAAATGTGAGATTGGAACAAGGGACCTATCAGACCATAGACCAGTATATATAACTCTAGCTCTGTCAAGGGAAACTAGACAAAACTTTGGAGGCTAAATTCAATTATATAAAAGGACATATGAAGGAGGACTTTATGAAAGAAATCCAGAGATTTGTCAGAGAGAATAATGAAGCATATTTAAAGAAGAAAAAACAGGAAAAAGTTGATAATCTACAATCTGACATAAATAGAGTAGAAAAAAACATAAAAATAATTTAGACGAGAAGACAAAAGAAATCGAAAGGATTCAGACAGAGATAAATGACATCCTAGCACTGGATGATCAAAAAAAGCTAATGTACATGAAACAAAGATCTTACGAAGCAGGAAGTCAATTTGTAAAGCTGCTGGCCTATAGGTTGTAAAAGCAAGTGGCAAATAATAATATTTACAAAATTAGGGATTCCTCTACTAATTCAAAAAAATATGAGACAGAAGAGATGTTTTGAAGCATATTCCAAAAAATTATATTCTCAATTAAGGATCGATAATAGGGATTAAATTACTCAATTATTAGAGTCTTTGAAATTACCAAGAGTAACAGAGGACCATAACTTGGCTCTGAAAAAGAAAATCACGACAGAAGAAATACAATCTACAATTTCAAAGCTGAAGACCAACAAGGCTCCTGGCAAGGATGGTTACACTTCTTAGTTCTAAAAAGTGCTTAAAGAACCATTGATCCCTCTGCAAAAAATGTATTTAATTGGGTGCTAAAGGAGGGAGTAATTCCATATTCTTGGAGGAATTCTTTCACCTATGTTATTCCAAAAGAAGGAAAGGATAAATAGGATTGCTCTAGTTACAGACCAGTAATTGTTTGTTAAACAGGACTATAGACCATTTTACTGCTATCCTAGTCGGACGTCTAGAAACAATTCTACCAGACATAATTAATCTAGACCAAACTGGATTTATAAAACAGAGACAGACGCACACTACATGTAATGCAAAACATGATTGAAAAACGATCAAAGACAGTGGTACAGGGATTGGATGCAGAGAAGGATTTTGACTGTCAGGTGGGACTTCCTGTATAAGGCGCTGGAGCGGTTTGGCTTTCACGAAACATTTATCAAAAACACACAGTCTCTATATAACGAATTCACTGCTAGGATCAAAATCAATGGAAATCTTTTGAAATCTTTCATATTACAACGTGGGTGCTGGCAGGGTTGCGCAATAAGCCCTGTCCTCTTTGTTATTTATTGGAACATTTGATCCAATCGATCAAACAAAATGAAAATATAAAAGGTATAGACATGGAGGGAAGCAAATGTGAAGCGAATGTGAGAAAAACACAGGTTCTCGCCTTTAAATATGAACCGAACCAAACCATAAGAGAAGCGTTCCGATTGACAGTTCTGCCTCAAGATTTATCTCACCTGAAATCTTTAAATTATGACCGACTAGTCTCTAGAATAAAGTCTGATATTGGAAGATGGAATTTTATCTCATTTAAAAGTTTAGCTTCAAGAATAGAAGCAATCAAACTTAACATTATTTCAAGGTTGTTGTGCTTATTCCAAACTTTGCCTGTAGAAGTAACAGACAAAGATTTCATAGAATCGGATAAACTCATTTCAAGATACATTTGGCAAGTGAAAAGACCACGGATAATATTTAAGACCCTACAGTTACCCAGAAATAGGGGTGGGTTTGCCCTAGCCTGTCTTAAGAGCTATTACCATGGTGTGCAGATAAAGACTCTGTTGAATCTGTGCAATCCCTCATACCTGGCGAGATGGAGAGACATGGCATGCCGCACATCAGCTACTATTCTATTACAGGCCATAATAAATAATGATAAACTGAGAATACATCTTAATGATGAATCTATTGCTGGGTTTATCCCTGAATATATGGTTGGAGATCATATCAAAGAATTGCCTGAAAGAGCAGAGCAGGAAATTGAGATGGATTGCACATGATTCAGATTTTATACCGAATGCAGCCGATAGGAGGTTTGTAGATGGGGAGGGGGACCAACAATATTTTGGGAGATTTTTAAGAAGAAAGGTAATCAAAATCTTTCAAGATTTAAAGAACCAATATGGTTTAAGTAATCTGACTTTTTACAGATACATACAAATGAGGCACCATGTGGAACACATATTAAAAAAGATGAATTTGGACGAAATAGAGTCGAGAATTATTGTTGTTTATTTTAGCATATGAATCAGATTTGGGCAAAAAGAAAATAAGTGGGTTAAAGAGGCTGGATTCAGGCTATTGGAGGAAGAATGGTATGAGATCAATATACAACATTAGAAAACGACTTGCTCCCTCTCATGGAGGGAGTATGGTTGGAGGAACATAGCTGGATATTTTATTATGCCAGCACTAAAGAAATAAAAGAAATAAAGCCAATCTTTTTCATGTTTTTCAGGAAGGCCCCTCCATTATACTTTAATGGTAGGAGCTGAAAAATTGTATGGAAAAGATTTTGGGAGTGGAAGTTAAATTTACATTTGACATATTATATTTGGGAAAAGGGAATGAAAGAGTTACAAATTCAGGAGACAAATATATGTTTAAGATCACTTTGGTTGCTTTAAAAAAAAAGCCATTACAGGGAAGTGGCTAAAGACAGTGGCACTTAAGTTGGATGATTGGGTTGAAGTGAAGTAATGCGTAATATTTATATGATGAAAAGGTTGACTCTTTCTGTCAGATTAGAATCTGGTAAATTTATTCATTTGTTCACAAGATTATAAGATTTCCGATATCCTTCATCAGGAAAATTAAGGAGAGAGAACACACAAAAAAAAAGTTTTTGTTTCAATCTGTTTTATGGTTACGCGATGTTATTTGTTGATTGATGTATGTACTTTGATATCAATGAAAAATTCATTTAAAAAAAAAGATAGATCACCTGGAATTGATTCATATGCACCAAGTTTGGACTAAATTGGACCAACGGTTGTGATATTACTGCCCGAAAACAAAGCTCACCCTAGTGTCGGAAATATACAACTAATCTTTCCCAAATTCGATTCAGTTCTTCCTCTACATAAGTAAACAATTTGAATATGATCCATGAAATAGTTTTTGAGTTATTTCGCAAACGTGAAGGATCTGTGACGTACGCTCGATGTCTATTTCAATGTAGACATAATACATGCAATTTTCTGTTCACACACTCTCACACAAAATTGAAAGTAAAGCATCAGAGAGCTGTACTCCTAGTGAGCAAAGGACCTGCCCAATGCTTCACACAGGTTTGCAATAGGTTGGATCAGTTTAACCTTCTCCCAAACTGTGGTTCTTCCTGCTCTTTCAGAATGCAAGCTTGGCGGTTGAAAAGATAAAAGTGCGAAAAAAAACAGTTTTGCTTTTTCTCTGTGTGTACTTTCATCCAAAAAGAGAACTGTACACAGATTATCCAAATGTCTCCGCCCACTTTTGAAACAAACTGTGCAAACCTACCAATCAGGTACAGGATGAAACCAGATGGTCTAGACCAGGGGTGTCAAAGTCAAATGGACGGAGGGCCAAATAAAAAATTTAGCTACAAGCCGAGGGCCGGACTGTTCGAATGTTCATTGAAAAATTTTTAAATGACGCATATAGTCTAGTGAACCTAATTGAACCTACTGAAAACCTAACAAATATATTCCAATATGATCAGATAAATAAAGCAATATTTTCTTATGGCTCTGTCAGTAATCTTTAATTTTCAACAGACACAAAAGACAAATTTCCTTTATATAAAAATCCCCATAACATGAACATTAAATGAAAGAAACCGGTATTCAAGGCACCATCAGTAGCCTATATTTTCTATTTTAGCAAAAGTGGGCTAAATTTACTTCAAAGAAAAAAACAATAATAGCAATTTTCTATCATCCACTCAACTGAAATATTTTTAAAATATAATTGGATTGAAATACAATAAAATAAAGTGCAAAAATCTATTAATCAAAAACAACACTTTGTTTAAGGAGAAGTAACATGCAGTGAAAACAAATATTAAACTTTAACTTTTAAACTTGAACTGAGTAAAAACTCTAAATATGTGATTGCACAGTAATGTTCACTTGTTTGAGGTTGAGGGTGATACTTGGTGGTGTCCCATCTTTTCCACAAGTTCATCAATGTTCGGGGTAAGGCTCTGAGCTGAGGAAATCCTCAGAATTGAGTGGAGGTGTTCAGCAGTAAGTCGACTTCTGTGTGATGTTTTGTTCAGGTTCATCAAAGAAAACAGTTGTTCACACAGGTATGTGCTGCCAAACATAGACAACGTTTGAGCAGCCTGGATGCGCAGCTGGGGCATTGTGTCGGGGAGGAAACGGGCGAACTCCGCAGCACCCACTGCCGCATATTTTGCCCTCAGTGCATCATTGCATTGGAGGTCAATCAACTCCATTTGGAGGTTTGGTGGTGAGCTTTCCACGTCAACAGCAAATGGGTTACCGAGCAGTTCCAACCTGCTTTTTTGTGCTTCAAAGTCAGCAAATCGGCGTCGAAAGTCAGCGGCAAGCATACCTATTTTATCAGCCAACTGTGCGCTCGGGAACGCACTGGTAGAGAGCTTCTCTTTCATGGTCTGGCAGCTGGGAAAGTGGCTCAAATTTTCTTTCCGCATCTGCGTCTCCCACAGAGTCAGTTTGGTTTTAAATGCCTTCACTGTACTGTACATATCAGAGATGACATGATCCCGACCCTGCAGCTGCAAGTTCATTGCATTCAGATGACTCGTAATGTCACACAGAAAAGCCATTTCACACAGAAACATTTCGTCTCGGAGTTGTGTTGTGTCTTTCCCTTTGCTGTCCAAGAACAGACAAATCTCCTCACGAAGCTCGAAACATCTTTGAAGCACCTTTCCCTGGCTTAGCCATCGCACCTCTGTGTGATAAGGCAAATCACCATGCTCCGTTTCTAACTCCGTCAGAAATGCCTTGAACTGGCGGTGATTCAAACCTTTGGCTCTGATAAACTTCCGTTTTGCCATTTTTGATGGGTATCTGAAAGTTAATTTTACTGTGATGCTGACGACTGCTGTGCCAATAAATATTGAAATGAAGCAGCCTACTGCTCGGTGCGTCACCGTTGCATTGTGGGAAATGTAGTATTGGTGCGTGTAAAAGATCTGCGGGCTGCCGGCTTGCTGCGGTCTGCGGGCCGGTTCTAATAATAAATCAAGATCATCCCAGGGGCCGTAAAAAACCTTCTCGCGGGCCGGATGTGGCCCGCGGGCCATGACTCTGACATATGTGGTCTAGACCTTTTGTTTTTTCTAGCAGAATCAGCAACCCTCACCAGTGCGTGGGTCCAGGTGAGCTTTATCTATTTATGGCTACTGTTCGATGTATAATACTCCTCTGGAGTTCACGGGGGTCTTATACGGGACCCGCCAGCTGTCTTTGGGGGAAAGTCTGAGACAAAGACCTCAGTCCACATCAACTTCCTGATTCCTGCGAGAGATTTGTGTAGTATTGCTGTAGAATTCAGAATTCAGTCAAAATCAGTCAAAATCCACAACCATCCAAAACCAAGCTCTACCTCCTGTTGGTAGTCCAATGCCTGTCATCAGAACCAGTAGGCTTTTTCTATATCTTGCAACTATTGTTATCAAAAGAGATGTTTTTATCCATATCCCTCAATAGGCTCGGCATGTGCTTTACCTTCTTAACGAGATAAATTGGCTCTCTGGATTTTGTTCCAGTCAATAAGTCCGTCTCCCAAAAAAAATGTGAACAATGAGCGCCTGCCTGGCCTCCAATGTCTTGCTTTTATTGTCTGAACCAGACCAGTATCTAGAGGAAAGTAAATGGAGGAGCCCCCAGAAGTTTTGGGGGGACCAAGCAATCAGTCATTTTTCTTCTGGGTTCACCTTACTTGTCTCTACACAAACAGAGGCCTAGGTCAGTTATTCGTCTAAAAAACAGCATCTGAAACTGTGACATTGTATCTGTTTGTATCCCTCGCTTGCATTAGAGCCAGAGTGAAATTAGTTCATAGTCTCGAAGTTCGTTCAAAAAGTAATCCAACATAAAATTGAAAGTCCTAATAAGGATCCTAATAAGTCGGCCTCAAGAAAAAAAAGAAAAACCTACAAGCAATTGGCTCTTAAATCTAAACTCTTAGTGGATATTGTTATTGAAGGGTCTCTGATGAGGCTGATGAATGATCAAACTGATGGATCTTCGAGGACTAGGTGGAGATGAGGAGGTCGAGGGCGAGTGAACCAGCAGCATGCAAGAACAAGTTGGATGGAGAGGGTCATATCTAAAAACACCAGCTGATGGTGATGAGGTGATGATGAGGCTAAGCATGCAGGTGTGTCAGTGATTGGATGGATTAGGCTAACTGAAAGGGTGCAGCTGATAGCGGTTAATAGCCCAGGCTGTGAAGAAGATAATTGAGACCAAGCACGTGTGAGAGGTGAGCATATTAACAGTGCAATGAACAGTAATTGTGGTCGTACTGTGTACGGCGGCTTTTAGATTTTCGCTAGATTTTCATTTGCTTCCTGCTTCTTCAGGCTCTGAGTCTGAGACAATGTCTAAGTCTCTGTATCCCACCCCCAACAATGATACAATCCCTGGAGTTCTAATTTTTTTTTTACTGTCGCCACGCCTTTTTACTGTTTCTTTTTTTAAATGATTTGAACTGGTAGTGAACTCCGTCTTTAAATTTGTTGCACGTACTGTATTTATCAGTGTTGCCCACATCACGCAGAACCTCAGAGGTTCTCAGGTGTTTCCGGGGGCATGCCTGGATGAAAATTGCGTAGCTTTTAATGATCCAGGAATCAATCTGGTGCACTTTGAGCGTAAACTTAACAGGCTGAAGCTATGATAAACTTTGTGCTCTTTAAACAATTTTCTACTGTAAAAACATAAATAATAATTCCAACATAAACCCAGGAACTACTGAACTTGTCTGACATACTGTCCCTTTCCCTGCTGTTAAAATTTACTTTCCCTTATACTTCCTTTACTTCCCCTCAAGGGAGAAGGTCTCCCCTGCTGCCACACTCTCTTAAAACAGTAGTGTTAATTTAACTTAATTATCATTACAACGTAATGTCTAATATTTCAGTTGAGACACCCAAAAATTGCTCCTTCAAAAATCGTCAATAAATATATATTTATATTTAAGTTTAAAGTTTGCCCGCAGCTGAAAGTTACAGAACACACAGTGAACGCATCATGCAGTAATGCAATGTAATGTAATGCCGAAAGTAAAAATAATGTTTTATTTGATTCTTTGTTCACACTTAAGCATTATCAGTGTTGCGGGTAGCTTTTTTAGGAATTAAATAAATAACACCCTTGGGCCTACCCTCTACCCAAAACAAATCTCACACGCCAACTTTTTTATTGCTGGACTTACTGTGACCTTCTGCAACAGCAGACCGACTTGCAGCAACAGCCACTTGACTTCCTTCATCAGAAACTACATTGTTTGACTCATCTTTCCTCACATTAAGAAAGACAATTATAATTTGATCGCTTTACTACTCAGTTTCAGCCTCCAGATCTTCTACTTTGTCTTCTGTAGCAGCAGGTCATTCTTCTGACACTTGCTTCCACTGCAGAATACTGAAAGAGTAGCTGCTGGGATAGAAATCATCCTGCCAGCAGGCGCTCAGCCCCCCTCAATGCCCTCCATGGACCCGGGAACTGCAGGGCTCCTGGCAGCAAATCCATGGGCCACAGCAAACGCAGCTCAACCCAAAGGAGTTGGAGCAGCTGTGCTGCATTTAAAACATTTCTTGCTCCCTGAACTGGCGTACACCATGTAGGAAACATCTTCATCATTCACACAGAATGACATGTCCAAGGTCTTAGTGGGAGAGTCAAGGAAAATAAATGATTTCCTCCGAAGAGACTGGACTTACTTCAGTTTGTCACTTTTGCAACTCAGACCGACCAAAATGAATTCACCGGCTAACCTCCAAAAGCTTTACAGTTCTTTTTTCCAGAACTCCAGATGAACCAAATTACACCAGACTCGGTTGAAGACAGAGTCAGCAGAGAAACTTGGAGGATCTCTACCTTCAAGCTTAATCCACTCTCGATGAGCTGAGTGACACAGCAATAATCTTTCATTCGTTCGTTCGTTCAGTAGATGTAAGTGATGTTTCCCTGTCCTACGTGCTCTCCTACTGCCAGAAACACCTGCTCCATGCTGGTGCTGGCCGTTGGCATCAGCCTCATGCCATGCCTCAAGAACAGGAGAGGGGTCAGAGTACAGCATCCTCACCACGAAACAAAAAGAAAACAAGAAACATCTTAACTATACTTACTTTTTCCAAGCCCTAAACAAATATCATACAATAATCATACAATATATACACAGAAGGAAATAGATAAGAGTTTTCAAACCTCCTCACTCGTCACCACCCCACTCCCACACACTTTGACAACAAGAATGAGAAGAAGAAGAAAAAAATCACCCTATGTTATATCCAGAAGCAGTCAGCTAATATTGGAGACTGATCAATCATTTATAAACCTGTCTTTGCATCCTGTCACATTAAGACGCCTCTTCACTCCCTCCTACACCAAACCAACAGTATCTCCCAAATCTAGATGCATCCATCAGACTGTCAGGGAAAGGAGTGATTGATCATCCCTAAAAACACATTTCCACTGTTTTGTAGGGCGCTTTTTCATAAAAATCTTGTCTAACCAAGACTATTATCCGTATTTGTCTCTCCTGCTGCAGGGTTGTTCTTCCTGAAATTTCACTGCCCTGAGTCCCATAAATATAATTCTGCTGTAAGATTTCATCACTGTCTTTTTCATTCTGAAAGTACAGTCTTTAAAATTTTGTCAAAAATGTGTTTATTTTAGTGTAAAATCAGCTAAAAATAATGGTGTTAACACCCTGTGTGATCACCCCCTGCAGGGATGGGTGTTGGGATTGGGTGACAAGCTATACTGGCAGCATGCTAAGGAGACTAAGCCTGCGTACCAACCAATGTCATAGACTACTGGTTTTAGGTCATTGGAACATCACCTCTCTTGCGGGGATTGTGCGGGAGATGGAGGCGTATCAGCAAGATTTAGCTGGGATCTCATCCCAGAGCTCTTCCCCTGGAGAGGGGCTGGATTTGATCCTTTTCCATAGTTGCCTATGGTGAAAGGCGTCAGGCCTATGTAGGAATACTCAAAAGTCCCCGTCTCCCCGTGCCTCTGTGTTGGGGTATCCCCAAAAGAACGAGAGGGTCGCCTCTATGCGGCTGAAGGTTGCAGGAAGGAAGGCTCTGACTCTTGTCTGGGCCTTAGCAAATAATAACAGTTCCTCCGCCCTTCTTGGAAACTCTGGGTGGTGTCCTAGAAAGGGCTCTATCTGGGGACTCAATGCCCATATCGGTGATGATGGAAAACCTGCAGGTTTGTGATTTGGAAGAATGGTCTGCCTGATCTAAACCAGAATGGTGCACTGTTTCTGACTTCTGTGCTTGTCATGGACTGTCTTTAACAAACACCATGTGCAAGCATTAGTTGGTTCATAAGTGTATTTGATACCAGGTCCCCTTAGGCCAAAGAGCTATGATCAAATTTGTGGTTGTACCGTCAGATCTGTGATCGTATGTCTATGAGGGTAGCAGAGCTGTCCACTGATCACCACCTGGTGATGAGTTTGATCAGATGGCGAGGGAGCATGCATGACGGACATTGTAAATCCAAAAGCATGGTGAGGGAGAACTTGGCAGGCCACTGTCTGTCAGATCTTCAACTCGCACCTCAGGAGGATCTTGCATCTTATTCCGGGGGAGATGGATGACATGGAAACTGAGTGGGCCATGTTCAAGTCCTCCATTGTGAAGGCAGCTGCTAGCAGCTGTGGCCAGAAGGTTATTGGTGCTTGTCGTGGCAGCAACTTGAGAACTCGCTGGTTGACACCAGTGCTGAAGGAAGTAGTTAAGTTGAAGAAGAAGGTCTTGCGGACTTGGTTAGCCCAGGAGTCTGCTGATGCAGCACACGGGTAAAGAGAGACCAGAAGGTCCACAGCTTTGTCAGTTGCAGAGGCAATTGGTAGAAGTGGTAGGAGTTTAGGGAGGCCACGGAGAATGAATTAGGATCGGCAAGAAGTTCTGACAAACCAATCGACAATAACGGAAAGGGAAGCAGGGTTTTGGTTCACTCTAGGGCTGGGCAATTCTGGCTAAAATAAGAATCGATGATATTTTTCTCGAACTCGAACACAATTTCTAAACTATTGTCCAAACCCGGCCTGAGTTCGAGATTGATCGAACCAGACCCAAAAGGCTATCATTTTTTACCTCCAAAGCTGGCCAGGCCGGCCAGAGTCCGACGAGACCCACTAGGCTTCGGCCGGTTGTCATCACTTTGGTGTGCACCTCCTCCATGTTGTTGCATGTGACAATGGTTACTAGCCGTCGTGAAAAACAACGGAGAAATAAAGTGGTAGAAAGAATAAAGATTACACAAGTTATGGGGTGATAAAAGAGAAATGCTGTCGGAGGAGAGATCAACTAAATCTAGCTGGTACAGCTCCATCTCCGGCACAAGCTTTGTTTTTTTGATAAGAGACTACGACTCCTGTTCTGTTTGTGCTACGTGATGTTAGCTCTCCAGCTACCTGGTACACCTTCTAGTTAGCAGTAAGTCACTGACTTAGTGTGTAGCACTTGCCACAAATGATTCCGGGGATCATTTCTGGGATCTGTATGGTCTGTTTTAAAAATGTTTAACTTGAATTAATATTCGACATTCTACATTTACATTATGTTGTTTCACAAGTTAGCTGGTCTTCTGCTTATCCGCCAGTCATGTGACACAGCACAATTTAAAGTGCCAGGTAGTGGTTGAGGCTCTTTGTGTCGAGACATTGACCATGGTGATCTTGGGGAGGCGACGGAGGACCAGCGTCACTGTGGTTAAAGGGGGCTGCAAGGACTAAGCCCGAGTTCAGGTACCTTACCGAGACGCCACCCTCACCAAGTTGTGATAAAATCCATGAGGGACGATATTGACATAATCCGGTGAAATCAAACCGTTTTTTTAATTATCATTTCATATGTGCCAGCGTGTGGACAGGTCATAGCTGATCTGGATGTCCTGGACAGATAATGAGAATATAAATGTTGGATTGTTAAATTGGCCATCAAGGTATATCATCATTTACTTAGCAGGGAAGGAAGTTCTGATCCTGATAAAAGAATCTTGGCATCTTCGCTATCATATTGTGGGAATTGTAGGAAGGAACTGTATGTGAGAGTATGTGAAGGTCATTAGTTTGAGACCGGTCAAAAGGATCTTTCCCACATGATGACCACAGTGTGGGCAAACACACGAGGAGCAACAACTCCTATCGATCCCTTAATCCCAGGTGTCATGAATTAGACTCAGCTCATTATCATGCTTCTAGCACACCCAATCCTTCATTCACACAAGCACAAAAATCAATCCAGCAAATGGGATGTTGATGGATTTCCCACCTCAAACTCTCTGGCCTCAGGCCCCGAGGAGAATTTTTCCTCTCATGCTTTTTTTAGGAAGTCATCTATTAATCTCATTTTAGCATGGAATAGTATTTATTCTAATTGCATAACTGTATCCTGTCATTCCAAAAGCATTTTAATGAGTATTCCCTTTTTATACCAATTATAAACCCAAAAAGTCAGGGATATTATGGAATCATCATCGCCTGAGCAAACGCCCTGTCGACCGCCACAGATCCATCATGTTAACGCTATAACTCAAAAAAATAATTCATGGATTCTTTTTAAATTTTAGACCCCATTGTGCAAGGAAAATTCTAATGTATATTCTAGGGGGAACTTTATCTTTAAAATTGTCAGGACATAATTTCTCAACAGTTGGTCCGATTTAGTCCAAACTAGGTGCATATAATTTGCTTTGCCGAGATTCACCTGGTTTACATTGTGCTTTACTCTAATAGTTTACATTTAACTCACTAGGAGGAGGTTTTTATGAAAAACACAGTTTTTCGGCTCTATCTTCCTAACCATGGGTTCTATTTCGTCCAAATTTGGTGCAAATGAATCGACTCAAGGAGCGCTATCTTGTAAATAATGTATTGTACTCTGGCAGTACATATTTTCTCAGTAGGGGAAGATGTTTCTTCCAATAAAACATTTTCTGGACATATCTCAAAAAGTATTTCATGGATCATTTTCAAGTTTTATACCTTAATAAACCTTGAAAGACCTGGACACAATTTCTCAACCGTTTCTTTTATTTAGTTCAAATTTGGTGCATAGGAATTGAATAGAGGAACTCTATCTCCTACATATATATATCATACCTTACCCATATCTTAATCTTATAATTCATAATGTACTCTATTTAAGGAGCTATTGTTTTTCTTTTTACAAAAAATACTGAAATTAAATCAGGGGGATGGCATGTAAAACGAAGTGTATTGGGGACTTCTCGGGCATATACCCTTGTGTTCATGGACGACAGCTAAGGCTTAGTTCATATTTGTATCGAACTACATTTCATTTCAGTTACGGTTTCTAGGCTGGACAAGCTTGTCAACCTCCGGAAGAGAGAAGGATAGAGCCTGAGTGCCTACAGCGTAGATCTTCGCCTTCACGCACAGCAAGGGTACCCCACGTTCATCGCTGTCGCAAAGGAACAGCTAGCTCTTCAAGCTCTCGCCCGGGGTTTCCAGCCAGAACGTCTCAAAGAGGACATCGGCCTGTGTGCACCAAAGACCTTAGCTGAGGCACTGAGTGAAGCAGATCGAGTCGAACACGCGTTGTGAACAAAAGGGCCCCCTTCACGTATGACAAGCAACGACAAGTGCACTACCACAACGACCACGACGGGGAGCCACGGAACCGCCTGGCAATCTACAGGGGCATGTTAACGGTGTGGAGAGCAAGGGCACATCGCACGCAACTGCACAGTTCCAGCCCCGAGAGATCCAGCCCCTCAGCCACTGCCAAACTAGAATGGGGTGGCACAGCGGGAGAACTGTCACTCACGACAGCCTCTTCCTTCCCTACCAAACCGCATCTACGACTTGGCTGCCTGGGCCTGTCTCATGGACTCTTTGTGGACTGTGACATCAATGGCACCCGATGCAGAGCCTTAATGGATACTGGGTCCACCATCTCTCTTGTCCGTCCAGGGATCCGCCTGGAACAAGTGGCTGAAGAACCCGGGGCTGGAGGCGCACCAAGCTCCGCATTACCAGAGTCACCGGTGAACGCACCAGAATGTGAGGAAAAAGGTTCCTTCAAGTGACCGTTGCTCAACTTATGGTTGTTCACAAGTTCTCGTTAGCCAACATACAAGACCCCTGCATCATTGGACTGGAACTGCTGGTTAAGTGGGTGGCAGTGGTGGATGTACCCCATGGAAACTTTACCTGGGTTCTGAAGCCATAGCACTCCACGTCGCGGGTGAAGAAGGAACGCGACATGTCTCATTACCAACCCAGGAGCCTGCCATTCCATCGTCAATGGCCACAGTCTCCCACATCAAATTCCGCAGTCAAAGGTGCGTCTGTACCACCATCCACCAAGGCCAAGCAAGCCATTGATAACCTGTACCACAGCAGCTGAAAGGGCTTGGAGATTGATCAGAGATGTCAGCTATGAGAGTTATTGTTTCTGTTTTCTGACATCCTGCAGCCAAGGATGAGGTTTTCGACCACCAACGTGGTGCAGCATGACATTGACACTGGTAATGCACCTCCCATCTTCCTCCGTCCCCGTCACCTACCGTTCACCAAGCGGGGTCTGGCAGAGCAAAAGATCAAAGAGATGCTTGAGGCGGGCATCATCGAGCCCACCAGAAGCCGAGGTGGTCTTAGTAAAGAATAAGGATGGCACATGCACTACATTGCTGGATCCTGCTAGTTCAGCTCCCTTGACATTCGCAGTGGCTACTGGTAAGTAGAGCTGGCACCGGAGGCACTCCCGATAACTCTGAGAACTCCAATAACTCCAGATAAAAGTTTAAGGTGACGCCCTTTGGCCTTTGCAATGCCCCGGCCACTTTCGAGCGTCTTATGGAGAGGGTCTTGGCCGACATACCCCGCAGCTGCTGTTTCGTTTACTTGGATGACTTGCGTGCCCTTTTGCAGCAGTACCTGGTGGTGGCCCCCATGGACCATATGGCTGTTGACATCCTTGGTCCCCACCTACCACGGAACAGGTTAACCGCTACATCCTGGTGGATATGGACAACTTCACCAAATGGCCTGAGGCCTATGCGGTCCCAGACCAGACTGCTACCATTACCACTGAGTTCCTGGCAACTGAGATGTTCAACCGGTTCAGTGTGTCAGAGGAGCTGCACATGGGGGGTTAGTCTGGCCTGGACTGCTTTTACCATCTTCGGGAACGACTCTGGCAAGTACACTAACTGACCAGCAGGTGCTGGGTTCTGATCAAGAGGAACAAGGTGGTAGTTCTCCACCGTGACCCGCCAGCCCCATCTGAAGGGGAGTCAGGGATGCATAGCGACAATTGTGTTCTGCATCATAAGTGAGACTTCGGTTC